>JXTC01000028.1:954887-1053164 GCA_002914845.1 Trema orientale | reverse complement strand
ATAATGATAGGACCAATCATATCATGAAGAAATTAGGAATTTTCTAAAAATTTTAAAAATAGAATGGTGATCAAAGAAGCTATCAGAGTTTTTAGTTTCAGGCTTAATATATATATATAGAAAATTTTAAAAATAGAATGGTGATCAAAGAAGCTATCAAAATTTTTAGCTTCAGGCTTAATATAGATATATAGATATGGGCGCGTCTACAGTAGGGGCGTTCCTACGTAGGCACTGTCTATACACCGTTTGATGAAAATCTGTGTATAAATAGATTCTCCACAGATTCGCATCAAATAGTGTTTAAGGAGACCTTACGTAGGGCCCTCTTACCGTAGCCCTTATAGATATATAGATATATACACGAATAGATTTTTAAGATTTTAAAATGACGGAAGAAGCCCTTATAGATATATAGATATATACACGAATAGATTTTTAAGATTTTAAAATGACGGAAGAAACAATTTGATTCTTTTAAGCATTTTTTCAGAAGACAAAACGAAAGGAAATGACGTCACTGAATGACGAAAGCGGAAAGTATGACTAGAAAATATCAAGTGACGTGGCAAGTGCAGCCGACGGCCCCCCGAAAAAGAAATCAGTCCAAAACGTACGGCCAGGATATGTTGTTGCAATTTCTACTTTCGTGCCGAACCAATCAGAACAGCATTTGACGAAACAATAATGATCCACCAGCAAGGCGCGCTTCTCACCACTAACTAGAACTCGCCACGTGTCAGCAGGAAGGAATCTTTGTTCTTAACGACGAAAAGTCCAGGACTTACGGTTGGACGCGAGGCAGGAGATTACTCCACGCTTCAGCTAATAGTCGCCGGAGTAGACTTTGAAGACCAAACAGTGACTTCCCAAATTCCCCATTACACATTTCCGATTTTCGCGATTTTCTCTCTCTCTCTCTCCAAACAGAAAAAACTTTCCCTCGGATTTTCTCTCTTACTTTCCCGCTTTATCCTTATCTTTTTCTCGGGGGTTTTTTTTGTAGCTTTCGATTCAGAAAAAGATTTTGTTCGAGTGAGAAGAGGAGTCAAAGCCCTTAACTCTTGTGATCTTTACTTGAGGATAATCTCGGGGCCAGAGTTGGGGATTTTGGGGTTTTGAAGTTTGAATTCAAGGGGGTCTTGTTAAATTGGAGTTGAAATTGTGAGTTGGTTTTAGATCTATGGCGTTTAATTGATGTTTTTGTGTGTGTAGTGGGGTGAGGGTTGAGATTAGGGTTTTTTTTTTTTTTTTTGGGTCGTCAAATTTCAGTTGGGTTTGGTGTTGATTTTTCTTGATTCTTTGGTGTGTTTCAGATCTTGGGTTTTTAGAATTTGGTGGAAATGCAGACCAGATTAATGGAGAGAACCAACTCTATGAGGGGAAAGAGGAGTCTAGAAGGGGGAGATGATGATCAACCAGAGAGAAAGAGGCCTGCTTTAGCTAGGTAATTGTGTGTTTTCCTGTGTATTGATGTTTGTTCTTGAATTGGTTGTGGATTGTTTTGTTTGATTGCGTTGGATTGTTGATTTGGTCAATTTGTTGCAGCATTTAGGAAGGTCTCTGTAGATTGAGGTCTTGAGCTAGACTAGAGTTGTGGGTCATGAAATTTTGTTTTGGCTGATAGGCCTAGTTTTGGTTTTGGAAATTGATTCAATACACGTCCAGAGCATGCTTAAGCGATGTTAATCGATAATATGTGATTTTTGCTCAAGTAGTTTTATATGGCTAGTGTTTCTTCACTGTCCCGTACTGTTGTTGTTGTTGTTGTTGTTTTTATTTTTTATTTTTTTATTTTTTTAAATTTTTACAATGAGAAACGAGACTTCATTAATGAAAGAGAAAACTACAAACTAGATTTCTATGTTCTATATGTATGTGTGTGTGTGTTTTATCTGTTTTTACTTCCACTGTAGACCTTTTCGTCATACTATAGGTGCCATCAGGATGGCTTATTGTCTCTTGGGGGTCATTTCTCATCCAACTCTATCTGATTCTTGTTCTCTTCATTGTGGTAGGGGCTCTTTGTTTGTTTGTTTGTTTTTTTGTTAATTTTCTATCTGCAAGTACTTTTTATTTCCTTTTCTTTTATTTTTCTTTTTGCTAAACACAAAATATTATCGAGAAGTTGTTTTGGATTTTCCTGTTACTGTCGGGGATCACTAATATCCCATTACGTGTCCAGTTTGGTTGCATTGCTGGTTTCAATAGCAAAGTATATAATGAGGATTAGATAAAATTATTGGTCAACAGTGTGGGGCCCCAGATATTCTTTGACACATATCTTTAGAGCTATAGATTCCTTTGAGTTTTCTACTCTGCTTATTTTGGTTTATTCAGATTTCAGAATGGATTCTGCATTATTGCCCACGTTTCCCAATTTGCAGAGACTAGAAGAATCTGTGGATACAATCAAATATGTGCCTGTTTTAGGATCCAAAACTTTAATGGTAGATTCATGGTGGGCAATTTAGGTCGCAACAGTTAGCACCCAATTGAAAATTTGGCCGTCTCACCACTTTCTTACACATGTAGAGTACATCAAATGAATTTTATCTTTCTTTCTAGGAAGAAAATTAGTATCACAATATCTAATTAGAATGGCATTCAGAGCTTTTAACGTTTTATGCGCAAAGACATCTAGTAATGTTATGTTTTAATGAAACTTTTTGCTTCTTATAGAAGTTGGTCAAATGTATAAATTCATCAAATTGTAAAACTTCCCACGAAATGTTTCTTTGAACTTTCCCAAGGTCAGAGCAAAGTTTGAGAGAAAAAAATAAAAAACTAAATAAAAGAGTCTGTAGAGTTGAAATTTTTATGGTCCAAGTTATGCTTGTGATTAAAGTGGGTTTCAAATCTTTATTACGCAATCTATTATGCGTCATGTATAATTAGTAGAGATGCTTATTCTTGACTCTGTAGAAGCTTATATTGTGGTTCAAAAATTAGTTCTGTTTTTGTTCATATTTAAGCTAAGTCTATACTCTATTGCAGTGTACAAGAAGAATGTTTTTCTGTTTGTTGGTTGTTTGCTTTCGTTTTTTCTTGAATAAGTTTAGTTTGAGGTTGATACCTGGAAGATTTGTAATTCATGATAAAATATTCACCAAAAGGCATTTCAATTTCAATGAATTACCAGAGTTTAAAGATTAATTAATTCTCATTTGGGATTGTTCTGTGTTATTTTTACTTTCTTTTAACTGTAGATGGATTCTGTTTAACTCAAAATATATGCCATGCAGTGTAATTGTAGAAGCTCTTAAAGTGGACAGTCTGCAGAAGCTCTGTTCATCTTTGGAACCTATTCTTCGTAGAGTTGTAAGACTTGTGGCTTTATGATTCTCCTTTCCATTTGATCATTTCTCTCGTGTTTTTTTTTTCCCTTCCCATTTTACCTTGGAGTTATGGCAGCTATTGTGTCTAGTTCCTGACCCGCATCCGCCTACTTGATTTGTTTTAGAAGACTAATGATTTTTGTTATCAAATATACTATTTGGTTTCTGAAACTATAGTAATTAATGGTGCATCTGTAGGGACTTACTGAAAAATATATCTAGGCTCTGAGACTGATTAGTTGGGAAATTGCCACATAATCTTCATAGATTTTTGTGTTTGCTCACTGGAATAGATTATTTACTTAATCTACCGACTTCAGAATTAACTGTGCTGAAGTCAATGCTACGTAGTCTTATTTTCCTTTTGACTGAAGTTCATCAGATAATTTCTATCTATACCTGTGGCTATTGCTTAAGAATCAATATATATACATATAGGAGTATGGAACAAGACAAGTATATACTTTCTCTGCGATAAACAAATCGTACTGAACATAAATGATAAGTAACTATGCAGTTTAAATTTGTCTCCTGCATATTGTTTTGGCGCCTTTGATTTTATAACTTTTTCTTCTATGAATGTTTAACAGGTCAGTGAGGAAGTTGAACGTGCTTTGGCAAAGATAGGCCCTGCAAAGCTTAGTGGAAGGTCCGAGGAATTTTTCTGCTGAATAGGCAACTTGACATTTCTGAAAATAAATAATTTGTTATTTTTTGTATTGTAGATTAGTTTTTGTGTTTGAAACCACATTTGTGGTTGTTGCTGTCTTAAGTTCTAACGCTGAAGATTTCAGGTCTTCTCCAAAACGAATTGAAGGTCCAGATGGTCGAAACTTGCAGCTGCACTTCAGGTCTAGGTTGTCTCTTCCTCTCTTTACAGGTGGCAAAGTGGAAGGAGAGCAGGGTGCTGCAATTCATATTGTTTTGGTCGATGGTAACACTGGGCAACTTGTAACATCTGGACCTGAAGCCTCAGTGAAACTAGATATTGTTGTGCTTGAAGGTGATTTTAACAATGAAGATGATGAAGGTTGGACAGAAGAAGAATTTGAAAGTCACGTAGTTAAAGAACGTGAGGGAAAAAGACCTCTTTTGACTGGGGACCTCCAGGTGACCCTCAAGGAAGGGGTAGGAACATTAGGGGACCTTACATTTACCGATAACTCAAGTTGGATAAGAAGCAGGAAATTCAGGCTTGGGTTAAAGGTTGCCTCAGGATTTTGTGAGGGTGTACGCATACGTGAAGCAAAGACAGAAGCTTTTACTGTTAAAGATCACAGAGGGGAATGTATGCTTTCTCATTCTTCTTGTCATCCTTTCTTCTTATTCTTCTTTTTTCCTATTTCGTAATTATTTTTATTCATTTGATCCCCTCGACAGTGTACAAGAAACACTATCCACCTGCATTGAATGATGAGGTGTGGAGATTGGAGAAGATTGGAAAGGATGGATCATTCCACAAGAGGCTAAATAAGGCAGGAATCATCACGGTTGAAGACTTTCTTCGACTTGTGGTTCGAGATTCTCAGAAGTTACGGAATGTGAGTATAGAAATTTGGTTGTAAGTTGAAGAAGTACATAGTTTGAAGCTTGATTATGGTTTGTTATCTACTATTTACAGATCCTTGGAAGTGGCATGTCAAATAAGATGTGGGAGGCTCTATTAGAACACGCGAAGACTTGTGCCCTGAGTGGGAAGCTTTATGTTTATTATCCTGAAGATATGAGGAATGGAGTTGTCTTCAATAACATCTACGAGCTGTGTGGTCTTATTGCAGGGGAGCAGTATTATTCTGCTGATTCTCTTTCTGAAAGCCAGAAGGTCATACTCTCTCTCTCTCTCTCTCTCTCTCTCTCTCACTGGTAGATAAGGTAGTGGATGTATTATCTCATTGCCCTTTTTATTTAATTTAAGAACTTCCATAATACTGCTGCAGCTTCTGACTGTCTGTCCCAACTTGAACTTTATAAAACTCTTAACTTGTTTTGTTCTTGCAGATTTATGTGGATACTTTAGTGAAGAAGGCATATGACAATTGGGATCATGTTGTTGAGTATGATGGCAAGTCACTTTTAAGCTTCAAGCAAAATAGAAGGCCAGGCGCTTCCAGAAATGAACTCCCGATGGGTCCCAGTAATTACTCTAATGCTCCAAATAATCAACTACAACTACCTCAGCTTCCTGTTCTTCCTTCCGAGCAGACTTCCCTTAATTCTGGCCTGCCTGTTTCAGGTAAGCAATGGGTACCTGCAAAGTATTGTTCTTTAATTTAGTTTAATTTAATGGTTGTATAATCTCTCTCATCCTGCGTGTGCATATGAATATGAATATGCTTGTGCATGTTTGTTGCTTCTTTCTTCTTATCTATTTGCTAGACTTGGGGGAAGGGGTTCGACTCACTACACCAGACGCCAGTGATCGACTTATTTTTATATTTTACTGCTGCCGTCCATTTAGCTGAACATATTTGTAGACTTGTAATTTCTGCTTGAGGAGTACTTGCTTTGGTTCCAGAGGGATTTTTCATTTTGAAGATTGGAGAAGATGGAAGAAAAGAAAATTGTGCATTATTCTTTTGAAGAATAACTATAGAATAAATGTATAATTTAATAGATCCCTTAGGATCTGGAAGGTCTTGAATTCAAAGAACCCAAGAACTTGAAACTAGAGACAATTCATTTATTGACCATGGTTATCATAAATACATTAGTAAGATATAAGAATTGAAAATATGGTCTGTCGTAGGACCTGTCTTGGGTTATGACCTTCTCTTAGAGGTGATTTTAGACAAAGGTTTAAGTCGATTACTTTCATTTGTGTTTGCATTTCTATTTGTATCTGTACTTTATTTTCTACTAGACAACAGAGGGAAAAAATCTAACTAGAATGATTCTTCAGAGTCCAGACTATTGCTCTTTATTTTATTTTATAGCCCTGAAATTTTCTTTCTACCCTTTCTTTGGTAGTATGGGATGGATTAACGGGAAGATGAATTAAGATGAATGTAAAAATTGGAAGAAAAGGAGTAAATGACTAGTTTTGTATGTATTCGAAAAGGGAAGAGAAACCGAGTTATTTTTTCCTCTATGGTACAAGACCCAGGCATCTATATGGATTTGAGGGCATACTTTTAGATGCTTGAAATTATCATGATGTCATCTTTATGTTGTTGACTCAAAACTGGTATAATAATCAGTTACGTTGTAAATATCTTCCTTACCCTTTCATGCAAACAAAACGGAATGTTGTTATTTATTTCCTTTCCTTACCAGACAACAAGTGGAAAGTTGCTCATCTTCTCATCCCTTTAATTCCAATGATCCTCTTACTCTCTCTCCCCTACCAAATTTAGCATAAAGTGTAATACAGCAAGGAGCATCCAGAACAGTAAGCTAATCGATATTGCAGTTTAATTGGTCTAGGATGCATGGGGTGTGTCTGAGTGTGGGAGGGGAGAGGTTCAAGTCGTAGTAGAGTCAATAAAATGGTTCTAATTCTAATAAAAAAAAAATAATATTAACCAGGAATTTGTATGCCAAAATATGTTGGTAGCGAAACATATGCATCATTGTTCATCCGTGCTGAAGTTTCCATAGAATGATGCTTTCAAGTGGTGATACTTAAACTATTGCAGTTATGCTTTTGACATTATACACGAGAAATTTGTAACAGTGTCTTCTTTTCTTTCATGGAGTTTTTGCATCTTTCATTGGATATATATTTTTGAGTTTTATTTTGAGGGGATGTATGGTTCCCTATTTGTTAAATAATAGTTTTTCTTTCTTGTAAAAGAAGGTTTCGCATCTTTTCTTCTACTCTCTTTGAAACATTGGGACCCAATTATGCATGGTGATTCTTTCAAATTGTTTTACATATTACTTTTTGCACATGTCCTGTCTCAATATATGGTAAGACTTTTTTTTAGTAGTCTTGAAAACACACCTTTCCCCTGGCCATAAAATCAATGTGCTGTCCTTTTCAGATGGTATTACCAACCTTTGTTGAAAACTTGATGCTGAAATTGACACCTCTTTCTGGTCCATTCCAGGGTATACTGATGATGCATCAACTAGATATTCAACCCAGGCACCAATTGTTACTTCAACTTCTAGCACTCAGTTTGACAACACACCATTTGTGCAACAGGACCAGTTGATTAGCAATTCTCATGAAGCCCAAAGCATGAGGAATAATAACAGTTCTGTTGGGCTGGCCCTTGGTCCTCCACAATCATCTACGTCGGGATTTCAGATTGTCAACTCTTCTATTCAGCCATCTACTCTTAATCCTTTTGATGACTGGCCACACAACCGGGACAAGGGAGGTGATGACTTCTTCTCAGAGGAAGAAATTCGTGTCAGAAGTAATGAGATCCTTGAGCATGAGGATATGCAGCATTTGCTTCGTCTTTTTAGTATGGGAGGCCATACATCCATTAATGTGCCTGAGGATGGGTATGCCTACCCGCCATTCATGCAATCACCAATGCCAAGCTTTGACGAAGACCGCAACCGTACTGGCAAAGCTGTTGTTGGATGGCTGAAAATTAAGGCAGCAATGAGATGGGGTTTCTTTGTCAGAAAGAAAGCAGCAGAGAGGCGGGCACAGCTCGTTGAGCTGGACGATGAATAGAAGGCAGTTCATAGATGCTATTAAGGTTTTTGCTGTCAAGCATTTTCTTGCAGTGCATTATAATTCCAAACACTTACTCTATTGTTGAACCTTTCTTTGGACTGCGTTATTTTGCTGAAAAAGCTAACGTTTGTATTCATCAGTGCTGGCCACAACTTGGGATTGGGACTGCTTGAAATTGTTGGTTTCACAAGTGCTGACAGCTCACTGATGTCTGTGGAAAGCCCCTTCGACGGCATTGGATATGTTCTTGTACAGTTGCCTGTACAGTAAGCCTTTCTGTTTTACCCTTTTTAACGTATCAAGTTTGTTTCTCCCTTTTTGTTTATTACTCTTCTATCGGTTTGTAATGCTATACGGTAGTGGCTTTTAGGGGACAAATGCCCGTTTTATTAAATTGATTAGGGACATTTCTAATTGGTCCTGACTTTGATTTTTTGTTTTCCTGATTTTTGCGCGAGGATGCTCGCAACTGTCTGGTTTGTGTAGTAGTTCTATTACTTGAACCGAATGCCTTATTTAGTCAAATCTCACTGTCTATGCTTTGTTATTTTATTGATCTTCTACCTTGTCATCCACCCTAAAATGACACAGGTCAGCAGTTCCTATTCTTATTGGGGATCGGGATAATTTTTCTAATATGCAATATTCCATTCCGACATGTACTCCTTTTTACCGAAATTATTGAGAAAGTCGACTTTAATATGTAACGTTTACTTGTTAGAAACTTTTAAAATTGTTCCATGAAATAATTACGTTCATTATAGTGTCTTAAATTCAAAGTAAAAAGTCATCTTACTCCCTTTCTCTTTAGGATTTAACGAAAACAATGTTAAAAATGGCAAATGACTAATCGGAACATTTTTAGACTTTAGAACCAAAATGAGAAATTGTATGTTATAAAACAAAAATAAAAAGGAGGCTTTCTTAACAATTTAGGTATTGACGGTGAATAATGTTATTAAAGGTCATTGTGGAAGGGACTATAGTTATGGAAAATGCTTTTATCTTCCTTGCTTTAATAGACTTGAGCATGTAAAGATGTTCCATAATTTGCGTTTTTTGTTCTTTTGTTCCTTGTTGATTGGGAAAAAAGAAAAGTTTTGGCCTGTTTGGTTCACTCATTTGAATAGGTGTATTTCAATGGAAATTGTGGAATGAGTTATAATTAGAATGGAAGATATTTGAAATGAAATAAAGTAGAATGAGTTGTAATTAGAATACGAGATATTAGAATGGACCATTCAAAAACACCATCTAGGTGCTATTCTCATTTCAAGATACAAAAAATTCATTCCAATGATTGATGTGGTTGATAGATCATTTAAATGGAATAAAGAATTGTTGAAACAAACACCCATTCCAAAATACCATTTGAATAGAAAAATTTGTTGAAACAAACAATCATTCTAATGAGTTTTTCATTTGAATGGAATAAAATAAGTGAAACAAACGAAGTTTTTACATTCATAATGGTGGGCTTTACAATAATTAAATTACTACAGTTAGTAATCCCTCAAAAAATAAAAGAAAAATAGAAAGTGAAAAACAATTAACAAGTGGTAATCATAAAAATCCTCACATGTGGATCAAATTTTTAGCTCAATTTTGTAGTATAGCACGGAATAACGAGGGAGTGATAAAATAGAACGTCTAGTTTATATTGACGGATCCATTGTCGTACCACACCTATTTTTTGTTTTTTTATTATTAAACACAATGCTTACGCACATTGGTTTGAAAGTTATTTTGATAACTTTTCTAAAAATAGAAATATGATCGTCGGCAACCGGAAATTCAGCCGCTTTAACTGGAAAAGATAAGAGTTTAGAGGCTTCTAGCAATTTATGCACAATGAGAGCCACTTGGTTCGTGTGGGGCAAAAGTAATACAAAACTCCAAAACAGAAATACACTCAAAGAGAAAAGGCCTCATTTGTCAAATCAATGAGATAAGACCTTATAAAATTATTCTTTATCATCGGAAATAAAGGCATAAGAGAGGAAATATATTTCATAATTTTCATTTCAAAATATATACTTCATAATTTTATCCAAAAAAAAAAAAAACATATATTTACTTAATAACAATATTTAATAATAAATCAAGTCTTTTATTTCATGGCTTCAAAAAAAATAAGAAGAAAATAACTATTTGAATTATTCGTAGATTATTTCAAAATCATAGTTGTTAAATTAAATATAAGATTTTCTCGTACACAAACATAATAGCATTGGATTAGAATCATGTTGCACATTTTAGTGATACAAATGCATTCTTTATTTTTTTTATTTTTTTGTTATTTTGGAAGGGATACAAATGCATTCTCTTAAAAGCGTATACTTGATAAGAAAAAAACAAAGTTTTGTTTTTAGGGGAAAATATTGATTTTTTCTTTTGATAATTGGGGGGTCAAGGAAGTTGTAGTTCACTGTGAGGATTACTCTTAATCAAAATGAGAATTGGGTGATCAAAATTCAGATGCCAACATAACCTACGAAAATTGCTCATTTCAATACATTTAAAAAAAAAAAAAAATCTGATGCAATCTTTATAATACGCCTAGAAACTAGACAGTACGTGGCGTTTAAGGGCATATATAAGCAGGGGAGGCCTTTCAAATTTCAATCAATGCACCTTTCTAAGCTCAGATAACTTCTTTTTTTTTTTTTTTTTGGATAAGTTAAGACAGAAAAGTAGAAAACCTTATATATAGAGTGGCATACTGTGAGAAAAATTGGGGTTAGAGGCATTTTCTGAATAAGTTTCCAAATGAAGTAAAAGGAATAAAGAGGAGAACGCCTAGTCCCCCAAAAAGGAGCTCCCTGATAAAGTCCAAAATCCAAAAAACTCTTTTTGAGGTATTCCAAAATGAGAATACTTCTTCAACCATATCAACCTACCTCTATCTAGATCTCTATTATGATCATTGATTAATTTGGTACCCCAAAAGGCAGGCCTCCTTGAAGTCTCAGCATGCAACCACTAATTCTCAAAGACAGCAAAGATGGAGTCTTACTCTCAGCCGTACAAGTGCTAGTGATGGCCATATGAAACTCAAGATGAGCTATGAAAGTCATCTATATCAAATTATATATCCATAGAGACAGTGTGAAGATGAGATCTCTTTCTTTCTTTTGTTGAATTTATTTTTCTTATAAACAAAGTTGTGTGAGCAAATATTCTCCAGCTTCATTTGTTGAATATTTAATATGAGATGAAAGTTCGAATAAGATGTTTAAATATTAAAACCATTTCGTTCTTGAAAATCCTAAGGCACGTCATGTAATATTTCCCATTAATATCTCTCTCTCTCTCTCTCTCTCTCTCTCTCTCTATAAAATTTTATCAGGAAACTGGAACCAGTATGCAAATTTTTGCGTAGTTTGGTGCCGTTTGAATATATATTGTGTTGTGGTATTTGCATTAAGCATTAAATATTGATTTGTTCACGATACCCTGATGTGTTTCCATGATCAAATGGACAACATTATAGTTACAATTAAATGCATATACAGATATGTATCATAGTGATTTTTTTTTAATGCTGAAATATAAGCTAGTACAGAAGAAGACCAAATTTAATATCAAATTCGCTTTCCGAGATGGGGTAGCTAAAAAGTTTAAGACAAAGTACGAATGAGAGGAAAAATAAATTGTATTGCTGAGAAATCTTAATATAAAAGAAAGGGTGAATTAAAAATATAATATAAAAAACAAAATTAAACTCCGAGAAAAATGAAGTTGACTCCTTTCACACTATGCTTAAGTTGTAAAATCTGAATTTTTAAAAGTGCAAAAGAGTAATTTTATGAGCTAATGGCAATCTGGTAAATAAGAATTTTCAAGTATTAAATTAAAAATATGACATGAACTTGGACTCAATCAAGACTAGGTGTACTTTTGGTAAAACATGTAAATATTATGATAGAAGGAAGGACTAAACTAAAGAAATCTTTTAAAATATGTGGCTAAAGTAGAGTTTTTAAAAGTTTTTCGGTCAAACCAGGAACTGTCACGTGTCCCACTAATAACAATGCATCCAAACCCTTTTATATTTGCCCAAGAGCCCCTCTTCTTCTTTGTTGGAAACCAAACAAAGAGCCGAAGCTCTACTGTGACCATTGCTGGAGCACTGCCCATCCCTGCTGCTGACGCACCCACCCACGTGATCTAGCAGCCGCCGACCAGCAAGCGATGCCAAGCCCTGCTGTGAAATGTCGCCGGACGCCGCCTCTAGAAGCCCCTAATACTCACGCCTGCAGTTCGATTTTTCGGCCACCAGAGCTTCGTTGGACATCGTCTCGTATCACCGTCAGCATGTTTGGACTACTCTCATCGTTGCTATCATTTTCCAACCGGTCTCGGTTGTCATCTCGCCGCTGGTAAGATTTCATCCGATTTGGCCATTTTTCTATTATATTTTGTGGTATTTTTATAATTTTTTGTCAAAGAATTATTTTGCCCGAAATAATTATTTGGCGGTGTAGAGTACGGAAAATCATGAATATATACGAGTATTAGGCGTTAAAATGGTATCCGAAAGTGCGTTAATTTTTGAATTGAAATGGATATTTTTCAAATAAAACCCAAAAACGGACATTTTTGTAAGTCTCGGATTTTAAGCTCGTTTAAGGCTCGAGACTTAGAAACTGAATTCTGACTTTGAATTTGGACTCAGTGAGATCGAGAGACAAACTTTAATATAAAATATGACTATATTTTGAAGTGGCACGAAAATCGAGACACATGTCTCTTGAATAGTACCGTTTTGCGTGCCATAGGCGGGTCCTGCACCAGGACCTACTTTTGACAAATTATATATCTAACCTAGCCTTTTTGGACACTCTGAATTCGGTGGTGACCTCCGTTTCTCAATTCAAGGCTTCATTAGAATAGTTACTTTTTCAAGTGAGCTTACCGGGATCCCAAAACGACCGTTCGAGCACTAAAGAGACTAACGGGATATTTTTCGAGTGTCGTTAACTTGATATAGCTATCATCTTGAGGTAAGAGTTCAATTGCCTAGTTTTTATATCTAGTTTGATATATAATTGCATTATAATCGATTTATGGAAAATCGTAATTTTACGATGGTTTGACAAGTTGTTGAAACATGTTAGATTATACTGAGATTAGACTGTGTGAATTTTTATACATATTTTTAAATTGTGATTATGAGGTAAAATAGTGGTGTATTGCCCATGTTACAATAAATCCCAAAATAATATCAAGTGAGATTTTAAAGAATGATTTGATTGTGCATGGTTATTGTGAACTATTACATGTCGTACATACCATAGGATCACATACTTGAATTCTATTGTTGCATTGCAGTAGTTTAGATCGCTCGCGAGTTGCTGCAGCACTAGGTGAGAGACCGAGGCCTCTACACAGGTTTTTGCTGATACACCTTCGAGTAGTATCAGGATGCTGGGTACCTCTGCTAAAGAGGTATTACAGGCCCGTGATGGAAGGATGAGAGCTCACTCATATACCTAGTTGATGTATGATATGTACAATTATGTAAATTTGATTTTGGTTTTGAATATATGATTATTTTGGATTTCAATTATTTATAAACCTAATTTATAAATGGATTTGAGAGGTACTAACCATGCAGGTTTGAGAAATTGCATTCATTCAAAAAGGTAATTGAATTCCTACTGAGTATGTGAATGATTGTCCCTTATTTTTCCAATCTTAGGTAGTACTCAGTGTGATTTTAGGAACTCGTGAGCGGAGTAGTGAGGAACTTGTTATCTTGTTGAATAATTGGTAACTATGTAAAATATTACTATTTACTTTCTTGGCTTGTAATAATACTTAAGCATCTATTTCGCGGATTTGGTGTGTATAACTATTATGCTGGGTTGTGAGAATAATGATGATGATGCTTGCTTTTATTTTAATAAATTTTATTAATAATTTACGTCTAACGGTGATCGCAAAACTGTGGGAATTTTTATTATTAAATCTATTTTATAAATTTTCAAAAACAACTATTAAATTTTCATTTGTGAAATTCTCTTTCTACCACTAGCCCGGGATTTGGGTCGTGACATAAGTAATAGGAGAGCTTCTAAGGTGTTTTAATTTGTGACAGAGTTATTAAATACAAAGGGCTCTTTTTTGCCATCATAAGTCTATAATATCCCTTGTATATGAACCACTGCTACTTATCCCACAAGTGCGTTCTAGCTACTCCTATTTATATCACGTGTACATACATACATATATATATATAGATGTAGTTATAAAAATAAAATATATACATGTATGTAAAATATCAAAGGTTGTTGTTGTTTTTTTTTTTTTTTTTTGTGCAGGTTTTGCAATGGTTTTGTATGACGTCAGCTAATTTCTTCTAGGTGGGGCATAAAAATTAATGGATAAAACCAAACAAACCTTAAGGTCAATCCAATTTGATCAATATTCAATTTCTTCAGTAATTTCTTTTTTTATTAATGCGTTGGAATTTTGGAAATGACAATACAATTTTTGGATTTTCTTCTTTGGCAATAATATTGTTCGGGGTTGGAAATTTGCACTCTTAATTAATTAGCGAGACATCTACTTAATTAGAACAAAATAGAAAATAGTCGGGTTAGGTCATTAGGATACACAATTGGAAGCATAATATAGATATATAGGATATATATATATATATAGGTTGCCAATCCAATAGGTATCTTTTTTTACTTATGCATAGGTATTTTTTTTAGCCATTGGATCATCATCTAATGGTGATCCAACGGCTATAATGAAGTGCATGAAAAGACGTACATCATTAATGCTATTTCTCTCTCTTATTATAAAAAAATGTGCATGATAAATTTTCAATGGCCAAAACGATACATATGTATAGGTAAAAAAAAAAAAGTACCTACTGGATTGGTGCCCATATATATAATATAGATATAACTTATTTACTAAGTCACAGAGATATAGGATATATATGATATAGATGTATATATATATAGGGCACCAATCCAGTAGGTATTTTTTTTAACCTATGCATAGGTATCAATTTGGCCAATGAAAATTTTTTTTGCACTTTTTTTTTTATATTAAAAAGTAAAAGAGAGAAATAACATTAATGATGCACGTCTTTTTATGCACATCATTATAGCCGTTGGATCACCATTAGATGATGATCCAACGGCTAAAAAAAATACCTTCACGTAGGTAAAAAAAAAAAATACCTACTGGATTAGCAACCATATATATATATATATAAAGTATATAACAGTAGAGAGAGCACAATATCTCAAACTTGTGCTATAGGTATAGTACAAAATTATGGAGAGTAATTTGATACCCAAAGATCACTATGATATACAACGTATGATACTAATAATAATAATAGTGAAAGTACATATATGTAGATGTATGAGAGTGTAAACTCATGTAGTGTATGAGAGAGACTTGGAGGCCAAATTTATGGCATACACTTGAGAATGAGTGGTAATAAATAATAATGATATTAAACTAATAAGATGATGATGCTAATAAGATAATAATGTTAATGTATGTGAGTGTGGACATGTGTGTACATGCAAATGGACTTATTGACCAAGTCAAATGCTAACAAAATGTAAATGCAAATGACGATGCAAATGAGATGAAAATGGTGATAAAAACAAGGTAGTAGGGAGATGTTTGATGGTCGAAGCGAAAGGCATACAGATATGTATGTGTATACGTGAGGTTTGAAGGTCTTGGATTGAGTTTTGTACAAAGTAAAAACAAGAATTTATAGGATTAAAAATAAGAAGAGATGGTGATGGCTATGGATAAACAAGGAGTATGAGAAAAGGAAAGGAATAATGGGAGAGAAAGAAGCATTAAATCTTCGGATGAACAAGGACAAACAAGAGAGCAAAAGAGAGAGAGAACTTGTATTATTGAGTTTATGGCTGCCTACATTCTACAAATGAGACCTCTTATTTGTAGGCCAAGAAGATAGTTCTAGAATTGGTTACAATAGGGTTTAACACAACCCTTATTAGCTTATTGTATAGTTACTACAAAGCGATGGAGATGTAGGCATATGATAAGAGGAGCCATTTCCTTCCAAGCTAAGGAATTTCTAGAGTGTTCTAGAACATGTAGAGGTGTCAAGCCTTAATTAGAAATCTTCGCTTGCTTGCCAAGAGTCGGAGGTATTGAGTTATAATTAGAGGATTCCATCTTGTAGGGTAAGGAAGAATGACATGTCAATACTTCAAGTCTTGACCAATGAGGTCTTGCCAAGTAGATAGGAACTTACCAAATTATAGTACCAATTATCTTGATTATGGCCGCATCTAAGTTTTATTTAGCACATAACTAATTAGGACTAAGGCATGTATTTGGGTTAATCTAAAACTTGGATTAATTCCCCAAAACAAATATTATACACTAAAGTGCCTTATTGGGAGAAAAAAAAAGGACAAAATGGGCTAATGACATTAATAGTCCATGTTGTACTATTTTGGTCCATACATTTTCAACTTACAGAATAATAGCCCTTGAATTATGTAATATGTAGTTTCAACAATGACCCTTTTATCATAAACTGTTAAATATTTAATAAGAATAAGTCCTTACAAAGTACACTGTTTGGTAACTATAGTTAAGAATGAGACTTCGAATTTTTAATGTATACAGTAGACTATCAAGACTTATGCAATTATTACAGTAATGATAATTTGTTTAACAAACTATTAAATTATGAGCATATATAAAGCACACAATTTGGTAATTATGGCTAATAATTATAGGATTTTGACTCATAAAAGTAAATAATACCTAGTTATGCGATTTATCTATGACTATTTCACGTTAAAAAACTAATAGCGTGTGATAAATTGGCCATTGCTGTAACAATTGTATAATTGAGGGGCTATTATTGTGTAAGTTAAAAGTTTGAGAACTAAAATAGTAGTATAATTCAAGGATCGTTACAATATTATCCCAAACAAAATATGTAAAAGTTAATAGAGATTGAGAGAGATAATAATTACCAACGACTAGGAATATCGCCACACTCTACGAGGCAGTTTTGCAAACAAATAATATATCCTAATGTTCTTTCATCACATCTTACGAAATACACCCACAGAAGCAAGGTAGGTCTACTCACATAAATCTTCTTCTTGGTTTATTACTATTACTTTTCATCTTATTATTATTTGAATGGGGAGAGGGTGGAAAAGGGTAATAACCAGGTAAGTGCCCTACAACTTGTAAAATCTCAAATAATATCACTAGCAATACTAGTGCAAGCACAATTGATATCCCCCTCAATCTTCTGGCTATGGCAGTTTTATCTCCAATTCCCTGAATGTTATTTCATTTGCAATATTAACTTTTCGTTACATGAAAGTTTAATATATAGAAGATTAAAATTAGATATTTATAAGGCTGGCCATTCTCTTAATTGTTCTGTTTTTCCTATTTTTATATTGTATTATTATCACTGGGTTACACAATGTGAGGTAATTTCTCTCTCGACTCGATAAAAAGTAGATATTTTAAGTAAGTAAATATATATGACGAGACCAGTTTAAGAACTAACTAGCACATTTCAGCTCTCCAAACGTTTTTTAGTACATGATATAACACCAAGTACAATGAAATTGGGATCAATTAAGCAATATTTTAAACACAAGATAGTACCAATTGACAATTAATGTGGCTCTTGGAAATATTTAATTTGATTTGATTATTTTACATACCTTTGACTCTTTTATGGAACAAGTCTTCAAATCAATATTCTAGTGCTGCAATTCGTATATATATAATTTTAGTGATATTACTTTCTGAGTAGAAGGTGCCATTTTTTTTAATATATTTATTCTTTTATTTCTTTGAGTACAAATAAAAGTTTGTTCTTTTATTTTATTCTTATACTTTCATGAATTTTACTTTAAAATAACACAAGATAGTACCAATTGGCAATTATCGTGGCTCTTGGAAACCTTTAATTTGATCTGATTATTTTACATACCTTTGACTCTTTCATGAATTTTCATAAGAACGTCTTCATATCAATATTCTAGTGCTGCAATTTGTATATATATATTTTTAATAATATTACTTTCTGAGTAGAAGGTGCTAGGATGAATATGGGATTGCAAATAACTAGACACAAACCCTAGATCATTTATGCAAAATTTATAGGCAGGGATTCATTGAGTATATCTGAGTCTATGATAGATGACTATAACCTGGACGATGAATCGAAGGCGAAAGCGTTAGAAATTGACTGTGATTGCCTAGGAGTTTTGGTCTTCCATACAGCATTATCCCTAAAACATTCAGATGGAACTCTCTGTAACTGATAGCAGGCCACAAAGAGAATAAGCGTACGTGAAAAGATGGTGGGGACCATAACCCTAATATTCTTTTTAAGTAGTCCTCTATTGGGTATCCATCACACCCAACTAGGTGATTAACAGGGTATCCACATTGGCATCCATATCCAATTGGATATCTGACACATCTTTAATTAAATCACTAATTGGGTCTGTTTAAGAATAATATGGCCCAATAAAATTGTTTAAAATATGTGGCCCAACATAGGAAATAGAATTTCCTAACAATCTCCCACTTAGGTCACATATGTACCAAATACAATTGTATTGTAAAACTAAAATATGGCTATGAATATGCCATATTATTCCTGAATATCCCCGAAGTTGCAATCCTATCCATCAGATATATTAGCACGAAACCAAAGCCCTCGTCGTTGCACTTATTTGGATGGCAACTAGAACCCTCAATGATCACCATACTAATATACCCGAATGACATAGATCGAGTATGGAATGTGGCATAGAAATTACACGCAATGTGATTCACCGTGCCTATATCCAACTGGTCCTCCCAAAACTTTATGGAGATGGACCTTAGTCTTTCCCTTTTACTGCATTACCGCAAACTTTATTGTTAAACCATAGTAGGAAAGTAGGAAAATATAAAATGCATCATATATTAAAATTGAGCAGAGTCTATAATGAAAACCATCATCAACCAGAATATAATACATATACAAAATATAAACAAGTGTCATATAATAAGCATCCAAACTAAATTATACCCCACCAAAACTGCACATCATCCAAAAAAACAACATTCATATGAGCAGTGTGCTCGTGAAAGACTTTAGGTGGTAAACCTTGGGTGAGCGGATCTGCTATCATAGAGTTTATACCGATATGCTCAATTGACACTAAACGACTCTGAAATCTTTCTCTAACGGCTAGGAACTTAATGTCAATGTGTTTTGACTTCGATGAGCTCCTATTGCTATTGGAATATAGAACCGCCGAGTTATTGTCACAATAAAGCTTCAATGGCCTTTCAATGCCATTTACAATGTGCATCCTAGTGATAAAGTTTCGCAGTCATATTTCTTGATTGGATGCCTCATAACAAGCTATGAATTCTACCTCCATAGTTGAAGTAGTTACGAGTGTCTGCTTGGCACTCTTCTAGAAAATAGCTCCTCCAGCTAAAAGAAAGACATAGCCTGATGTGGATCTTTTATTATCTAGGTGTCCAGCAAAATCAGAATCAGAGTACCCAATAATCTCTGAAATGTCCGATCTCTGATAAGTGAGTATGTATTCCTTTGTTCTGTATAGGTACCTCATAACCTTCTTTGTAGCCTTCCAATGATCCACTCTAGGGTTAGTCATATATCTGCCCAATATGCTAGATATGAATGCAAGATCCGGATGTGTACATACTTGAGCATACATCAGACTCCCTACAGCCAAAGCATAAGGAAACTGTTGCATGACTTCTTTATCAATATCATTCTTAGGACTTTAACTGGGGCTAAATTTATCTCCCTTAGATACTGGTGTATTTTTTGGTGCACATTTATCCATCCTAAATCTATTGATCACCCTCTCGATATAGCTCTTTCATGATAACGCAAGGATGCCCTGAGAACGATCTCGGTGTATCTGTATATCCAATACAAAAGAGGCGATTCTAAGATCTTTTATTTTGAAATTCTTTGCAAGAAATCTCTTAGTATGGTGCAATAAGCCTATATCACTACTTACTAGTAGTATATCATCAACATGAAGCACCAGGAAGATAAACTTACTCCCACTAAACTTATGGTATATACAATCATCAACAAGATTCACCTCAAAACTGAAGGAGAGAATTGCCTTATGAAATTTGTGATACCATTGATGGGAAGCCTGCTTGAGACTATAGATGGACTTCTTGAGTTTGCAAATTATAGACTTTGGATCTCCTGATACAAAGTTTTCTGGTTGCACCATATATATTGTCTTATCAATATCTCTATTGAGAAACCCTGTCTTAACGTCTATCTGATGAAGCTCAAGGTCATAATGAGCCACAAGTGCCATAATAATTCTAAAAGAGTCCTTCGAAGCAACCGGAGAGAAGGTCTCTTTAAAGTCAATGCCTTCCTACTGAGTGAAGCCTTTAGCGACAATACGTGCCTTATATCTCTCGATATTGCCTTTTTAATCCCGTTTGGTCTTAAATATCTATTTACAACTAATTGGCTTTGTACTTTCAGGCAATTTGACGAGATCCCAAACATCGTTGTCTCTCATAGACTTTATTTCCTCATTCATGGCATCGATTCACTTTTGAGAATTAGAACTTTGTTTGACTTGTGTGAAGTTGATTGGATCATCTTCCACTATCCTGATGTCAAACTCATGTTCCTAGAGATATACGACATAATCATCCGGAATCGCACTTCCCCTTTCTCTAGTGGACCTTCTTAAAGGCACTAGTTCTTGAGGTTGTTGAGTTTTCTCTATAGGAGCATTTACCTCAACTGGTACAAGAACGTCCTGAACATTGTCTTGAACTGAAGCAATTACATCTTGAACAATGATATTGTCAAGTACAGGATCTTGAAGTCATGTTTGGTTGGTAGAATGGAATAGGAATGGTAATGAGAATTGTAATAAAGTGGAATTGGAATAGGAATAGAAATGATATTTTGTTGTTTGGTTGATTTAGTAGAATGGAATTGAATAAGTACTATATTGACCAAAATATCCTTACTTTTAGATGTCCTAGTAGGGCAACAAAGAAAAGTAATGTTTCTAAAATATGGATAAAATAGTGGAATGGTGATTCCATAGTTTTTTGGATGGAAATACAATTCCATCAAATAATGGAACTTTAATTCCATAGGAATCATTATTCCTTTATTCAATGTCAAAGCAAACAATGGAATAGGAATGATGATTTCATTCCTAAGTTCATTCCCCTATACCAAATATGCCATGAGTGTCCTGACCATTATCAATAGCAACTATAGGAAGAGGAACAAATTCTTCTTCAAGAATAATGTTCCTAACCTTATCTTCCCTCCCAAACTCAATATCCTCAAGAAATTTTGTATTTCCTGTCTTAAAGAAAGACTTTACTATGGGATCATAAAACTTATAGCCTCTTGATCTTTCAGAATACCCAACAAAATAGCAGCTTACGATTCTTGAGTCCAGTTTCTTTTCATTCGGCTTGTAATACCTTGCCTTAGTTGGACAACCCCATATGTGTAAATGACTTATATTGGGCTTTTGCCCAGTTCAGAGTACATAAAGGATTTTGGCTATTGCTTTGCTTGGTACTCTGTTAAGGATATATGCTACAGTTTTCTCCCCATATTGATTTTGGTAAGGTAGAATGACTGATCATACTCCTTACCATATCCTTTAGTGTCCTATTGCATCATTCAGTAACACCATTGATGTTAGTTTTCATAGATATAGTGTATTGTAGGACGATGCTCACCTGATCCGTCATACCGATCATAGTGCTCACCACTACGATCAAATTTGATAGCCTTAATTTTCTTACCAAGCTGATTTTCAACCTCAGTTTTATAAGCCTTAAATACATCAAATGATTGTGACTTCTCATAAATTAAGTATATGTATCCATAACGAGAATAATCATCTATGAATGTGATAAAGTACTGTTGTCCATTCTAAGAAGCTATAGGGAATAGACCACATATGTCCGTATGTATTAGTTCTAAGATGCCAGAGCTCCTATTTGTACCTAACTTCCTAACGTTTGTCTATTTCCCCTTTATACACTCGACGCAGACTTTAAAGTTTGCCAAATCAAGGGGATCAAGGATTCTATCAGACACAAGACGTTTAATTCGTTGTTTAGAAATATGTCCTAAGTGTCTGTGCCACAGCATCGATGAGTCCTCATTAGTTAATTTTCGTTTTGTACCTATTGAATTAATATGCAAAGTTTCATTAATGGAGAGTTGTGTATTTAACATATAAAGACTGTCAATAAGAACAACAGTACCAACAACATTCGAATCACATATAAGACTAAATAAATTATTTCCGAAAGAACAAGAATAACCAAATTTGTCCGACACCAAAACTGAAACCAAATTCTGTGTTAAATACGGTACCACAAAAGTCTCATACAAATCCAAATATTTTCTAGAATTTAAAGACAATCTAAAGTGCCCAATGGCCTCCACTAAAGCTATATGGTTGTCGCCCACATAGATGACTCTTTCAGCATCACTTGGCTTTTGGCTCTACAGGCAACCCTGCATGGAAATACTTATGTAAGTAATAGTACCAGAATCTATCCACTAAGTGTCCTTAGGTATAGAAGTTAAATTAACTTCAGAATATACATAAATGAAAAGCTTACCCTTCTTAACACGCTAAGTTTTATACTTAGCGGATTCCTTCTTCACGTGTCCACCCTTTCCACAAAAGAAGCAACTTTGCTCATCTTGCTTCTTCTGTGCCTTATCAGGTGGAGCAACTGCAAATCAATATTCTAGTGCTGTAATTTATATATATATATTTTTAATGATATTACTTTCTGAGTAGAAGGTACAGTTTTTTTAATATATTTATTCTTTTAGTTCATTGAGTAGAACTAAAAGTTTGTTCTTTTACTTTCATAAATTTTACTTTAAAATAACACAAGAAAGTACCAATTGGCAATTATTGTGGCTCTTGGAAATATTTAATTTGATTTGATTATTTTACATACCTTTGACTCTTTCATGAATTTTCACAAGAACAAGTCTTCATATCAATTTCCTAGTGCTGCAATTTGTATATATATATTTTTAATGATATTATTTTCTGAGTAGAAGATGCAATTTTTTTTTTAATATATTTATTCTTTTACTTTCTGAGTAGAAGGTGCAGTTTTTTTTTTTTTTTTTTTTTTTTTGAGTAGAAGGTGCAGTTTTTTTAGTTCTTTGGTAGTAGATAATTAAACAAATTGGCCATAGTTGATGGTATATTTCAAATAATGTTGATGTGTGCTGGATAACATGTTTTTCTTCTAATTAATTTTCATCTGGACTCGAGATTATATTTAATGGACCCTCCAATATATGCATGCACTTTCTGAAAATGACGTGAAAAAGACATACTAAATTTTAGACTTTAGTTATTATCATTATCCGTCTATGTAAAATGTAGCACTATGTTATTAATATATCATATCCGCCTATACGGAATGACAACCTTTGAAACCATTTAATTCGTCCAATTCAATCAAATTCTCACAAATCGATCCAATGATCTGTAAAATGCGCATATCCAATTAGATTGAAATTTTGAAATCCTTACTTTCACATATCAAATATATATTTTTTAATTTAAAAACATCTGAACCAATTTAATCTGCATTTATTTTACATACATAAAATTCTATAAATATATATATTTATAAAATTCTATAATTTATATATAATTCTAATTATATATAGTTTATAATTTACACATTGATATATATCTATAGGTTGGTTATTTTTTTAAACTTAGATTTTGATGTGTTATAACTACATCTTTTTAAAATAAAAAAAATACGAAAAATGATGAGCATGGGTCAAACACGTAAAAAGGAGTCAAATTTTTTCTAAAACTAGGTTTGGTGCTACTATGTAAGGGAAAAAAAAAACAAAATAGTGTAGTTATCCAAAGAAAGAATTTGCTAGAAGACAAAATAACTTGACTAAATTTTGAATAGTAAAAAGAGAGCCAACCGCTCTTTTATATATGGTAGCCCATAATTTAGCTTCTTTTGCAATATATGGTGGCCCATGATCTAGCTTTTTTTGCAATATATGGTGGCCCATGATCTAGCTTTTTTTTTTTTTTTACAATTCGTACTCAAGTAGATAAAATTAAGGTGGTTCATGTCCATACTTTATTTCTAAGGTTATACTTGCAGACCTTTAGCAGTAAGAAGATTTTCATTTCAAAAAAAAGAAAAAGAAAAAGAGGTATAGATATAGTTGTATAATCTAGAACAAAAAATTAACTAAAAACAAAGTATATGAGCTTATAAATTGGGCTTCCTACAAAATTCTAGGCCCAAAGTACTAAAAGTTGAAAAATTCCAGATGGGCTGATGTTTTTAAAAAATCCCGGATTGATTTAGAAAAACATCACAAGTATTATTTGAAAAATACCACTTTTAAAAAAATACCATTTTTTCTTTAAATTTAGTATTTTTCAATGGTACTCGAGGTCACCAGTTAGGTTACTTAGAGTAACCAATCCATTTACTTGAAATAATTGTTCAAGTTACCTCCAGTAACTCAACTAGCTATATTAAGTACCTCATCAATTCATAAAAAATAGTATTTTTTTAAATGCTTTGAAAAGTGATATTTTTATAATTAACTCTGAGATTTTTCAGAACAATTTAAAATTTCGGGATTTTTCAAATTTTTTGAAAATTTACCATAAAAAATCAAATTTCCTCCTTATAAAAAGTTGTCCTAAATAACTGATATTGGATCGGTTGAAGTCATTTTTGCGGGTTGGATTGGATGCATTTTATGAAGTGCAAATTAGATGGAATATTATAATGAAAATTACCCATTGTACGGTATTTTTAGAAAGGAATTGGAAAAATACGATATTCTCAATGTTTTTAGATCTGTTAGCTTATATTTTAGAAAAATACCACTTTTTAAAAAGTGTTTAGAAACATGTCATTTTCTAAAATAGTTACTAGGAACTGGTAACCAGTTTTCGGGCACTGGTAACCAGAAATCAAAGGTATTTATAACTGGAAACTGGTAACCGATAACCAGTTTTCAGACAATAGTAACTAGTAACCATTTTAAAAATAATATTTTTCTAGAAACATTTAAAAAAGTAATATTTTTTTAAAAAAAAGCAGTACGGGAATTGGAAAAAAAATCTGATGCACAGTATTTCTATAATTCTTTTTTTACTTTTTTTTAGGTAGAAGTGTTCGAAACCCAAAATTATTTCTGAAACAGTGCAATAGCAATCCACTGAACATTCAAATCATACAATCATAATTTTTTTTAGCAGAGTTTTTTTAACTTTTATTATTTAGATGAGATGATACATATTTAGTACGAAGTACACTTCTCTTAGCTACAAATATAAGTTATTTTTCTAAAATGTATTTTTTTGTAACATAGTAAACTTTCATCCAGGGATGTTTGAGGGCAAAAAAACATCTATTTTATTTATTAATAGTACAAATTGCCCCTACTAAAAATCAGATTTATGTATTGACCAAACTTAAAGCTTAGTTTTCTTTTAGTTCTTTTTCCTAATTTCTAACCAGTATATAACTATTTTAAATATATTATAAGTTTCTCTCAATTATTTTTATATCTATAAATTATCCTTTGAGGAAATGTGATTTTTTATGGTAATTTTTCCAAAAAAAAAAAATGAAAAATCTTGGATTTTAATTAGAAAAATACCACTTTTAAAAGTATTTAGAAAATATCATTTTTTAGTAATTGATGAAATATTTGAAGTAGCCAATAAAGTTACCTTGATTACCATTGAAAAATACTAGTTATCTCAAATAACCCAACTATTTACCTCGAGAACCATTGAAAAATACTAATTTTGAAGAAAAATATAAATTTCTAAATATTTATTAAAAGTGTTATTTTTTAAAAAGTGATATTTTTCTAAATTAATTTAGAATTTTTCAAATATTTTGGCCCATTTGAAAATTTTCAGTTTTTGGTATTTTGGCCTGGAATTTTGAAAGAAGCCCTTATTCTTTTATAACTAATAATTTTTACATCATATATCTAAATATATTGTTGAGAAAAATAAATCTGATAAGCATATTCAAATGTGTGTTTAATTTTTTTAATATATGTATATGTTGGTAAATTTGCTCAAAATTCTTAATTATATTTTTCTTTTTAGGTTTTGTAACTTTTATTGCTTAATTATGATTTTTTTTTTTTGTTAAATGCATATATAGTAGACAAGAAGTGATAAATCTTAAAGTTGTTCTCTATGTTAGAAAAATGAAAATTAAACTCATGATTTGACTATTGTACTTTAAATCAAATAATATAGAGATCAACTATAATTGTTACCAATCTATTTTAAAAAAATTAATTTCATCTATGTCCCCTACTAAAATAATTCTCTGACTTCGTCTCTGCTTTTATAGATCTCTTGTTATTTTTACAGCAGATTTTAATTTCATTTCCCCTCAAAACCTCACATCAGGAGGAAATATTATCAACAAATCAATTTAAAAAAAAACGTTTACTCACAGAGTTACAACAAAACAATCTACAAAGCGATTAATGGAATCTTAGAGTAGCCAAGGTAATCTATGTAAATCGTTGTGTTGTTTGTGGTCCTGATATTCTTTGCTTTTTCTATAGAAGTCAGCCAAAAGCTAGAGTACATAAAATTCTTGTGTCCTTCATGATATTCTTAGTATTTACACTTTCTCTAAAATCTATTTTTACTTAGTTTTGTTTATAACAACTATTACAAAATGAAATATATATACATATATATATATATAGGGTTGACCAACACCGAATGCCACTCTTATGAGGATCGTTCATGCTAAATAATTAGGTTAAGAGATTGTTTTGATTACTCGTGTCCATGGCTAATAATGGCTAATGACTTGATGGTTAACTCTTAAGCAGAAGCAAAAATGGAATGACTTTAGGTCTTGAGGGTTTTGGAATCTTCCACAACCAAAAACTTAAAGGTGCTCTATAGATTTTCCCTTTTGGTAATGATGGTAGCTACCTAAGGGATGGTAATGATGGAATGTCATATCTTTTAGTGTGTGGGGACCACAAGTCTAATTTAACTCTATATAAACAACTCACCTAAGATATCCATCAACCCTAGTTGGTTGTCTAAGTGGGTATCCCCATTTTAACCCGTACGTAATGGATATTTTGGTCCAGCTTAATAGATCACTATATAAGGTCCAAACAAAATAATATGAGCAAATATAATTAAATCAATACATGGATCATACAATTAATAGGAAATATAAAATTTTCTAACAATCTCCCGCTTAGGGCACATATGTACCAAAGATAATATATTGTTAAAATGAAGGCTAGCCATGAAATGCCATATTATTTTTGAATATCCCTGATGTAACAATCTGGTCCATCAGACAAACTAATATGAGACCAAAGTGCTCATCCCTGCACTTATATAAATGACAGCTAGAATCCTCAATGATCACTGTATTAATACACCTGAATGATATAGATCGAGCATGGAATGTGGCATGGAAATTACATACAATGTAATCTTAATCATACCTATTTTCAACTAGTCCTACTTAAACTTAAGTGAGATCGACTTTAGTTTTTACTCTTAATACATTACCTGCAAATTTTATGTTAAACCATATTAGGAAAGAAAAAAATTATAAAAAATATCATCATATATATAAAATTCAGAGTCTATGTGAAAATCTAAAAAAAATGAATGTCACTAATAATGTGACGTCCAGTACTTAAAAAAAAGAAGATTTATTTATATAATATAAAAAATATAAGGATAAATGAAAAGTTTAATTAGCTTTTATCTATAAAAGTTTAATAAGGGTCAATTTGGTAATTCAATTAGAGACAGTTTAAGAAACCCTAAGGGTTTGATAATTTGCTCCATTTTATACGTACGCTTTATGGGAAAGGCAGAGAGGCAACTATATAGTTTTAAGGAAGAAGGAGAAGCAAGAAGAGGATTCAATTCATTCCAATGTTAAACTAATTAACTGTAATCTACTGAGTCTACATGCACTAACTAGATTTTTGGGGATTGGAATTGCATGTCCAGGTTTAAGGCTTTAATTTACCCATAAATAATTCATGAACTATTAGGATAAATCTGATATAGGATAAAGCCTATTGAAATTAGGATTCAAGCAAGATAAATTTTGAGTAATTTGGTTAGGTAAATAGAAGGTTATGGATTTTTGAATATTTCACAAAAGGTAGAAAACGCATCAGCGATTGCCATTGCATTTATAGAGGTTTTGAGTTGTTTTATTGAGTCATATTTTCTATGGTTGGAAAGCTTATCGAATTAGCTTTCCAAAGGTATATAATTCATAAAAAATGGACTTATAAATAGAGAGTTATAGCCAATTAAAGTTAGTACTATGAATCTGAAAACATCTGAAACTTTGGGTAGTGACTTTTGGAGCTTTATAGGGTTTACCTATGGACCATAGAACTGCATTCTTGGCACCATTAGGATCCTCATGACCTGTAGAATAGCTCCCCAAAGTTTGGTGATTTTTGTAGTAGGTTAGAATTGTTATAAATTTTGAGAAATTGACATTATTGGGAGTAGTTATGGAGTTGGTTATAGAAGATATGTAAGCAGAAGAAGTCAATAGTTTTAGCATAATTAAAGTATGATTTCAGTGACTTGATACTTATATGTGGTTTATATGATAATAAGTGCTTGAACAATTATATTGATCATTTTGGTTAAATAGGCAAAACGAACGAGGTAAGTAATCTTTGATCTTTTCTAGTAGTTTTACTAGTCCAAACGCTAAATATTTTATTTTTTTTATTATTTTTAATAGAATAATATTTACAAATGTATTTTCTTTAAAATATGATTTCAAGTAAAAATATATTTTGGTAATAAGAATATTTATTGAAATAAATCTATTTTAATGAAATAACATAATTTTTGTAAAAAATAATATGATTCTACATTTAATACTAAATTATAGATCAAGTATATGAATTACTATTGAATATGGTTATAAGAAAATTATTTTGAAATGACTACAATGTTATAATGAGATGAAAGTAAAATTCTTTATGATTCGTTATTACAAATAAGTGTTTTCAAACTCTCTTAAGTAATTATGCACGTGGACTTAATCCACATGGGCTATATATGGACAGTGCTGACCTAGCTGCATGGTTAAATTATTGGAATAATGTCCTATAAAGCAGTTTATTATGTTGATATTATAAACAATATTTATTAGATTATTTATTATTAATAAATTCTATGTTATGATTTTTTATTTTATTTATGTCCCATTAATATACATGTGATGTGTATGTTTATCTTATGCAAACATTTAAAGATTCCAAAACATATAATGAGTAATAAAGAATTATTCGTATGATGAGTTCATATGTGGGAGACATTATATTCTTTATTTCATTATGTTTAAATTAAATTGTTTGCATTCTACATATTGAAGATAGAATACTTTACTATGCCATAGAATGTAGTGTTGTCTATTTAATTAATGAAGTCTCCAATTATCGAAGTGAGTCTTTGGATAGAAACACTAGTATGTTATAAGAAAGTTGTAACAGTATCGAACAGGACCGAGTGAATTAGAATCTAAGGTTAAGTGCCGTAACTTAAATTTCTAATTTCACTAATCTAGCACTATTATAGAAAACCTTAATCCTAGTGATTGGCGAACTTACTTTCATGTGTTTTGTCTTTTAGAATTACTAAAGGACTAGTTCTGATTTATGGTTCGAAATCCGGTATCTTGAAAGATAAGGTATATGAAATATACAGAACGTTTTTCATGATGGACGCCATACATATAATGTCACTTTGAGTTTTTTCAAGTACTTGGATAATATAAACCAGGGCCCCGGTATTCACTATGTGAATTTGACTGTGTTGGTATAGGCAGATACAAACACCGTAGTCAACTATTATCCATTAGATGAAAAATGACAACTTAAAGGTAAATATGTACTAGAGGGGTAATACAGTAATTTCACCCTGCTAGTACGGCATTACATTGGGGGTATGTCTACAGGTATAGTATATACTAAATGGATCAAGCTAATTAATTGTTAATAAGCTTCACAGAAAATAACTGACATTTAGTCCAAGAGTTAAATATTGGGCCTATAGTGGTGTGTCCCAATATTAATCGACAAGGCCCAATCATCATAATTAAGAGTTAATTATGATAGTGAGTATATGGTCCATTAGAGCTTGGGCTTTATAGATTCATCTGGTCCCTTGTCTAGCTCAAATTAATGCCCAATAATTATTTGATGATCAGTTGAGCCCAATAAGCCCAATAAGTCTATTAGGGTTTACTAATCTCTCTATATAATTAAGAGAAACGTTCTCTGACTACACAATTAAGAGTTACACGTGAAACACCCCTTTGAGAAGAGTGTCACACGAAAATAGAGAGAGAGAGAGAGCAGAGAAAATCGACCACCACTAGGGATTCACTGTCCTTGGTGTTTCGGCCATCTTGGAGAAATCGGTTCGAGAAGATTGTCTTCTTGTTCGTCTACGAATCTCTTTATTAGGAATCAAGAAGGTGACCACCCACCAGATCAATCAAATGGCTCTCGAGAATAGATGGGAAGACGAGAAAATTATGGAGTGAATCCAGGTATTGTTCTTGTCTAGATCAAGAGTTAATTTATGTTAGATCATGATCCGAAAGATTTTATAAACAGAAAAATTTTAAACGACCAATTCCGCTGCATTTCTAGATTTTACAAAATAATAGTGTTCTTGAAAATGATTTTACGAAAATATTTTCTGGAAATTTATTCCAGTAAACACCAGCATAAATTTAGTAGATTCGTACCTGGCTATAGGGGTTATCTGTAGTAGATTCGGATCCGGCTCCATGGGTTATTTGTGGCAGATTCAGACCTAGTCACAGGGTTAACTGTCGCCATAGTCGCCAAAATTATTACTGACTAAAAAGTGATTCGAAAGACAGATTTGAAAACTTATTACTTCTTTTTATCAAATTGTTTACTAAATGACTTGATTTGAATATTTTCAAAAGTATTGATTTCTGAAACCAAATTTGTTCTGAAAAATATTTGTTAAGGATTTTGGGTTACATGTGCTTAATCTAGCTAGTTAAGGTTACTAGTTACTTACTAGGCTTCATGTTCACCCTTTTATTTTTCCCTCAATGGTTTTAAAGATTGTCAGTTAACAGGTTCACAAAGGGAACTAATTTAGTAGTAATTGGGGTACAAGGTTCAAAGAGAGGAATTTCTTCATCTTGATTGAGAAAATATAAAGACTCGGAAAGTTGATCATCTTGAATTTATTGGATTATAGTTTCTATTCTATAGTATCCATTTTAAATATTTGAAGACTTTATAAGAGTTATTAGATTCTATATTATACATTGGTATTTATTGGAAACTAGCTATTCTTAATTATATTGGATTATAGAAAGATGCCTTGCATGCCTATGGGGCTTTACCTTTTGGATATGCAGCCCACGTCTTCAGGTGTAGGGTGTGACAAATAAGCACCTAAACTAAACTACGAACTCCTATTAAAACAAAGCCCATATGGATAGTGTGCCTATGAAACACTTTGGGTGGTACACGATTGGTAAGTGGATCGCAATCATGGAGTTTGTCCTAGTGTGCTCTATCAACACTAGTTGACTTTGAACTTTCTCTTTTATAGTAAAGAACTTGATGTCTATGTACCTCGACTTTGAAAACTCATATTGTTGTTGGAATATAGTACTACTGAGTTATTGTCGCAATAAAGTTTCAATAGCTTTCAATGCCATTTACAACATGCAGCCTAGTGACATAATTTTGTAGCCATATCCTATGATTGGATGTCTTATAATAAGCTATAAACTCAGTCTCCATAGTTGAAGTAGCTACGAGTATCTACTTAGTACTCCTCCAGGAAATAGCTTCTCCAGCTAATAGTTGAACATAGCTCAATGTGGATCTTTTACTATTTAGGCATCGAGCAAAATCAAAATCAGAATACCCAATGATCTCTAAATTTTTTGATCTCCCATAAGTGAGCATGTAATTCTTCGTTCTCTATATGTACCTTATAACTCTTTGCTGCCTTTCAATGATCCACTTTAGCGTTACTCATGTATTTTTCTAGCATAAAAACTATGAAAGCAAGATCTAGACGCATACATACCTGAGCATACATAAGACTTCTTACAGCTAAAGCATAAGGAAACTTCTGCACATCTCCTTTCTCAACATCATTCTTTTGGCTTTGTTAGAGACTAAATATATCTCTATTAGACTTCGGAGTATCCGTTGATGCATAATGTTCTATACCGAATCTATTGAGTACCCTCTCGATATAGCGCTTTTGTGACAAACTAAGTATACCTCAAGAGTGATCTCGATGTATCTGTATACCTAATACAAAAGAGACGACTTCAAGATCTTTCATTTTAGAATTATTCATAAGAAATCTCTTGGTGTCATGCATTAAGCCTATATTGCTACCTGCCAATAATCTGTCATCAATATATAGCACCAAAAAGATAAATATACTCTCACTGAACTTAAGATACACACAATCTTCAACAAGATTTACCTCAAAACTGGACGAGATAATCACTTTATGAAATTTATGATATTATTGTTAGAAAGCTTACTTGAGACCAAAGATAGACTTCTTAAGTTTGCAAACTATAGTCTTTGAATCTCTAGATACAAAGCTTTTTGGTTGCACCATATAAATTGTCTCTTTAATCTTATTATTGAGAAACACAGTTTTAATATCCATCTGAAGTAACTCAAGGTTAAAATGAGTGACAAGTGCCATAATGATTCTAAAAAAATCATTTGATACTACTAGAGAAAAGTTCTCTTTAAAATCAATGCCCTCCTTTTGAGTATTGCCTTTAACGACAAGACGAGCCTTATATCTCTCAGCACTACCTTTTGAATCCATTTTGGTCTTAAATATCCATTTGCAACCAATAAGCTTTGTACTTTTAGGTAACTCGACAAGATCCCCAACGTCATTGTCTTTCATAGACTTCATCTCCTTATTCATGGCATCGATCTACTTATAAGAATTTGAACTTTGTGTGACTTGAGTGAAGTTGGATAGATCATCCTCCACTACCCAATAACAAACTCATATTCTTAGAGATAGACGATATAATTATCTGTAATCGCACTTTTTCTTTCTCTAATAGATCTCCTTAAAGGTACTTGGTCCTGAGATTGTTGAGTTTGCTCTTCGGGAGCATTCACCTTATTTGGGATAGGAAGCACTTGATCATTGTCTTGTACTGGAATTGCATATTGAACAATTATATTGTCAAGAACATGATCCTGAATGTTGTGATTATTGTCAATAGCAATAATAGAAAGAAAAACAAATTCTTCTAACCTTATCCCTCCCCCTCCCCCTCCCAAAATTAATATCCTCGAGAAATTTTGCATTTTCCGTCTCGAAGAAGGACTTTGTAGCGGGATCATAAAACTTTGTTCAGGATCGGACCTTGTGTTCTGATTAATTAATAAGACCTGTGATTAATTAAAACAAAGCAGAGAATAACTAGGATTATAGTTAGATTACAAAGAGTGTACAAGTGTAAGAGCTATCACAACACTGTCTACGTGTCGAAGTCCTAATAGGCGGTCGATATAGAAAATGATACTTCTCACAGCGTCCTTGTCACGTTAGTGGTTGTAGGGATAACGTACTTATAATATAATAATAATAATAATAATGGCGTAATAATAATATAAGTGTTATCACAACGCTGACACTAAGTATCGAAGTCCCGATAAGCGGTCGTAATAGAGAACGACACTTCTCACGGTGTCGGCAGTTGCAGAGATAACTAGCTTACGGATCGACAATAATATAATAATACAGTAATACTAAAAGAAACTAGTTGATGGAGACGAATAAACCGACCATAATATCAAATAGAAGTTGGATATATAAAATAAAGAGATTAGAGATAATGATAATAACGCAATAATAGTAGCAAAAATAAGTGAGAGATGTTAAAGAACACAAAATCCCAAACTTGTGCCACAGATCAAGCACAGAGTTCGAGAAGAGTAGCTCGGGGCCCACATATCACTAAAGTGCAAGAGTTAGAGGCTGCATACAAAGAAGCTTGTTATACATGTTAGTGGAAAAAGTAACGTAAAACTAACTGGATAGTAGAAAGTGGTATAAAAATAATTGATTAGTAAGAAATTGGTGTAAAATAACTATTGGGCCTAGAATGTGTGAACAAATAAGTGCAGGCTTAGGAAATGGACATGCAAAAATAGCTAAGTCTATATAAATATTTAGGAAAATATCAACACTAAATAGACTTATCAATCAAGATTTACACATACATGGGCATACAGAGATAGGTACGTGTGTGTACATGTATATATTTATAGATGAGATTACGATGACTAGGGGCTAGTCACGGGTAAACTAGGAGTTAGGCATACATAAATAAAATACAACAAGGTGCATGCAAATATATGTGTGTATAGGTAAAGTTAGAATAGAAAGATGTATATATATATATGTGAAAATACAAGTAGAGAAGGTAGGAGAGGACTTAGCTACAAGTTGAAGATAAACCCCCAAGGATAGCAATATTGATGATGTTAATGTAGCCACAAGTTGAGAGAAGAATAAATAATGGTGATAATAATGGTAGTGGTGTGAAAAATATATATACGAGAGGGAGAAGTGGAAGTGGCGTGATGGTGATGTTAGTGGTTTAATAAAAGAAATATAGGGAGAGTGAGAGGTGGTGAGAGCCACGGATGAACACAAGGGGAGAGATGAAAATTAAAAAGCGGCATCGTGTAGTTCAGCTCCGAGTGACAAGTAGTTTGGCTTCAATGACTTGTAGTTCGAGTAAGGGTGGAAGAGAGCTTAGACGACATGTAGTTCTAGCCAAGCTACATGTCGTTTTCTCGAGTTGATGTCATCTTGTCCCATGGCACGTGGAGTTCCATTAAGCTCGCTTAAGCCTTACTAATCCCATGCTTAATTACTACTAATCCTTATTTTAGGATTAATCCTGAAAGTTGGGAAACCCCAAAACAAACTTATATCCCCTTGACCTTTCAAAATATCCAACAAAATAGTAGCTGACAGTTCTTGAGTCTAGTTTCTTTTCATTTGGCCTATAAGTTGAATATTTTGGATATTTAATAAAGTGATATTTCATGCATAGTATTTGTGATAATTTTTTGATTATTGGTATAATAATAAATGTCAAAAGGTTCTATAATTTATTTATTAGAGAAATATTTTAATAATTTTTTTAATTAAAATTAAGACATATTTTTTCTAATTAAATCAAATAAGATTATTCATAACTAATAAAAGAGAAGTTGGATACTTCTCTTGGATTATGTTGCAAGACTTTGTGTATTTATAATATGTCTTAATCTATATTGATATGACCATGTGCGAAAGTCTTCAAGTGTAGATATTGAATAAGGACCATGTGAAATATGTTTTTGTAATAAATGTCATTGACAAGAATATATTCTCACAAAGTTGATAATTAATGCATGTCTTTCTTAATCCTAAAATAAGTGATGAAACTGTGTTCACAACTTGTATTATTTGAGATGTTAAAAGATACGGATCAAGTAATTGACCATCTAAATCCTGACATTTTGGTAATGCATTATTATGTGCATTGGGAACATATGCTTATAGATATAGAATCTATAACTCTATTTTATACAAAAGTGAATACCGCCTTGAGAAGCCATAAGAGTTTGGATGATTTAAACTTTAGCTAAGTAATTAATAAAACTGGTTATTTTATTAATTGAAGACTTTTTATAAGTCTGGTTATCTATTAAATATAGTCTTGTATCAAAGAGTTAAAATATATAATTGGAGAAAAAAGTCGGTAATTTTACCTAGCTCTAATTATCAGTATTCATGTGGAGATACACATGCAAATATTAAGTATCTAATGACCATAATTTTAATTATAAAGTATCTTGTGATATTTATTTAATTCAAGAGTGAAGTTTGGACCTTTATTAGAATAAGTCCATCCCTAGTAGTACAAGCCCACTTATATTAAGAGCAATTAGAACTGGATACTTGTCTACTGTAGTTTGAATTAAATAGGTTCATTTAGGTCTCCAACCTACACTAATATCTTGGATTGCATGAGATTAGCCAAATTGGCTCAAAGAATTTTTGGACAGTTAGATACAAAGTAGGAAATGTTGAATTAGAGTGGTGAGCCTTTTGGGCCCAGCCACATTGCTCTATAGAGCTACAGAATTCGGCCAGCCCATCCCCTAGGGCTGGCCGAATTTCACCCTAAGGAGGAGCCTATTAAAGGCTCCTTCCTCTCTCCTTTATGTGTTATATTCAGTTGTTAAAAACATTAGTTTGGCGACTACCACAGAAAACTGAGAGAAAAATGAGAGAGAAAAATTCTTGGAGCAACCTAAGAAGGCTATTAGATTTCTTGGATTCTCACTTAGAGTTGAACAAGATATAGGCACCCACACACCCCTACAGTTACAAGCACGGTACATAGGAAGGAAGACTCACTAGTTGAGATACGATCAATTGTATGTATTTAGACTATAACAAAGATTCTAAAATATTTTGTGAAAAACTATAATCTGGAAAAAAATTTTGTTTTGGCAGACTTCTGCTCATCTTTGATTTGTCACATTTTTCGTAAATTATAACTAACAAACCCCATATGTATAAATGATTAATACTAGGCTTGCGCCAAGTCCAAAGTTCATAAGAGGTTTTAGCTACTGCTTTGCTTGGTACTCTGTTCAAAATATATGCTGCAATCTTGAGTGCTTCACCTCAAAGTGATTATGGAAAGGTGGAATGACTAATCATACTCCTTACTATATCCTTAACGGTCCTATTGCATCGTTCTGCAATACTGACCATGCTAGATTTCCCAGGTATAGTATATTGTGGGACGATGCTGCACTCTTTCAAATACTTAGTAAAGGGTCTTGGACGTTGCTCACCAGATCCATAATATCTACCGTAATATTCTCTACTATGATTAGATTTGATAACCTTAATTTTCTTGTCAAGCTGATTTTCAACTTCATCTTTATAAGCCTTAAAGACGTCCAGTGATTGAGACTTTTTGTGTCTCGAGTAAATGTACCTATAGCGAGAATGGTCGTCTATGAATGTGATAAAGTATTATTGTCTATTCTAAGAAATCATAGGGAATAGACCACAAATATCTATATGCATGAGTTCTAATTAAGATGCTAGAGCTTCTATTAGCACCTAACTTTTTAACGTGTGTTTATTTTTCTTTTACACATGAAACATAGACTCCAAAGTTTGACAAATAAAGGAAGCCAAGAATCCCATCGAATACAAGTCATTTAATTGATTGTTTTGAAATGCAACCTAAGCGCTTATGCTATAACATAAATGAGTCCACGTTTGTTAATTTTCGTTTTGTACCTCTTGAGTTAATATGTAAGGTTTCATTCATGGAAGGTTGACTATTCAACATATATAGTTTGTCATTAAGGAGACCGGTACCAATAATATTTGAATCACGAATAAGACTAAATTTATTATTTCCAAAGGAACAAGAGAAACCAGATTTATCCAAAACTTAAATGGAAATTAAGTTCCATCTTAAAAATGGTACAAGAAAAATCTCATTCAAATCCAAATAAGAACCAAAATCCAAAAGCAATCTAAAGTGCCCAATAGTATCCACTTGAGCTGTTTAGTCGTCGTCCACACAGATTAATCTTTCAACATCACTTGGCTTCCGGCTCCACAGACAACCCTGTATAGACATTCTAACATGAGTACTAGCACCAAAATCTACCCACCAAGTGTGTATAGGTACAGAAGCTAAATTAACTTCATAATAAATATAAACGAGAAGCTTACCCTACTTAATACACCAAGTCTTGAACTTAGTGCGTTCCTTCTTCATGTGTCTCACCTTGTTACAAAAGAACAAGCTGGGTCATCTTGTTTCTTTTGTACCTTAGAAGGTGGTGCTCCTACAACTTCTTTTCCTTAAAGGATGTGGTCAAGTTAGTACTTTTAGGCTTTTCAACTTTGATCTTATTTTTTCAGCTTTTCAACTTCTTTGCCCATCTTCCTCTTCTTTTCCATAAAGGATGTGGTCAAGTTAGTACTTGTTAAGTCCATAAAATTAGAGTTACCTAGTACTAATTTGCCTTAAGTTTTGCTACGTTCTTATTTATGTTAAGTTGTTCTAAGCATTTTTCTTGTTGTTTTGTTGTTTTGCTTGTTTGTGCACATAGGAGAATAAAACAAGGGTGTTTGATGTGAATTGAGATGAATTTGTGCCTCACAAATGGGTCTCTCAAATCATTAGAATTGAAGTTCAATCCGATACGGTCGTAACGCCACGAAAATGATGCAAATTAGAGCACAAATGAAGAAACGGCGTACCCGGGAAACTAAGGCGCCAAACTAGTAGAAAGTGGCGCTGTAGCGCCAGCTCTCAGGTAATTTTGGTGCCGTGGCGCCACTCCCTGTGTCCTGAGTCAATAATTGACGGCCGAGATCAACTTTTTGACGATCCAAGGGTCCAAATTCAGCCTGCCTTAGGTTTGCACAAGCCACCTCTTTAAAACCCTATCTTTGGGGTTCAAGGAGGCATGTTAGAATAGAGAGAAAGAGAGAGTGGCAGCCATGGAAGGAGAGGAAGAAGAGGAAGAAAAAGATAAAGATATGCTCCAACCTTTTCTATTTCTTACTTTTCTCATCAATTTCAACATCATAGTTTGTTTTTAGCTTTTTCTCTTCATTTTTTTGTGAGTTTTTCTTTGTATTTTCCATATTTAGAGAATAGTATAGCTGAGAGTAAATTTTAGAGAGAGGATTCAAGGGAGCAAGAGCCAAGCTTGGAAGAGGAGCTTGACAACCTCTATGAACACCTTCGAGCTTTTCTAAGGGGGAATTCTATAACTTTTCTTTCTTTAATTTTGTATTTGTTGAATTCATTAGATTATAATGTTATTGTTCTCAATTAATATTATGAACTAAATATTTCTTTGTCTAGTTTTACTATGTGAACCAACCTAGTATCTTGTGTTTATAAAATTCTCTTCTTTCATTAATCAAATCTATTGTTGAGTTACTTGTTTTATCTTATGCTTATTGCTTCAATTTAATTGATTACTAAATAGATTGTTGAGTGAAATTTCTATGAGTTTGGAAAGGGGATTAGAAATTTGGACTTAGGTGAAACAGCATGAGATTACCTATTTTAGGGTAAGTTTGCATAGGATAGGAATATACCTATGTGATTTATGCAGCCTCCTTGAGAATTACAAAACATAATGAATCTAGTCAATTTATGTTAGGAGTGACATATTAGCTTGTCTAAGTATTTTCAGTTATGTCTTGAAAGGAGTTTGTGAATACATTTGAATTCTCGGTTGACAACTCTAATAAATTAGTTAATTTAATAGGAAAATTAGAAAATTATATGTTTAAAAGATGGTTGGAGAATTAGTAAACTTAGACATTTTTCTTATTGCTTACTTTCATTCATTTTGCATATTAGTTTATTTACTTTATTTTATTTCTCTAAAATCTATATTTCTGTTGTCTGGATAAAGTTAGAATTGAGCAATTTTAATACTTAGCTTAGACTTAGTAATCAATCCTTGTGGGTTTGACACTCTACTTCTATATCTATATTACTTGTGACTGTGTGCACTTGTACGGGAGTGTGTGATTTTATTGTTGCACATTCCAACCAACAGTACTTTCAGGATTTTCGGCTTTGATCTTATCTTTTCTTGCACATAAATAGAAATGAGCTTATTGAGATTCTATTTATCTTTTTGGGAGTTGTATATGGTCTTAAGGTTCCCATATTATGTAGAAAGAGAGATGAGGACCAAAGCCACAAGAATGTCTTCTGACATTTTTAACTTGAGTTCCTTAAGTTTGGCAGCCAAATGAGACATCTGCATGATGTATTCCCTTATGTTTCCTCTACTACTATACTTCATTGAGATGATTTTACTCAAGATATTGATCATCTTAACTTTCTCATTCATGAAATATAACTTCTCAAGAGTGGTAAGGAAATCCTTGGCATTTTCCCTTTGGCAAAGAGCCTCTCATAATTTCTAGATTAGAGTACTTCATGATCATGATGCACATACGATTAGACCTCTTCCACTTTTCACTGAATAATTTTTGTTTAGTAGTACTAGCACAATCATGACAATCTCTTTTCATGGCTTAAAGTTGTGTCATTAAGCATAGTTATGGTATTTAAATTGGCAGAAATATTTGCAGCAAAAACTGAATAGCAAATAAAAGATATATTCATAAATAATATGCTCACAATTAAAATGTTACATATAAGCAAGTAATTCAATAAAATATGAAAATATGACCTAGCAAATAAACATGTAAAAGTTGGTCATTCCAGAAGATACCTAGCACAATATTAATAAGTGTTCCTTTGGGCTGGCTCATTAACTTGTAAGTGGTATTCTTCAATGTAATAATCAAACATTAATAATAATTCTTGTTAAACAATAAATATTCCTTCGGGCCAATTTATTATTCGTATGAAAATTTAATAGCCAGCATATGTTTATCATTACAAGTGTGTTTATTGCTTGGCCAAATAACCATCTTCCTATGGGCCGGTAATATCTGCGTAAATAATAAATACACAATATCTTTATATTCTAGAATAAATAAGTCTACAGAAACATATTGTTTCAACTCAATCATTCTACAATATAAGACTAATTGTGCATAGAAAATAACTATAATGCCTAAACAATTAAAGTTTTCTAAAGCATGAACTAAAGTAGTTTGAGTTTATATAATTTATCAACTCTTATAACCAAATCAAGTTTTCAACAGATAAATATGGATCATTCTTAAGTTGAGCTGAGGTAATTAAACCTAATTGGTCAAGTTTTTGATTGGATCCCCTTGAATTGGGTAAAAAACGACTCAATTCTATCCAAAACCGGGACCTAAAACTTAATTTAGGTCGAAAAATTGACTTATGTTCTAGTAGGGCTAGCGCTGCGGCGCGGGCAACTTAAAAAACAAGGTCTAAATTTGAGACCTAGTATTGTGGTACCAGGGTTCTATAGGTTGGTGGCGCCATAGCGCCAACACGGTTTTCTAAAAAAAATTTCCAAATTCAAAAAAGGGGACAGATACTGCAAATACCTCCAATCCATGATTCATAACCTTCAATCATATACTTTATGACTCAAAATCCAGATTTCAACTCTCAAACATTCAAATATCTCAACAAAATCATGTAAGTCACAAATCATACATATAATATCTAATCCTAGAAAACCAAGTAAGAAAAGATATTAAAAACTAAAAACATGCATGATTTAATCTAACAATGTTACATAAGCCTAAGCTGTGATGCCACTTGTTATAAAATGAAATATATATATATATATAGGGCTAAGCAACACCAAATGCTACCAGTATCTATGGCTAACAATGATTAAGGACTTGATGACTAACTCTTAAGTGGAAGAAAAAATGAAGTGCCTTTAGGTTTTGAGGGTTTTAAAGTCTTCTATAACCAAGAGCTTAAAGGTGCTCTATGGATTTTTCCTTTTAGTAGTGATGATGCTGGCTACTTAATGAAGAGCATATGTCATATCTTTTAGTGTGTGGGGAATATAACCCTAATTTAACTATATATTGACAACTCACCTAGGGTATCCATCAATTCTAGTTGGTTGTCAAAGTGGGTATCCATAATTTAGCCTATACCCAATGGATGTTTGGGTCCAATTTAATAGATCACCATATAGGATCCAAACAAAATAATATGACCCAATATAATTAAATTAATATATGGACCATTCCCTTTTAGTAGTGATGGTGGCTACTTAAGGAAGATCATGTGTCATATCATTTGGTGTGTGGGGATCAAAGCCCTAATTTAACTATATATAGATAACTCACTTAGGGTATCCATCAATACTAGTTGGTTGTCTAAGTGAGTATCCACATTTTAATCTATAATTAATGAACGTCTGATTGTGTACATTAATTATGGGATTATATCATCATTATACACTTAATGTTTCATTAAATTCCCTAATTTAAAGTACTTTTATAGACATATGTATAAAAGCAAGAGTTACCCTTAATTTGTGCTAAATACTCGTTTCTGCATAGGTTTCGTATAATGGGCACAGATTCTAAACCACATGGGATATTGATCCAATTCTTGAACTTATGAATTCTGGACTCAATATTCAACTAAACTCGATTCACAAGATCTGCCCAGATTATTTATAAAAGGGTCTCAAATGGGTAAAATTACAAATAAGACTGAATTCACGTTTAACCCGACATACTTCAATTTTTGGCCCATTCTCACCTCATTACAATCTCAAATGGAGTGATTATTAATGCTATGGATGCATATACAAAAATATCTAGATGCTTTGTTCTTTGATAAAATTCCAAAGAAGCTGAAATCTGGGTGAAAAATCAGATCTTTCTAGATGATAAGATCATCAACCAATTTTGACTCAGCAAAACCTATCTTCACCACTTTTCACTCTAAGTCAAGAAATACGACTATGATGGATGCAATTCTGATCACATATGACTTCTAAGATATAAGGCTTCATTTTCTCTTCTTTGATCAAGACCTTTTTCTCTAAATTCATTGAGTTCTAGATGCATATTTGGGAGGGACTGAATCTGCCAAAACAAAGTGCCACCTTGCATTTATCCCTTGCCTACAAATATTGACTTTGTATCTCCAAATTTTTCTATAAATAGATACTTAAGCCAGGCTTAATGGGCATCTTGTTTTTTTGATATCAAGATTATTTTCTTCTTTTCTCTCTTATTTTCTATATTATTTTAATGTCAATTTGCATGTAAAGTACTAAAATATTTCTATTTACTTTTATGTTTATATCATGCTCATCTTTGTTTCTCTTCATCATCATGTCTAGTTAATTTCTATCTTGCTAAGGTGAAAGGGTGAATCACTTGAGGGAAGAATAAGTATAATCTAAAACTCTACATAGAATTAATTATTTACATCTTTTAACTATTATTATAATATATGTATTGTCTTTACTTTCTTAATTATACTAATACCCTCTTTGTTAAGTGATGTGTCTTGATTCATTATATATAACCTTTGGCACATCAAATACTTGTTTTTTTTAGGCCGTATGTTCGGTTAACCAGCTGTGCTAGGAAGAAATCCAGATTTGTTGTAGAGATAACGTGTCACTATGAGTACTTGACTATATTTATAAGTGGGCGTTATCTAAAGAAGGTAATTAAGGAAACTAATACAATCATATGTGTAACTTAAAGAACCTTTAATGCTAAATCTTCCGATTGGAACCTCCGTTGTGTGTGGATTCTACTTGAGTAGTAAATGAGTTTAAATTATACCTATTTGACATACTAAGAAAGGATCCCCTAACCTTAGTAATCGTTTAATTCTGTAACTTTTCATATCTCATCATTTTATCTCTTTGTTTTATTGTAAACATTCTACAACATAGTCTCTCTCATCCTTTTAATTCTTGTAATATAAAGTTTATAATTTTGTATTGTTCACTAACATTCCCGTGGATCGACCTCGGCCTTGCCAAGTAATTTATTTCTTTGACACTCCTACACTTGGGAGAAAACTTCATGAATTTGAACTATTCAATAACCAATGGAGATTTCGGTCTAATTTAATAGATTACCATATAGGGTCCAAACAAAAAAATATAACCCAATAATTAAATCAATATGTGGACCATATAATTAATATGAAATTTGAAATTTGAAATCTATGTGGACCATATATGTAGATTATATAATTAATATGAAATATAAAATTTTCTAATAACATCACCACACTAAGCTAGTCTGCTCTTGATCATTTTCTCCAATAATATTACTCTTCTAATCACATAATTTATCATGGTTTTGGTTGCTTTTGATGATTTGTATATCTAGGGATCATGAAGCATGGACTCAAGTAGAGGATAATATTCAACTCCTCTTTACCTTATCTAATTCTTCTAGATAGATATCTGAATTTGGTACTTCTCAATTTGTTAAAATCATTTGTGCAACAAGCTAATTACCCCTCCATAAAAGAGGATACATCCATCAAATTAAAAATGAGAGTTTCGTTCGCAGTTTCACTGTATCATTTCATCAATCCAACAAGTGCTCGATCCTAAATCTTCTATCTCTACCAATTGAGTGAGCATTAGTAATGTTGAGCGTAATTTAGAGCAACCTATGTTCAAGCCCTAGAAATAGGCATGAAATTTTAGTATTAGCAAACACATTCTACCATAGACTACCATCCTATAGAGTCTTTCTTCAATATTTGATCTATCTTCTTGCCCATTATTTCGTCACTATTATATTCTGGCTAAACTTTTATTACCGAGAGCAATAAATTAAATAGAAAATAAAAAAAAATATATAGAACTTATAATGGTTCACTCTCAATGTTTGAGCTACGTCCATTTTCTGCTTATGTAGGTTTTCACTGTAATGAAGAAGAATAATAACAAAAAAGAATTTATAACTTAAGCCTCTCAATTTCGTGATTTCTTTCTATTATTTCTCTCATCCTAAATCGGCCCCCCTATAGTGTCTTTTATATACTAGGAAAACTAGGACAACCGAAATATATGTGTAAAATCCTAAAGATATATACCTTAGGTAGTAAAGGTCGATCTGCATATGCATGACCAATATTTCTTCTAAAATAAATTTTGTTAATATAATTAGGCTCCATAAATATAATAATAATTGGACCAATCTAACTCAATGAATAACAGTCTAGAGTTTCTTTAAATTTTACGTAGGATGAATGAGTTGCACTTATCTGATCCACCAATCTCTATATTGTAGATACATTAAGATTGTTATAATAGATTTGCATGCAATGAATAAAAAAGTAAAAAAAAAAAACCCCAGTTTGCATAATCATCTTCATGTACTTTTCAAATAATTAGAGATTTGGTGTCATGCTACAATTTTCTCGATTGAATCATATCCCTTTCAACATATCATGACCAAAAGAGAAGAGAAACATTTATTCTGCCACCTTCCTTATTTTGAGATCTATCCTAGTACAAAACGCTGAATTGATTGACTGGTTACAGTAAAACATGTTCCAACTAGTTTAAACTAGAACTCATCTTTGTATTTTGCCAGAATTGCATCCTCGATGGTCAATACCTCCTCTTTATCTGATGTCACAAAATATTTTTACTGGTTCATAATATCCTCGATCACAACAATATACAAGCTAGGAGAAAACCCAAGTACTAGAAAAGAGACTCCTAACCTCACTTCCAAAGATAAGGGAGACACACTAGTCGAAGAGAAACTTAAAAAAAAAAAAAAAAAAAAAAAAACAACCCTTTTCTTTTGTTGATTTGTTTAGCAGTGTGTTTCTAAATTCTCAAATTTAAATTTATTTTTATCAAATGATTATATAATATTCAAAAATACAAACTTAGTATACGCACATATGTACATAGAGGAAATAATGCATTATAAGAATTAAAATTAAACTCAACTAACTTGGTATGCATGTATTAATGTTTATTACTCATGTTATAATTGATAATCGATTAATTTAAATCAGCAGTCATAAAAGAAACTCAAATAAGTACCAAGAACACCTAATATATATAAAAAACATAATTTGGCCAAATTGCCTACGTACGTTTTTGGATAAAAACCAACTAAGAAACTTCTTATTAAGAAAAAGATAAAGCCTTGAATTCCTCAATTAAGAACCCCTTTCAATATTCTCTCTTATTTCTCACAAGTTTTCTAACTATAACTAATGTCCCATCCTTAGATTATTTATAGCAAATAATTTACAACCCTTCCAATCCTAGTAGGATACATAATGAGAATTTTAAAAGTTGTAAACTCATTATTTCTCTTATTTTCTAATTAAATATTATAGAAACAAAAGACAAAATTGCCCATACTTCATTGAATTAAAAAACTATTACGAATAACAATTCGCCGCCAAAGTTCTTGAATCTAATTCCTTAGCACTTTTCGTCTTCCATTCTTTACTTGCCATGAGAAAATTAATATATATTAGAACTTATTTATTTGTTAGTTTCTTTCTACTAACCTACCTTGGGACCTCCGCCACAATTTGTCCCTTAATCTCAACAGATTATGCTCTGTCTAATATTCTAGAATCCGCAAGTCCACTTTAAAATTTAAATTCTTTAGTCACCTTATTCGGAGTATAATAGGCAATCATTTTCTCGTTAAAATCAAGCTTTATTGATCCTAGTATTATGTATAAGCTACCTTGCTTATCATTCTCTATGATTAATTTGTTTTTCATCAAAATTTTCAAAACCCATCCATAATTATGAATACATATCCTTTATCATCAAAAAGCCCTATAGAAATCAAGTTCCTTTGAATCCTTAAAACATGCCTAACTCTATTCAATTCTCATTCCTTACCATTTAGAATCCTTACCTTGATGAAACCAATTCCTACAACACTATAATTAACTTTTGTTTCCTATGACAACTAAGTCTCTATCAAATTCCTTGTGGTCTATAAACAAGTCCTTCCTTGGACATGCATGAAATGTACAACTTGAGTCAAGAATCCATCTATCCTGCAACTTCAGTGTTGTAAACAGTAACACCTTCATACTTTCATATCCCTCCACCACATCTGTGTGTATTGAGTTTCCTTCTCCTCCATTAGCTTGCTTATGTCATTTTGGACATTCATTCTTGAAATGACCAACTTTATAACACAAGAAACAATGCCTTTTGGTCTTGGGTTTCAATGCTTTAGCAATCAATAATTCTGTAGTATTACATTCTATAGATTTGTTCATGTTTTTTTGCTTTGATTTTAATGTTGCTTGTACCTCCTCAAATGTCAAAGACTCATGTCTCTACTTCATTGCGTCTCTGATATGACTTTATTAGTGCATTGTGGATCATCATCGCTTGGTCTTAATCTTCAATCTTGACTACAACATTTTCAAGACCAATAATAATCTTGTTAAAGTTGTCAAGATTGTCTTCCAAAAATGTTCTTTCTTCTATCTTGAACTACAATTGTTCCTTCAAATACAACTTGTTAGTGAATGATTTTGTATATAAAAATTTTCCAATTTCGCCCAAGTCCTCGTAATCATTGTCTCCATCAAGACTTATCTCAACACTTTATCATCAAGAAATAGAATTATCATTCTATAAGCCTTTTCCATCAGTTATATCTAGTGACCTACTAATATTGAAGTGGATAGTCTTTTCTCCACCTAGAGTAGAAACACACCCTTGATGAACGAGAATGAACTTCATCTTCATTCACGACAAACAAAAGTCATTATTTCTAGCAAATTTCTCGAAGTCAAATTTTGCAGAACCTATGAATATAAACCTTAGCTCTGATACTATTTGTTGAAATTAATTGACAATCAATTTGCATAAAGCAATAATATTTACAAAAGAAGTACAGATAAGCCCTAAGAACACCTAAAACTTAACGTGGTTTGGTTAAATTGCCTACGTCTAGAGATCAAAATCAGCAAAAAAAAAAGCGTCTTCTTATTAAGGAAAAGACAATGCTAAAGCCTTAAACTCTTCAATTAAGTTCAAAAGCCTTCTTCCATATTTTCTCGGGATCTTTTGCAAAATACACCATAAGGAAATACACCCTTTATAATAATTTTTTGGCGAATATACCTTTTTAAATTTTAAATTAATTTAAATATAAAAATGCCCCACACTTATCAAGGGTCCACATTTTGGCTAGACATGGAGGTCGAATTGCTAGACACCTTATCTAGTATCTCTCGATACAATTTTCTAGTGCAAAAATAGATATATATATATATATTATATTTTTTTTCTTTCGAGATGCTAGGCACCTTGTCTACCGTTGCTCGATACTATGTCTGGCATAGCTCGACATCATGTCTAGTACTTTTGATACCCTATTTGGTGCTAAAACACTCAAATGTAATTTTTTTCTTTTGGTTAAGTTTCTCGACACCTTATCTAATTGTCGATACTCCTGTCTAGTACTCTCGGCTTAAGGGTATGTGAGTCTTTTTATACCTCCATATTTTAAAAGTGATTTGTATTTCATCTAAAAACTATTAAGAATGGTGTATTTTCTAAACTCACTATTAAAAAGGTATATGCCACTTAATTTCTCTATTTTCTTTCTAGAATTGATGTCCTCAATATTTTCATCCTTAGACTATTCAAATTAAGACAATAGTCTGCAACTCTCCTAATCCTAGTAGAATACCCTAGTAGAATTCTTATAATTGTAAACACATTCATTCCATTCTATTTGAATGTGTGTTTGTTTCAACAATTCAGTTTTTCCATTCAAATGATCTTTTCAATTTTTCCATTCAAATGATCTTTTCAATTTTTCCATTCAAATGATCCATCCGAAAAGTTAATCATTGGAATGGTTTTTTTGTGTCTTGAATGAGAATGGAGAGGGGGAGGTGTTTTTGAATGGTCCATTCCAATACTCCCATTCTAATTACAACACATTGCACTATTTTTTCCATTCAAATGTCTCCCATTCCAATTATAACACATTCCACAATTTTCATTAAAATACACACATTCAAATACGCGAACCAAACGGGGCTATTATATTTCCTTAGACCAATTAATAGGGACAAAAGACGAAATTGCCTTTATTAATTGAATTAAAAAACCATTATGTATAACATTTAACAAAATATGGAATGTGACTTAAGATGCTAATAATACGGACAATATAATATCGGACTTTTTATAAAAATAATTTTAAAAATTCAGCAAAAAAATACGCTAGTAAAAGTACAATTGTTTTTTGTTTAAAATAGTAAATTTGTCATCTAATGTAATTTGATTCGTTATAAGTTTTATATATTATTTATAGAATTGATTAAGTACTAGTAAATAGTTCAAAATAAAATCCACAATAAATAAATAATAAAAAAAATCGCTTGGAGCAAGAACAAATTGATTTTCAAAGAAAAGTAAAATTGGGGAAAAATATTTTATATGGATGAAAATTTCGTACGTGTATAAGTACAAATTTTTGGCGAAAAATATGATTTTGGGTACGTTTGACAAAAGTATATAGTTTAGTTGTATAATTGAAAAATACATTATATGCATGTATAATAGGGTCTTATAACAGCTCAATAAGGCACACTGAAATAGTATGTTACAATATGAGTAAAACAAGGTTATTTTTCTCTCTCAAAAGTACTATATATATATGTATATTTTTTTTTTTGAACAAGCGTTATCGTGTATTTTATTATAAATAATTACCAAGTAAATAATTTTATCATGCGCTACAATGCATCAAACACATACGCAAACAAGATACGTACTCCATTTTGCTCTCGTCACATCTTGAGATAATACACCCACAGTAGCATTCTGTGTCTAGATGTAACCAAAGAAATGGTTTTTTTCGGTTCATTAATTCTATCTCTGAAAGTAGTATATTCGAACTAGAAGGGAAATAAGCTAATTGCATAAAAACTTGAAAAATCTCAATTCATACCACGACCAGGAGTACTGCCACAGTTACTATCCTCCCATAACTTCTGGCCATGGCAGCTTTTGTATAGTGTTAATTTGACTCACTTTTAAGAATTGTTATAATATGGACTCTAATCCATAATATATTTTTTCCTAAATAAATGTCTTCCAAAGTTATCAAATTGAAATCGTATTATTAGCAATCTATTATTTATTTATTTATTTATTTTCTTCGAAAGAACATATAACGACTCATTGACTTTCACCTTGGCTTTTGGAAAATGGAAATTTCTAATTTGATTTTATTGCTTTACATTAATTTACCTTTAGCTTTCACGAACTTTCACAACTAAAAGTCTATATAATCATATTGTAACATTTACAAACAATCTGATAAATTGACGATAATCTTCAATTCTCAAACACAACATAATTACGAGAGCAAACTAGATAGACCAAACAGAAGCAGAGGTAACGGGCTCAAAGGGGTGGGTGAGCCGGGTCGGTCCATCAAAAAAGGCAGGCCGGCCCAGTCTGCTCGGACCTGTGTTTAGTTTTTTTTTTTTTTTTTTTTAACGATTTTGGGCCATAAAAAAAAATTTACAATAACAAAGACTCAGAATATGCAAAAAAAAAAAAAAAAGTGGGTTGGGCTGAGATTCCCAAGCCCAACCTGGTCTTGGGTCGGGTCGAGCCAGATCGGCCCGAATTGTCACCTCTAAACTAAAGTAATGACTATATAGCATAAGCTTGTTCCAAATAAATGGAGAATAAAGGCAAAGAACAAGCTGGTGATCCATAGTTTCCAAAGAGCTCGAACACAATGGACAAGTCGAAAATAAATGGTTTTCTCAAGGCATCTTGAGTCGAGAGTTTTAGATAAGAGGGCTATCACCATATTTTGACCAAATATCCATTTGCCCCAAGTGATTTCACTATTACGAGTACGAAGATGCAGATATGCATACCTCGAGACCACCTTGAACCATAAGCAGAAAAGGTCCAGATTAATTTATGATGATGCTTACTAATCCGTAATGAACTGTAAATGGAATGAGAATTAAGAAAATGATTCTCTTTCCCTTCTTTTCATAAGTTTATATATCTATTTAAATTTAAAGCACATTATTTTGGAGAATTATTTATATAGTTAATTAAATTTTAGAATAATGACTTAATTTTTTATTCCTTCTCATTCCTCTTTAAATTCATTCTCATTTCCTTTCCTTTTTCTTTTTTTTTTTTTTTCATTATAGATTAGTGAAGATGCCCTATGTGTAGCACCACGAGGTGGAACATCCTCCGTAGCAATGTCCTGATCACAAATATATACATTAGGCCATGCCTCATGAAAGGAGCCGGAGAAACCTCACTTTGATCCACCACGAACAAAATAATCCAAAAACCAGAGAAATCAAAGAAATCCTTTTCTGCATAGGAATCCAAATATTATCAGCAATGCATAACCAAGCCAATTATCATGTGTCAAAATTAACTCTAGATGTTAAATAAATACATGATTTATTCGAAACTATTTGGCATATGATGTTCATCATCATGTTGCTAAGAAAAGCAATGTAGCATTACCAGTTCCATGAGGTTCTCATAGTTTAGTCTCTAGTTTTTTATGTTGTTCACAAATTCAACCTTGCCAAATACATAATGGTGATAATTGTAAGTGTCACCACTATCTCTGATAATTGTAAGTGTCTACCACTGTCAATGTGTCTGAATCTTATTGGCCTTACGCGAGCCCCACATGACCAAACATATTGGGTGGATTGGTTAAAACAGCGGTTTCCATTTCACATCAACTGTAAATAAAACAAGCATTAATATCTGTTGTTACAAACCCTCAAAATTTTATCATCTGAGGTGACATTATTGAAGACCAAAAGCGAACACAGTAAGTGAATCTTAGACACATTACAATAGTCCAGCACACAATACAAAATTTTTTATGAATATATACATATGTATATGATTAGCTTGGCTAGCCATGATATCTTTTTCTCCAGTGCGATTAAGTTGTAGTAGTTGTGCATTCAAGAGGGAAGCCCTGAGGGAACCGCTTGGTGTCCGTACAGTAATTGTAAATCATGTAGTTCTTCTGCACCCATTGGAGCCTCTCCTGACTCGCGGCGTCCAGCTCTTGGGACGGCCAGCCGGCACCCTTGGTGGCGGCGTTGAAGTTTCTGTAGGAAGCGGTGAACGGAGCTTGACTCCAGTCCGTCTTGACGAGTCCTCCTCTGGTCGCCCAGTCATCTGCGTTCCAAAGGCTCGAGTATATCCTCATTGGCTGCTTCTTTGGGAATGGGACACCTTTTGATTCCAAATTCTTGAACTCTCTTATGGGTGTTCCATCCACGTAGAATCTGAACCAATAGGTGAACACTAGTCAAGTCAATCCAAAAGAAATAAACAAATAAATAATCGAAAAGATTATGAAAGAGCGCGCTAATATCACCACCTTTTTTGTTTTTTGTTTTTTTGCCTTTTTCTAATCCCACGTTTTCATGTCAATCATGTTTATGCAAAAGGAGTAACGTTATAGACATACTAGTGATGCATCACATATATGTGATACAGGCACGTGACAAACGAGAGTATGACATAAAAATACCAATTGGATCTTTGACTAGCATCTTAAGTATCTGCCAAATGTATGATATATCATAAACAATTCAAAAAAAGATCACGTGACAGTATTTGATTGGTGTGTGTGATCCAACTCTTAAGTTCATTCACATTTCAACCAATTAAAATTTGCCACGTAAACCTTTAAGGAGTTTCACATAAAAAGTATGCTCCAAAGTTTACATAGGCATTTCTAGTAGGAAACACCAATGGTAATAGCCTAATAGGTAATATTGCTCTGATTTGCTTCACAACCTTTGCGGGGAATATTATGATCAATAAGTGGGAGAAAGACTTACATGATGCGTTTGGGGTTCCAGAGAATAGAATAGGTATGAAAATCAGCAGTGGGGTCAAACCAGAGATAGAACTGCTGCTCTCTGTTCCCCTTGCCCTGGCTAAACACATTAGTGTGAAGAATATAAGGATCACCACTCAAATTCCCCAAGAACTCAAAATCTATCTCATCCCAAGCCGACCCTTTCGAGGACAACTGAAACCAAAAACAGAATTAAAAACAGGCTTAGTATTAGATCAATGTGAATAAACTTATTGAAACAGCTTAAAATCATTACGTAATAAGCAGTGACAGTTCCAGCTGAGTTGCCCGGCACAAGCTTGAGCTGCATATCGATTTTCCCGAAAAGGTACTCCTTTTTGGATTGGAATCCTGAGCCTGAGGCTTTGTCAAGTGAAAGAGTGAGAAGCTCTCCGCTGCTGAGTATCTGAGCTCGTCCATCTCCCCATGTGATCTCGAAATCCCGGTTTAAGTTACCAAAAGAAAAAACCATGTTCAAAGAGATCATAAGTAAGAGATGAGGTATCAAAAGAAGAAGATTATCCATAGTATATATAAGCTAATAATGAGCTTTATATGGTTGGAAGTGAAGAAGATGACTTGTGATATGGAGCTTGAGTGTGGTGTACATATATATAGGTGGTGAGAACTTGTAATAATCTGCATGGGAAGTGAAGCAGAGGAGAGAGCAGGGGAAGGTGACTAGGTTTTGTTTACCAAATTAGCTGTGGCCAGTTGTTTGGCTTGACAGAAAATGTTAAAATAATAGCTGTAAAGATAATCAATAAGGAAGAAAAATTATTAGGCTAACTAACCCCATTAATTAGTGTAATATACAAGCTTTTTTTCTTTCGGCACTTTTTTTAGAGATGAATGACTTGGCTGCTGGTTTATATTGGCTGCTATGTTCACATCACCATGCTTAGCACCAGCCTAGCCTCCAAGAAGATTGCAATTATAGTCTCAACAAGTTGAGCACTATAAGACAAAATATGTGTAGTAAAAAGGAATCGAAAACCTGATAAGAACGATAAAAAATATCACATGTTGCTTTGCAAGTAGAGGATAAGGATTAAAAGTAACTCACATGAATAATGATTGGATTTTTGTATGTATTAAGAGATTGTGACATTATGTTGAAGTGGTCAGGATTTAGTTTGGTATGGTTGGATAAACGAGTCACGACGATTATTCACCAAATTCTGTCTTTAATTTAAAGGGGTTACAGTAGGAGCGCCCCTACGTAAGGCCTCTTTGAACACCGTTTGATGAAAATCTGTGAAGAATCTGTTTATACACAGATTTCTATCAAACGGTGTATAGACAGGCCCTACGTAGGGACGCTCTACTGTAGACGCGCCCTAATTTAAAACTACATATTACAAAAGTTATTACCTGGGTGGTTTTAAGACCTAGTGTTACTTGAAAATTTCACAATCAGACCATGTGACAGTAAGCATAACTATTGGAAGTAAAGTCGGAAAGTGCCTTAATAAATCTTTTATTCTATTTCTTTCAAAAAAAAAAAAAATCTTTTATTCTATTTATTTATATGCTATGAATTAAAGGCTTATATTTCTGGCCCAACTCCAGCCTAGGCAATCTAGTGAATAAGAGCTTATTTAAAAAAATAAATAAATAAAGAAGAATTCTATTACTGAGATCTGCGGTCTGTAATATAGTATTTCGCGTAAAGCCCAACTTCAGGCTTGACTTAACGGTTTGACTTTATCTGAGACTCATGTAATGAATTGAATTTCATTCTTAGATTACCTATTCACGTTGGGTGTTGAATTTTAGTTTCTGTAAGTATTATTTACGTTTATACCCCAAAACCATCTCTATATCTTCTGTACTATTTAATAGTTTGTTGTTAGGGCGTTTAAAGTCTCCAGTTTAACTGCATGCGCTTTCCCAATCCATACCGCAACCTTTGCCGTGCGGCTACTCGGGCAACTAGCTATCTGTCCTTTTTCAGGCCATGTCTTAGTAAAAGACTGAGCCCAGACTTTTATAACGAAATGTCCAGATCAAATACCCGTTATAAATATATACCAAACATACTCTTGAATTAGCTCAGTTAAATGTTTTCCCTTTTATTCCAAATTTTATCGCTCAGTTTCCCTTTTCTTTGAGATTTTCTCATTACCTTTCTTTACGATTCTCTCATAGATTTTCTGATTCATTTTACATCCAAGTCCCCCACAAACCCAACAATTAATATCCATTATGTATCAGCCATGAGCATGAATGCGCTCTCCAGATCTTCTGGGTTCCGCTTGATAACCCGGATTGGAAAATTCGAGATATCCAGAACATGTACCCTATGCCGAGTAGATCATGCAATCGTTTAGAGCCCTCAGAATGACATTAATGGTAATTCAGAGTCGGGTTGGGTTCTACGACGTCGTGATTGAGTCTCCGCTCCACTCGATTCAGCTAAGCGATCTTTCTCCATTAGAGATTGGTGAAGTTGCTTTTGCTTATAGGAGTAGGATTCTCCAAATTGCGAGATGTGAACCAGTCGAATATGTTTAGGTTAAAGAAAATGAATAAAACTAAAAAAATGGTCATCTACTTAACAAAATTTAAAAAAGTGGACATCTACCTAAATTTCTCAAGCTTTCTTTATGGTGCGAATTTTGGGGTCCAATTTCCTGTACTGTATGGTGCTGTATGGTGCGGTGTAGTTTGCGTCTCCATGTTAACCCCACCATACTATAACTCTCTAACACTAAAAATCAAAAGAATTACAAAAATGCGGAAGTTAGGTCATTTTTCCAATTTTTGCACAGTTTTTATTCGAGAAATATCAATTTTAAAAAAATTTGGAAAAATATCATTTTTAAAACGAGTACTAGTTATCAGTTTCTAAAAACTGGTTACCGGTTACCAATCACTAGTTATAAATATCTTTAGTTATTAGTTATCAATTTTTGGAATCTGGTTACATGTTACTAGTGATTATTTTTTTTAAATAAAAAAATAACATTTTTCTAAATATTTTTTAGAAAATGGTATTTTTCTAATAAAAACCGTAATAGACTTGAAAAAACAAAGATTACTGTATTTTTCAAATTTTTTTCCGAAAATACCATAAAAGGTCTAATTTCTCTTTGAGGAAACTAGAGAAAACACGGAGCTTTTTGATGCAAATCAAGGCACGGTTACAAAGGAGCCAATACAAGTTCCAATTGGACCTGTTACAAGAGTTTAAGATAAAAGGTTCAAGAAGTCTCTCAATGGGCTGATTCAAAGCATTTGGACTGAGATAAATTCTTGGAGGCCCAAGGATGATGTTATACATGGTCCACAAGGTTGGATTTCCATTATTCAAGCTTTGGAATAATCTAGAAAAGACTTTTAAAAGAGGATTGCTCAAGGGGTGCGTGAATTACAAGTTAGTTTCCTAATTTGGGTAACTTACTCGATTTTGACTCATCAAGGAGAATGGCTGGTAGCAATTAAATAAATTATCTTTTTTATTTATTTATTATAAGTTTTATTGTTGAGTTGTAAGGCTTGCATGCCAATTAAGACACTTTCTTTTTTTATTGTGAAGTAGGTTTGTTTTAGAGTAATTGTAGGAATTCAACTTTCAGAATTCACATTAGGATATTTTAGTTTCCTTTTCTTGTTTTGGGAAGCTTTTTAAGAGAAATCTAGCAGCCAATTTCGTGGCTTAAGGCCTATATAATGTACACTTTTCATTCATTAATAGAAGATTACAATTCATTAAAATTGAGAGCAATTTCTCTTTGGTTCTTTGAGAACTTATTTGAACTTATCAGATTTCTCTGTGGCGTTCATCCCTTGACTTATCAATCGAGTTTTCCATCCTTGATTGTGGCGTCTTCCCTTATACCAAGGTTCACATCTCTTTACAGGTGTTGGGTCGAGGTTTTCCATCCGAATCTGATTGTAGAACGGTCCTAGGCATCATCCTTGTTTCGGGTTTCGTCACAAGTTGGGGAGTTCGTATCACTTTTGAAAAATATTAACATAAATACGGTGCCCTTCTTTTAATCAATTTCCATACAATAATTTTTAGAAAAATACTGATATTTTTCCATTTTTTCTTCTTTTTCTCTTCAGTTAGATCCAAGGAGTCGGTGACTCTAAGGAGGCCACAGCTAACCTGACACCAAAGATGAGCTAAGGCTGTCAACGATAAACCTGATAAGCCAATCGAAACTTCGAGTCCTCCAAGCTCGTCGACAGTTGGGACCTAAACCCATTTGGATTGGGTTCTCAATTGCCATGGATTCGTTCCAAGCCAGTTGAGGATCTGATTGCTATTGATTCCAGGTTTCGAGTTTCAAAATCACTGATTCCAAGAGGGAGATTGCAGCGTCGATTTTAATGGAAAAGGGGTTTAAGTTGGAAATCAAATCTAAAGCAAGTTTGCAAGATTGACATTCTTCTTCGAAACCTTCACAAACAAAGGGTCGCCTCTCATTCTTCAAATCCAGCCATCGAAGTTAGCAACGAAATACACCGTCTGGGTCCTTTCACTTCCCCGTATGTACCATAACTTTTTTGTTATTTTTTTCGGAGTTTTGTATCTCATTTCAAGTGGATTTTGAATTTAATTGATGAATTTTTGAGTAATTTGTTTATTTGTTGTTCTGAATTTTGATGGTTTTATGAGTTTACTCTCTTTGGTTTGTGGGAAAATTGAGAAAAAGAGAAGAAATGAAAGTCTTTATAATAAAATAATATGGAAATTCTTATATCTTGAGGATTCAAAAGAGCTCTTATGATTAAGTTCTTTAAGTTATTTGACTGGAAGTGATTATTGCACTAACATATATCTATCCTAACAGATGTCCACCATGTTCTTCAATAATGACTTATTTTGAATCATTGTTCTAGTTAAATATTTTTTTGTTGAAAAAGTAACCAAATTAAATTAGTATAATTGGTAATTAGTAATAAGAGAAACTAGAAACTAAAGAAACTAATAACAAAGTTGATAGTGGTGAACAAAAACGAAATTCCAATAACCAAATTAGTAGTAGTGACTAGAAATTATTTACCAAATTAATAGTCATATAAGAAATCATAGATTAATATCTAGGGTGGTAATCGATAACCAAAATGGTAACAAAAAACTAGTAACCAAATTAATAGTTGTAATAAAAAAATAATAAACTAGTAACCAAAATGAATATGATAACTAGAAACCAGTAACCAAAGTGGTAATTGGTAACTGGTTCTATAAACTGTAAACCAATAACCAAAGTGAAAATTAATAACTGGTAGTCTGATAATCAGTAATTAGAATGATTAATTGGAACTAGTCTTATAACTCATAATCGATAACTAATTTGGTAACTAGTTATTATATTGGTTAAACTACAATACCTTAACAAGTATCAAGGAAAACGGTTAACTAGTATTTAGATATCTTGTAACCAAATTTGATTATTAGTAATCAGTAACTAGTAACCAGGAATTAATAACTAGTAATCAAATTGATTATTGGTTACGTTGAATAACCAATTTAGTTAATGATCTGGTTACTAGTCATAAAACTGAAAATTGATAACTAATAACAAAATTGGTAACTAGCAACCATATTGGTTAAATCTAGTTACTGGTCACAAAGCTTGTAACAAGTATATAGGGAAATTAGTAACCAGTATCGAGGAGATCTAGTAACCAAATTGGTCATTATGTATATGGGTGTGTGTGTGTATGTGTTTTTTAAACCAGTAATCAACCTCATAATTAGTAACCAGAAGCCAAATTAATAATATACTACTAAATAAAATAGCAGTAATTAATCTTATAACTTCCCATCAGTTTGGAAACTAGTAACTAGATCGATTACTTGTAACCAATAACTAATTTGGTGATCTGTGTGAGACTGGTAATCAGTAACTAGATTGATTATAGTAACCAGTAACTAACGACAAGTCACAAGACCAGTAGCCAATAATTGATAACCAGATTGATTACCAGCTATAAGACTAGTAACCAGAGAAGCCGATAACTAGAGAAACTAGTAATCGATAACCGGTACCAAATTAGTTAGTATTAATGAAATTGGTTATTTGTCACTGAAAGAGAAAATATTCTATGAAAAATAAATTAACAAAATATATGTATAGACATAATGAAATAAGTAATCAAATTGGTTACTAGCTATAAGACTAGTAACTAGAGAAGCTGATACCAATTATTAGTCACAAGACTAGTAACTAAAAACTAGAGAAACTAGTAACTGGTAACTAAATTAGTTAGTGGTATCCATATTAGTTATTGGTCACCAAAGTAATTGATCACTAGAGTAACCATTAACCAAGTAGCAACCTTTTTTTTTTGGTTTTTTGTATTTTAAAAGCAGCTACTAATGTTACAATTGGTAGCCAGAGTATCTAGTAGCTAGATTTGGTTACCATCAAAAGGAGGAAAAAAAAAAAGGAGGAGGAGACAAATTAATTAGTCATTAGAATAACCAATAACAAATCAGTCATTATGTTTTCTTTTCCTCTTTTGTTAAAAAAAAAAAACGGTAAAAGGATTAAATAGAAAGAACAATAATTAAAATGGCATTGCTTGGATTCGAACTCAAGCAAGGGGGAAAGTGGAGGATGCATCAACCAATACGGCAACTCAATTGCATATGTTGAACTTTTTAACTAATAAACAGATGTAACAAAGTGGCTTTAATTATAACAATTGCCACTGCATCTTCTTCACCGTATATTTACAATTATTCTAATTTTTATACTATATGAAACATTAGGCACCGTATTTTTGTAATTTTTAGTTGTTTTGTCTGTAAAGTTCTAAAAAATCCTTTCCCTTTTTAATTCGTATAAATTTTCTATAGATTTTTTAGTTTTTTAGGTACTTTTTATTTATGTAATAAATAACTTTTATATTTCTATGGGATTAAACTGCGTAACCACACCATAGTACCATATCTTTGTCATGCAGTTGCATGTGTTTAAGAAAAGTCCCTTACTGTATATATGGGCTAGTGAATTTTTTAATTTTTAACCTTTTTCTTTTTTCAATTGTTGCATCAACAATGCAAAGCCCTCAAAGATTTACGTACCAAGTCTACTAGAATGTGCAGAGAACAGACTTTGCTTATTAATTCGTTTGTTTTACATATGATTATATGTAGTGTAAAGATAAAAAGAATGTCCGTACTTGGTGGCTAGAACTTTTTTTTTCCCCCTTCTTTTTGACACTGGGGATGAGGATTAAACTCCAGACCTTAATATTAGAAGTGAGTGTAGTTATCAACTAGGCTAAACCTGTGACTACTAGTGGCTAGAACTTAGGAACCATTTAGTTGAAATGGTGGAATGGTAATGGTAATGATAACAGTAATCAGAATGGAATAGAAAACGAATGATAATGTAATTATGTTGTTTAGCTGGAGTAGTGGAATCAGTAGCTGACTGGACATTCTTATGTTTGGTTAACTATGAAAAGGAATAGAATTTGCTGTATCTTTAAGCTTAAAATGAATATTTTAAATATTTTAAATTACATTTAGCATTCAATTATTTTATTAATTAAATTATTATTTTACTAAATTATTTTACATTTAGCATTATTTTACTTTATTTTATTATTTTATTAATTACTTTTTTATTAATTAAATTATTTAATTAAATGGCATTTCATTCCACCTTATTCCACCTAATCTTGGATAAAGTTGACCACTACCTCTAAGGCAAAGAAGAGGAAAATGGATAAAGTTAAGGAAGCTGTAGGGGTTCCACCTGTTAAGGTACAGAAGAAGCAAGATGAAGAAGGTTGCTTCTTTTGTGGAAAAAGTGGACACCTAAAGAAAGAATGCGTTAAGTATAAAGCTTGGCGTGTTAAGAAGGGTAAGCTTCTCACTTATGTTTGTTCTAAAGTTAATTTAACTTCTGTACCTAAGGACACTTGGTGGGTAGATTCGGGTACTACTACTCACGTTAGTATTTCCATGTAGGGTTGCCTGTGGAGCAGAAAGCCAAGTGATGATGAAAGATTCATCTATGTGAGCGACGGCCAAACAGCTTCAGTGAAGGCCATTGGGCACTTTAGATTGTCTTTGAATTCTGAAAAGTATTTGGATTTGTACGAGACTTTTATGGTACCGTCTTTAAGACAGAATTTAGTTTCAGTTTCTGTATTGGACAAATTCGGTTATTCTTGTTCTTTCGAAAATAATTCATTTAGTCTTATACTTTATTCAAATGTTGTTGGTACTGGTATTCTTATTTACAATCTTTATATGGTAAATACCCAACCCTCCGTTAATGAAACTTTGCATGTTAATTCAAGTGAGGTACAAAACGAAAATTAACTAATAAGGACTTATCGATGTTATAGCATAGACGCTTAGGACACATTTCTAAACAACGAATTGAATGTCTTGTGTCTGATGGGATCCTTGGTCCCCTTGATTTGGCAGATTTTACCGTCTGTGTTGAGTGTATAAAGGGGAAACAGACAAACGTTAAGAAGTTAGGTACCAATAGGAGCTCTAGCGTCTTAGAACTGATACATACGGATATCTGTGGTCCATTTCCTACGGCTTCTTGGAATGGACAACAGTACTTTATCACGTTCATAGACGATTATTCTCGCTATGGATACATATACTTAATTTATGAGAAGTCACAATCACTGGACGTATTTAAGGCTTATAAAGCTGAAGTAAAAAATCAGCTTGATAAGAAAATTAAGGCTATCAAATTTGATCGTGGTGATGAATACTACGGTCGGTATGACGGATCAGGTGAGCAACGTTCAGGACCTTTCGCTAAGTATTTGGAAGAGTGCGGCATCGTCCCGCAATACACCATGCCTGGGAAATCTAGCATGAATGGTGTTGCTGAACGACGCAATCGGACACTAAAGGATATGGTAAGAAGTATGATTAGTCATTCCACCTTAGCAGAATCACTATAGAGAGACGCACTCAAAACTGCAGCATATATCTTTAATAGAGTACCGAGCAAAGTAGTAGCTAAAACCTCTTATGAATTCTGGACTGGGCGAAAACTCAGAATAAGTCATTTACACATATGGGGTCGTCCAGCTGAGTCAAGGCCTTACAGGCCCAATGAAAGGAAACTGGACTCAAGAACAGTTAGCTGCTACTTTGTAGGGTATTCTGAAAGATCCAGAGGCTATAAGTTTTATGATCCCACATTAAAGTCTTTCTTTGAAATGAGAAATGTCAGATTTCTTGAGGATATTGAGTTTAGGAGGGAAGATAAGGTTAGGGACATTATTTTTAAAGAAGAATTCGTTTTTCTTCCTATGGTTGCTATTGGCAATGGTCAGAACACTCAGGATCCTGTTTCTGATAATATTATTGTTCAAGATGCAATCACTCCAGTTCAAGACAATGTTCAGGAGGTTCCTACTCCAGTTGAGATAATTGCTCCTGTAGAGCAAACTCAACAGCCTCAAGAACTAGTGCCTTTAAGAAGGTCTATTAGAGAAAGGAGAAGTGCGATTCCGGATGACTATGTCGTATATCTCTAGGAACATGAATTTGACATTGGGATAGTGGAAGATAATCCAATCAACTTCACACAAGTCAAACAAAGTTCCAATTCTCAAAAGTGGATCGATGCCATGAATGAAGAGATGAAGTCTATGAGAGACAATGGCGTTTGGGATCTCGTCAAATTGCCTGAAGGTGCGAAGCCCATTGGTTGCAAATGGATATTTAAGACCAAACGGGATTCGAAAGGCAATGTTGAGAGATATAAGGCATGTCTTGTCACTAAAGGCTTTACTCAGAAGGAAGGCATTGACTTTAAAGAGACCTTCTCTTCGGTTGCTTCAAAGGACTCTTTTAGAGTTATTATGGCACTTGTGGCTCATTATGATCTTGAGCTTCATCAGATGGACGTTAAGACGGCATTTCTCAATGGTGACATTGATGAAACAATATATATGGTGCAGCCAGAAAACTTTGTATCGGGAGATCCAAAGTCTATGGTTTGCAAACTTAAGAAATCTATCTATGGTCTCAAGCAGGCTTCTCATCAATGGTACCATAAATTTCATGAGGTAATCATCTCGTTCAGTCTTGAGGTGAATCCTGTTGATGATTGTATATACCATAAGTTCAGTAGGAGTAAGTTTATCTTCCTGGTGCTTTATATTGATGACATACTACTGGCAAGTAGTGATATAGGCTTACTGCACGACACCAAGAGATTTCTTGCAAAAAATTTCGAAATGAAAGATCACAGAGTCGCCTCTTTTGTATTAGGTATACAGGTACACCGAGATCGCTCTCGGGGTATCTTTAGGTTATCATAAAATAGCTATATCGAGAGATTGCTCAGTAGGTTTGGTATGGATAAGTGCACACCAACGGACACTCCGGTGTCTAAAGGAGATAAATTTAGCCTCAGCCAAAGTCCCAAGAATGATGTTGATAAAGAAGCCATGTAATAGTTTCCTTATGCTTCGGCTGTAGGGAGTCTGATGTATGCTCAAGTATATACACATCCGGATCTTACGTTCATAGTTGGCATGTTGGGCAGATATATGAGTAACCCTGGAGTGGATCATTGCAAGGCAGGAAAGAGGGTTATGAGATACTTACAGAGAACAAAGGAATACATGCTCACTTATCAGAGATCGGACATTTTGGAGATCATTGGGTACTCCGACTCTAATTTTGCGGGATGTCTAGACAGTAAGAGATCCACACCGGGCTATGTTTTTCTTTTAACTGAAGGAGCTATTTCTTGGAAGAGTGCTAAGTAGACACTCGTAGCTACTTCCACTATGGAGACAGAATTCATAGCTTGTTATGAGACATCCAATCAAGGAATATGGCTGCGAAATTTTGTCACGGGCTGCATATAGTAAATGGCATTGAGAGGCCATTAAAACTTTATTGTGACAATAACTCGACAGTCTTATATTCTAACAGCAATAGAAACTCGTCAAAGTCAAAGTAGATTGACATTAAGTTTCTAGCTGTTAAAGAAAGAGTTCAGAGTCGTTTAGTGTCAATTGAGCATATTGGTACAAACTCTATGATAGCGGATCCACTCACCAAAGGTTTACTACCTAAGGTCTTTCACGAGCACATTGCTCGTATGGGTGTTGTATTTTTGGATGGTGTGCAATTTTATTGGGAGTTTGTAATTTGGTTAAGATGCTTATTGTGTGACACTTGTTTATGTTTATTTACTGCAGTACTTTGGTTATTGATGATGGTTTTCATTATAGACTCTGTTCATTATATACTATATGATGCATTTTATATTTTCTAGCTTTCCCATTGTGGTTGACAATAAAGTTTGTGGTAATGCACTAAAAGGAAAAGACTACAGTCGATCTCAATAAAGTTTCAAGTGGACCAGTTGGAAATAGACACGGTAAATCACATTGCGTGTAATTTCCATACCACATTCCATACTCGATCTGTGTAATTTGGGTGTATTAGTACGGTGATCATTGAGGGTTCTAGTTGTCATCCAAATAAGTGCAACGACGAGCGCATTAGTTTCGTGCTAATATGTCTGATGGACGGGATTGCAACTTCGAGGATATTCAGGAATAATATGGTAATTTTATGGTCATACTTCAGTTTTGCAATACAATTGTATTTGGTTCATATGTGACCCAAGTGGGAGATTGTTAGGAAATTCTATTTCCTATAGTGGGCCACATATTTTGGACAATTGTATTGGGCCGTATTATTCTTAAGCAGACCCAATAAGTGATTTAATTAGGGCTGGGTCAGGATATCCAACTGGGTATGGATACCAATGTGGATACCCTGTTAGTCACCCAGTTGGGTTTGATGGATACCCAACAGGGACTATTTAAAGAACCTATTAGGGTTATGGTCCCAGTAGCTAAATAATACGTACGCTCAATTCTCTGTAACCCACCATCAGTTACAGAGAATTCCATCTGAGTGACATTAGGCTTTAGACTACAGAAGACCAAACCCTCTAGCAATTACAGTTAATTTCTTACGCTTCCACCTTAGGTTTATCGTCCATACTACGATATTGAATCATGGACTCAGGTATACTTAATGAATCCCTACTTATCAGTTTTACATGAATGTTCTAGGGTTTGTGTTTAGTATTTGCATTCCCATATTCATCTCCAACAATAACTTAATAATTTTGCACGTGTAGTGCAGTCAATATAAGAGCCATCATCGCCACTAAGAGATTTTTTCTAAGATTTTGGTTTTAAAATTTTTGAAATCAGCAATTATGTTCAATCTCAATTTTCTTTGATTTTTAAGTGAATTTATTATAGGCAAATCAGGAAATAATTCATAGTTGAAGAGCTTATGCAAATTACTAATTTAAGATCCAACTAGATGACTAAAACTAAATCAAAGGGGTATGTGTAAGCGTATCAAACCTTAAGATTTATCATAGGCAAATCAAGAAACAGAAGGATTCTCATTTTGATCCCTATATTTTAAATTTTTTATTTTTGCCCTTAAACTATTAAGAGCTTTTCCCAATAGTTCCCTAGTTATTTTTGCTATATTCTGTCTGATTATTAACAACAGCATGTGAGGTGCATGTTCCGTTTTATTCATCATTTTATCTCAAAAAAAAATCATATTTTGGAGGTGATGCAATGTGTTATTGTTTAATATGTTGTTAATTTTTTTAACTCTACCAAACATTTCACATTTTCAAAATTGGAGTTTAGATTATTTGAGAAGACATATTTACCCTTTAAAATTTTTTATTGGCATCTAAGTAAAGACGTTCTCCTTCAAAAACTTTGAACTCCATTTTTTTACCATATTCGTGGAGAAAAGCAAAACACAGATAAAAAATTTTATGCTGTATAAATAGAATTGTATAAATAGAAATTTAATTTAAGTTTATTTTGTTGATTTTTTAAAATAAATAAATGGATTAAAAAAATCATATAAAATTGATAAGATTTTCATCGAGTTACACACAGAACTTGATAGAAGGATTAATTTTACAATAAATGAATAAGGGGGACAAATGCAATAAAAAATAACCTGGGGGAAAAACTCAATGTAGCCAATAATTAAAGAGAAAAAATACAATTTTTCCTTTTTGGCAAATTACAAAATTAAGATGCAACTCGCTTACTATACCTAAATCAAATAAGAGTTCTACTATCTGTATATCAAACCTTAAAAACATAAGGCATATGGTATGCAAATTTTCCTTTTATTTCTTAACAGTGATAGTTAATTATCATCCTGTATATAAACACTTCTATTAGCTGCTAATTAATACTCTCATTTAGAAATGGTTATAGTTGACCTTAGATTATGTCACATTGTGGAAGCATGAGGCGCAGATGTTGATCCTCAAGGCTATGCCTTTAGGCACGGAAATGCCAACTGGATCGTGATGCACCTCAAATAAATGAGCAAATTTTATATAGGGCTTTCGAGAGTACTGTGGATTGTGGAATGTGAATAGTACTCATTACCATTATATGGGGTGTTATAGGGTCAGCTCTTCCCCAGTGTTGTAAGTTGATGACCTTTAATTAATCCTAGAACTTTTAGCTCAAATTCAAATTTGCAACGTGAAATCATCACGCGTCAATCAGCGCGATGATAAAGATTGAGAGTATATCTTATTCTATTGAGGGATGTATTCGCAAATTTGTATGTTGTTGTTTGGTTCAAGGTCTCACACTCTTTCGTGAATTAGTGCACTTCTAGGTCACCAATGACTTGATACAGGGTCTGGGTGGCGCCGGTTTCACTCTTTGGGTTGGGATAGCTCCGACGCTGTTCTGGGTGATGCCTCCTCAATTAGTGGCTAGAACTTAGAGGTTACGTTCCTTTAGGAGAGTTTAAATCCTTGTCTAATTTCGGTATATTAATTAATCTAAACGGATATATCATATTAAAAGTACAATTCAAAATTATGGACGTTTAAAAAAAAATGTAATTAAGTAGTTTCGAAAACTTCAAATGATATTTACATTATTATTATTATTAGACATGAATTAAGACACTAAAATTGAACTGATGATTTATGTTCCCTTTATAACCTATGTTTGAATTTGGATTTGGATTTTATTGTTGGAAAAATTATATTTATAACACAATAACCAATCTAGTACTAGCGACGTATAATTATTTTTTTTAGGTAAACAAATTATACTCCTAGAAGCTCTCATCTTTGATGTCAATCCAGTCTTGAATAATAAAAGAGCAATATTGACTAATGACCCCATATTTGTACACTGGTTTTGATTTTTTTTTTAATTTTTTAATTTTTTAATTTTTTTTTTTTTTTTGAAGTTGTGTACTAGTGTTTCTATAACTATCTTACGTAAAAATATTAAAAGGAAATCGGGATAGATTAAGCCGAATGAAAGAATTATATTAATAACAAAATAAATAATTTGGTAGGTACAATGAAACGTATCAAAAAATAATTAATAGTTCATCTATCTTTTGGCCGTCTTGCATTCTTGAGGGAAACCTTGAGGAAACCTCTTGGCATCAGTGCAGTAATTGTAAATCATGTAGTTCTTTTGTACCCAATTCAACTTGCCTTCGCCATCAGAATCCAACTCTTGGTTGAACCATGAATTCGAAGACAGAGAATTCGAACTGCAAGAAGATGAGCCAGAGGACCAAGCGCAAGCATTGGCTTTGAAGTTCCTATAGGAGGCAGTGAAAGGAGCCTGACTCCAATCTGTCTTCACCAAACCACCTCTTGTGGCCCAATCATCAGCGTTCCAAAGGCTGGAGTAAATTCTCATTGGCTGGTCCTTTGGATATGGGACACCCATTGATTCCAAGTTCTTGAACTTTCTAATTGGAGTACCATCAACAGAGAAACTGAAAACAGAGCAAGGATGTTACCAATTTCAAGGTTTTGACCAAAACCCATTAAGGAAAACAAGATTGAGACTCAAAAATTTGGAGAATTAGTGAAAGGGTACTTACACAATGTGCTGAGGGTTCCAAAGGATTGAGTAAGTGTGGAAATCGGCAGTTGGGTCAAACCATAAATAGAACTGTTGTTCTCTGTTGCCTTTGCCTTGGCTAAACACATTGGTATGAAGAATGTAAGGATCACCACTCAGATTCCCCAAAAACTCAAAGTCAATCTCATCCCAATTCGACCCTTTTGATGACAACTGAAAATTTCAGACCAGAAAAAACACAGTTAAGGACACTGATTTCCAGCTCCGGATAGAAAGAAAACTAACCCATGGTTAAGAGAACTTACATAATAAGCAGTGACGGTTCCGGCAGAGTTGCCAGCCACAAGCTTGAGCTGCATATCAATCTGGCCAAAGAGATACTCATTCCTGGACTCAAATCCAGAGCCAGAGGCTTTGTCAAGAGACAGAGTGAGAAGCTCGCCATTGTTGAGCATCTTAGCTCTGCCATCGCCCCACGTGATCTGAAAATCTTTGTTTAGATCTTCAGCAGAAGTAAGCATTAAAGAGCCAATTAGAACAGTAGAAAACAGCAGCAAAAGTAAGTTGCTTGAAGAAAGAGAAGCCATTGATGTTGAGTTATTAATGTGAGTGTAGAGTATGGTATGAGACTTAGAATCGAAAAGAAGAAGGGCTGATGGGTTGGGGTGGCCAACGTAGGAGTTATTTATAGGAGGCTCATGCTTATGTACGGAAGTAGCATGAGAAGGTTCAGTGAGCTTTATCTGCTGTGGCCAGTTCAGCTGTGTTAGCCCTGACGCGGTTTTGGTATCAATGTGCTGACGAAGTGGAATGGTCGTGTAATAATATTGATTATAAATTAATACAAAAGAATTTGCGTGATTGGTTGTTGGGCCTTTGGTAGGGCTATGTGCTCTGTTTCAATATAATAATTCCATCTCAAGGCTAATCCTTTTGTGGTAATTGCTCTATTATTTTATTGTCATGTATAGTCACAAGAAGGATCGTCACCGCCACTATTATGTTAAACAAATCATCTGGTTTTAATTTTGGTAATGTGCAATCCTACCAATCTCTGTTGTTTTCAATTTTCAGTTCCGTTTTTTAAAGTAAATGTTGCTTAAGCAACACGTTATATCCAAATTTGTTAGACCAAAACTAAAAAGGGTATGTGTTAGAAGGAGTGAACTGCCAAAAAAAAAAAAAAATTCTCGATTTTGGATGTTCTGTAATTTAAATCCACAAATTTGGATTCTGCAAAATAATACGCTCATGCAAAATAATACAAAAATTGATAACTTACACTAATTTTTTCACCATTTTTAGTAACAAAAACACAATAATATTCCTCATTGAAATGGATTAGTCGTTATTTTTTTTAATTTTGATGGTATTATTATTTTTTACTGGTTAAAGTTATTCAAAAAGTTAATCCAACATATCAATTTTCAAAATTTCTTACTATCAGGTTATTATTTTATAGAGTCTAAAATTAAGGGTTTAAATTACCGAACATCCAAACCTCAGAGTTTCTTTTTCTTTTTTTTTTTTTTTTTTGTGCAGCTTTTTTTTCCTTGTGTTAGAAGGCTTCAAGATAACTTTCTGTTGGTTCCTAAACAATACTAATTATGAGGTTATATTTGCACTTCTAAATGATATAAAAGCACCTTATTAACCATAAAAAGAGTAAAGGAACGAACTTTTAAACTAATAGTACACCTCCGCTTTTAGCATTGCATTTGCAACACCATTCTATTCCTTTTTTTTCTTATTTATCTCTGGAATCCAATAATCCTTTTTTCATACCCTTCCTTTCCTCCCCTATCTTGACATTTTACTTCTTCTTTTTATTATTAATCCTTCATACAGAAATTGTTCTCCTATTTTTTCTCATTTTAATTTTTTTAATAAAACTAAATAATAATATTCGAGAGACATCTACAAAATCAATCTCAAGGTCAAACCAAGTTCTAAGAAATATAATATATTAAAAGAAATCAACTGATGATGAAAACTGAAAAAAAAAAAAAATAAAGGAAAAAAAACGATAGACCAAACTATTATTGACCATGAATCTATTTCTCTAAAATAAAAAATAATGAAAAAGTGGCAGATCAATATTTTTAGAAATATTTAATGTGCTATTTTAATTTTCTTGAAGACAAAAAACTAATTTAGATAAATTAAAGATGGTTGAAGGAGATGGAATGTACCATCTTCTAGATTTAAATAATTATCCTTTTTTTTCTAATGGGGTGTTAATATTATTAAGGAGTGTAAATATAGCCCTACTATTAATTTATGGTCATGTGTTGTAATAGTGTGAAGGTAACACCAATGTAGCTGCCAGTGATCTCATTAATTAAGCCATGGTAATGAGTAATTATAACTATGCTTACCTTTTCGAGATTTGAATTGTGGTTGTTACCTGGTTCACAATATAATCTTGTTTTTTTTTTTTTTTGTTGATGATAAAAGATTCACAATATAATCTTCTTCTTTTTTCCTTAATAAAAGGTTCACAATATAATCTGGGTAGATATCATATAATATTGACTACACATTACAGTGTAAGGTTGATTTTTGTGGAGATCAAAATAAAGAGAATCTTTAAAAGCAAAATTTCCCAATTGACATATTCCACCAAAATGTCAATACAATCATATGATTTTTGCACAAAATTAAACTTTTCATGCTATGTCTTTCAACTTGAATATCCTAATAATACTTAGGGTTGGCAATTTTCTACACAATACGACGATACGACTCAAAAACGATATGAAATAAATGGGTTTGAGTGACTCATTTAATTTTCGTGTCAATTTCAGGCTGACCCTGTAATACATATAATAAATGAGTAGGTTTTAGGTCAACTTGCTAAAATCGAAAATGATCCTTTTTAATTAAATAGGTCGTTTTCATGTCGTGTCAATACGACACTAATATGACATATTTGTTAATATTTTAATGTTTTAAATATGATTTTGATTAATTCTATTTATATATGTAAAATTGAATTAATTAGTACATAATTGTACTAAATTAGAGTAATCATGTTAATTTAGAATAATCGTATCAAACATGTCATAATATAATATATAACACATTTATTAAACGAATTACATGTGTCGCATTGTATTACACGTGTATTAATCGTATCGTACTCGGGTTTAAGTTTTTGACATATTTATTAATCGTGTCGTGTTCGGATTAGGGTGTTATTGTGTCGTATCGTAATCGTGTCGACCCAAACACGATACGATAACACGAATTGTCAGCCCTAATAATACTGAGCTTTTTATAGACACCAATGAAAAGACATTCAAATACTAAGTTATTTGATATGCATAATAAGACCAATGTGATTATGGTCCATGTATGACTTGGTCGTCAAATCTTCAGTTCTTTAACCTTGATGATGCTTTGGACTGAATTAGTAAGTCATTTTGCATTTAGGAATTAGGTAGGTAGGCTTATTTGTCGTTTTGTAATATAAATATGAGGTGAGGGGTCTTGATCGAGGAACTGAGTTTTTTAAGAAATTAATTTTCAGATGGGAGCTTGAGAGGTGCACCCCGGTTCTTGTATCTTACCGCCATGGATTTGGATCGAAGAATAGGTTCCACGTAACCTTTCTTCCCTGTTCCGATTTCCTGCATCAGTAACCATAGAAGAACAGAAGTTAGCACCGAAAAAACCAAAAAGAAGTCCAACTCAAATCCCTGAAGTTTACAATTATAAAAGGTTATTATCAAAAGAAATCTTGAGTTTTTTTATTTTAGCAAAAAAGATCTTAAGTTTTTTGTTATATCAAATAAAACTTTGAATTCTTTTAATTCTAGCAATAAAAACTTTGGCTTTCTGATTATATCAAATAAAATCTTAAAATTTTGAAATCTAATCAAATTGAATTCAAAATAGATATTTAATCAACGAATATGTAATGTGATTAAGAAACGGCGTTATCTTTTTAAGTATTCTATATTTATCAACTATTTTTTAAAATTTATTTTAACTAAAAAAGTCAATATTTTCAATATAGAATAACATAGTTTTCACTCAATTTGGGTGTTTATCAATGTAAATAGTGTCGCATGATTGTGTACACTAAGAGTAAACGGATTATTTGACTTATTTCACATGCTAATTTGATTCAATTTTATAATCCAGAAGTTTTTATTAGATCCAAAGTGTTGGCACGTGTTGGCAAACAATTGGCAAAAATTATAAACTCAAGTTGTTATAAGAAAAATAACAAGTTGTTAAAATAAGTTTGCTGATGTTGTAAAATATTTATTGCAATAGATTTACAGGATCACTCACAACGGATTTGTGCAGGCCGAAAATCTAAATTTGGAAACTTTTTATTCTCGCATCCTTTGGTCTAATTTTCCTTATTAAATGTTTCTAGAAGGATAATAGGCATTATTACTGATAGATTTTTGTAACCAACTAGATCAAATTGATTGAGATATTTTATCTCATTTTTTCTTTGATTAAGTTTCTATTTTTAGCTTGATTCTTGCTCATTATTACCTCAAATCTTGGCTAATGATTATTGACAGATGGGAGAATCATGATAATATTTCATCTATTATGGTGCAGATAATGTACTCATTAAATTAATGTAATTAATTTTATAAATTATTAGGATTTTCTAATAAAATCTGTTGCAACAGATTGCACTGTTTAAAGAAAGTTCTCTTCATTGAATTGATTGACTCTAATTAATTGTAAAATAAATCATTATTTTTAAGTAAAATTTTTACAGGTATAAACGAGTGATTTCAACTGATTAAGAAGAGCGAAAATCGTGGAGAACTTTTCAATGTACTTGAACACTTTTTAGAGACAATTCATGAAAGCTATTGCAATAACTTTCAGACTGTCTAAATAAGGAACGATAATAAATTTCGTGGCAAATTATTCATTTCTTATTTTCAGTGTATTCATACTACTGGAACACGAGATTGAGGCTGAAAATTTATCTATAAAAGCTCAGCAAGTCTAAGGGATTTGTATGCACTTCATTTGAGATAAAATATTCTTTGAGAGAACTTTTATATAAGGCATAGAGTTTGTTCTATTGCTATTATGAAACTTAGAGAGCTAGTTAGTTTTCTAGGTTTCTTATTTAAGTTCTTTTGTTTTTCACGAGGAAGAATATTTCATCTTTGGGAGGAGACCGATTCAGATCAATGAAAGAAGTTCACGTGCAAAAGATCAACAAAATAAGGGAAGCTCCTAAATAAGATTGGTGAAGTCGTTATAACACATTGTGGCAATAGAAAAGAGGGAGTCTTTTATTGTATTAGTCAATTGGTGTTTGTAATCTTTATACTTTACTAATTTGTTTAATCTCTGGGCGCGGCCCCGTGGAGCAGGAGAGGTCCGAACTACGTTAAAAACGTGTTGTGTTCAGTTTTTTATTTTTTATGTTATATTGCCATGAAAAGCACTCATTGTCTTACTACATTTTATCTGCATGTTACAACATAATTAATTAATTCACTTTTTAAATAATTAATTAATTATTTAGTAATATTTAACAAAGCAAATCTTTCAGTTTTATTTAATATAACTAAAAACTTAAGGTTTTTTTGTGCTAAAATTAAACAAAGACGAGGTTTTTTTTTTTTGGATATAATTAAAAATCTAGGACTTTTTTTGCTAAAATTAAAAAAAAAATCAGGGTTTTTATCGATAATAACCCAAATTATAAATGGGTCTTCCATGCCTAAAAAGGGAAAGAAGTGCAAAAGTAATTTTGCACGTGTTGCAAATAACACGTATTTTTTACAATTTGCTTGGTGTCCATTACCTCTTTGTTTTTCTAAAGAATAAAGCATAAGCTCACACTAGGTTTTTGGCATTGTTCTATCGCATTTTTCGAATGTTTTTGTTTTCCCTTCTATTTAAACAAAATGTGGTTCGCCCATGTAGGTCATCGAAGTAAATATTAATTTGGGTTTCTAATACTTTTACCTATAAAAATTAAAAAGAATTACAAAAATAAGGAGGTGAGTTTTTTTTTTTTTTTTTTCCAATTCTCTTACAGTTTTTATTAGAAAAATATCACTTTTTATAAGAAATAAAAAAATACTATTTTTAAAATAATTACTAGTTATCAGTTTTCAAAAAATGGTTACCGGTTATCAGTTATAAATCCCTTTGGTTACTAATTACCAGTACTCGTAAACTGGTTACTGGCCAGTAGGTACTATTTTTAAAAATAGTATTTTTCTAAATATTTTGTTAAAAATGGTGTTTTTCTAATAAAAACCATTCCAAATCTTTGAAAAATAGAGACCACAGTATTTTTCTATTTTTTTTTCAAAAAATATCGTATAAGGCCTAATTTTCACTATTAATTTTCCTTGAGAAAAGCTAAACATCCCAAAACATCAAGAATTTGTCATCATCATTCTGCGATTTGTCCATTGTTATAAAGCGAATTCTACTGAACAAATCACAGTCTGTTATTGGTGTCTTACTAAGTTCTTATATATGCCATTTATGTGTACAAACTAACAATCCAATTACAAGTATTAACAAGATATGGCCGTTTTTACAGACGATTTTAAAAAATGGATGTTGTTTACACCTCTTTGATAAATGACCGTTTTTATAATTTTATTTTGATAAATAGCCATTTTATAAGTTGATCTATGTTTTATAAATTATATCAATTTTTGAAAAAATAAATCAATTTTCAAAAAAATGGATCAAAATCATTTTGACATAAGAAAATATGAAAAAGGCCATTTTTCAAATAATTTTTAAAAAATTGGTCATTTTTTTTGAATGTTTGGAAAACAGCCATTTTACAAATTGTGATCCAAAATTCGGCCATTTTGCTAAAAATCCTCAAATTAATTTTATTCATTTCTACGAGTGATATAGTACTATTTGATCAAGTGTCGACATATATTTGTTCGTCTATGGCTCTTTTAACAAGTACTATAAATTAGTAGGGCATTAAAAGCATGAGGGTTTGGTCTATTATAACCCTTTCTAGGGATCATGGTCTATTATTGTAGATGCAGTGGAGACTTCCATAGCAATATTCGTAATTGGATATGTAATTATGTGTCATATGCTCACCTCATTTGCTGATTTCTTTTTCACTTGAAAATGGTTTCACTAAGGAAAGCCCCTCAGCCTCAAAAACATAGCAAAGGGAAAGCTGAGAAGACCAAACATTAAGATAGAGTAGTTCTAGTAGTCCTAAACAGTAAAGGGGAATTAACAGAAAGCATGTGAAAACAGTCGATTCAAATCATCCGCAGTAAAAAATTTTACACCCCATGGGCATTCCAGAGTGGAAAAGATATAGATTTGCAACTTTACGTTTCACCAATGACCAAAATATTCTAACACTTGTTTTCAATTTTTCCTTTTTTTCGAGGTGTTCTTTGAGTATAATGAATATCAGACGGACTTGTGTGATATAAGTAAAACGAATTAAAGAATTGTATTAATAACAAATCAGTAATCGAGTAAGTACAAGAAAAATTTCAACACAGTAGTTCTCATATTTAGGCCATGCTGCATTCTTGAGGGAAACCTTGAGGAAACCTCTTGGCATCAGTGCAGTAATTGTAAATCATGTAGTTCTTTTGTACCCAATTCAACTTTTCTTCACCAGCTGAATCCAATTCTTGGGAGAACCACGAATTCGAAGACGGTGAATTCGAACCGCAAGAAGACGAACCAGAGGACCAAACACAAGCATTGGCTTTGAAGTTCCTATAGGAGGCGGAGAAAGGAGCCTGACTCCAATCTGTCTTCACTAAACCACCCCTTGTGGCCCAATCATCAGCGTTCCAGAGGCTCGAGTAAATCCTCATTGGCTGGTTCTTCGGGTATGGGACACCCTTTGATTCCAAGTTCTTGAACTTCCTAATTGGGGTACCATCAACAGAGAAACTGAAAACAAAGCAAGACAAGAATGTTCTTAATTTCAAGGTTTTGACCAAAACCCATTAAGGAAAACAAGATTGAGACTTGAAATTTTGGAGAATTAATTAAAGGGTACTTACACAATGTGCTGAGGGTTCCAAAGGATTGAATAAGTGTGGAAATCAGCAGTTGGGTCAAACCATAAATAGAACTGTTGTTCTCTGTTGCCTTTGCCTTGGCTGAACACATTGGTATGAAGAATGTAAGGATCACCACTTAGATTCCCCAAGAACTCAAAGTCAATCTCATCCCAAGTCGACCCTTTTGATGACAACTGAAAATTTCAGACCAGAAAAAACACAATAAGGATATTGATTTCCTGCTCCATATGAATATGATACAAAGAAAACTAATCAATGGTTAAGAGAGCTTACATAGTAGGCAGTGACAGTGCCAGCAGAGTTGCCAGGAACAAGCTTGAGCTGCATATCGATTTGGCCAAATAGATACTCATTCTTGGACTCAAATCCAGAGCCAGAGGCTTTGTCAAGAGACAGAGTCAGAAGCTCACCATTGTTGACTATCTTAGCTCTGCCATCACCCCATGTAATCTGAAAATCTTTGTTTAGATCACTAGCAGAAGTAACCGCAAAGGAGCCAATCACAACAACAGAAAACAGAAGCAAAACTGAGTTGGTTGAAGAAAGAGAAGCCATGGATGAGTTGTTATATAAGTATCAGAGTTAGATAGGAGATTTGCAAACTAGAGTGAGAAAGAAGAAGATTGATGAGTTTGGTTTATGAAGTGAGGAGGTATTTATAGTTGGTTTCATGGTTTGGTTAGGAAGAAGCAAGGGAAGGTTCAGTGAGCTGTATAAGCTGTGGCCAGTTAACTTGTTGGCCTGACGCGGTTTTGGTATGAATATGGTGACGAAATTGAAAGGTTGGATTGTAAAAATTGAGAAGAAATAGGAAAATAGTATTGCATAGTAGGTGTCTGGCACACTTTTTTATATTTACTTTCTATTTTCTGAAATGGATAGTCGGCACTACTAAGGTAGGGCTCTCTGCTCTGTTTCCTTCCATAAATTTATTCGCTAAACCTTTTGCTTTTAGTGGTAATTGTTTAATTATTTTATTGTAAGTGTAGTAAGGACCGTCACCGCCTAGTCCCTACATCAAATGATCAAATCTAAGTTGTTTTCAAATCTTTTTAGAGAAAAGGGTAATGCCAACCCTTAATGTTTATTATATACTAGTGTGATAGGCACCTTGTCTGTTCTTCAAAAACAAATAATATAAAATTACATAATTTGGAAAATTCTTCAGCGAAAAAAAAAAAAGTATATTATTGGGACTGAGAATAACTCATGGTGAAATAACAAAAGGTTAAACATAAAGGACAAAAGAAAAGTGATAGGTGTAACACAGTTTTTAATTTTCATTTATTAATATAAAATAAAACTACAAAATTTTATTTACATATAAATACTTATTAATGGCCGTTAATTAAGTGTATTATTTGCATATTAATATTTTATAATTATTAATTATCAAAAAATAATTTATAATTATTTTGTAGCTACCCAACTTATTAACCCCTCAATTGTAATTTCTCCTTTTAATTAATCCATATTGTCTATGCAAAATACAAATGTATAGCATCTGGGGCGTCTAACACACACGGTAAGTCGGTAACACGTTTTTACTCCTATCTTCGATAAGGAGGAATAAATAAAAATAAAATAAAATAAAAAAGCGGCAAAAAGATATTCATAAGATACACATGTAAAGTTTTATATTCAGAAAGATATTTTAGAGAAAAAAAAATTGACAAATAAAGTCTTACTAACCATCACACAAATGATGTTAAAACTTAAGACCACTTATCATTATTTGAAGTTTGAATGGTACTTTGTTTTGAATTTTGCTCGAATTATACCAATGTTCAATACAAATAACTGAAAAAAAAAAAGAACTTGAAATATGATATTTTTGTAATTTTAACATGTCTTTGAATTTGTGCACAATTATATCTTCACATCTCAGATTTCTGGAATTTTGTAGTTTCTGTGTACAAATTAGGTGATTTGTACTAACTGTTTTAAATTATTTTCAATAAATTTTTTGTGTTAGTTAGCAGAAATAAGATGTCTGCAATTCAGATTCTGTATATAATAAGAAATTTGTTAGTCAATTTATATAGAGAATATATAAATTTGCAGAGATTTGAAATGTAGAGATATAATTCTGCACAGACTAAAAGATATGGTTAAATTAGTAGAAAGACTGTAATTCAGATTTTTTTTCTTTCTTTTCTTTTTTTTTCAGAATTATTTGACGTTTGAATGGTACTTTGTTTTGAATTTTGTGTGAATTATACCAATGTTTAATACAAATAATTGGAAAAAAAAAAAAGAAACTTGAAGTACGATCTTTCTACAATTTTAACATGTCTTTGGATTTGTGCAAAATTATATTTTCACATCTCAAATTTCTGGAATTTTGTAGCTTCTCTGTACAAATTGAATGATTTATGTTAACTATTTTAAATTATTTTCAATAGATTTTTTGTGTTAGTCAACAAAAATAAGATTTTCTCAATTCAGATTCAGTATATTGTAAGAAATTTGTTCTTCAATTTATATGCAGAATATACAAATTTGTAAAAATTCGAAATGTAGATGTATAATTCTACACAAACCAAAAAATATGAATAAATTTGCAGAAAGACTAATATTTCAGATTTTTTTTTCTTTTTTTTTTCCAAATAACCCAGGTTCATTATTTGATGTTCGAAAAAATTTTGCGTGTCCACGTAGCTACAGTATTGCTAAGGATCACGTGAGAAAAATAAATGAAAGACTTGTATTAATAACAAATTAACTAATCTAGTAGCTATTGGTACAAAGGAAACTTTTAAAGTTATTCCTACTAGTTCTGTCAACTTTAGGCTGTATTGCACTCTGGAGGAAAACCTTGGGGAAACCTCTTAGCATCGGTACAGTAGTTATAGATCATGTAGTTTTTTTGTACCCATTTTAAATTTTTTCCGCCATTTAAATCCACATCTTGGTTGAGCCATAATGAGTTAGAAGATTGAGAACTTGAACCACAAGAAGATGAACCCGAGGACCAAACACAAGCACTGGCTTTGAAGTTCCTATAGGAGGCAGTGAAAGGAGCCTGACTCCAATCTGTCTTCACCAAACCACCCCTCGTGGCCCAATCGTCTGCGTTCCATAGGCTCGAGTAAACTCTCATGGGTTGGTCCTTTGGATATGGGACGCCTCTCGATTCCAAATTCTTGAACTTTCTAATGGCAATACCATCTACAGCGAAACTGAAAACCGAGCAAGGAGATTAGTTTCAAGGTTTTGACCAAAACCCTTCCAAGGAAAATAAGATTGAGACTTAAAATTTTTTAAAATTCATTAGAGGGTACTTACACAATTCGTTGAAGATTCCAATGGATCGAATATGTGTGGAAATCAGCTGTTGGGTCAAACCATAGATAGAATTGTTGCTCTCTGTTGCCTTGCCCTTGGCTAAACACATTGGTATGAACAATGTAAGGATCACCACTTAGATTCCCCAAGAACTCAAAGTCTATCTCATCCCAACTCGACCCTTTTGATGACATCTGAAAATTTGTTTATAAAAATCCAATGAGTTCAATTATTTGTAGTTCACATGTTATACGACAAAGAATCAAATTATCACTATATTTATTCTTTTTTCTACTTCTTCTATCTCAAATGTCGCAGATAAGGACATATATTCCATGTATCCCAATCAAAAGTTTAAGTCACACACTTCCCTCATCCATTTCATTTTTAAAGAATTCACTTCCTCTATGAGTGTCAAATAAAAATAAACGCATTTATATAAGAGTACGTACTAAAGTACTCCATCTCCAAATGATTAATGACAACCCGAATTCGTATTTCTTTTTAATTTTCACCTAAAAGTACTATTATGTAAAGAAAATAACTTACGTAATAAGCTGTGACAGTTCCTGCAGAGTTGCCAGGAACAAGTTTGACCTGCATATCAATATTGCCAAAGAGATACTCATTTTTGGACTGGAATCCAGAGCCTGAGGCCTTATCAAGTGACAGAGTAAGAAGCTCGCCATTGTTGAGTATCTTAGCTCGGCCATCGCCCCATATAATCTGAAAATCTTGGTTTAAGTCACTAGCTAAAATATTAGTGACCACAAAAGAACCAGTAACCATAGAAAACACCAACCAAACTGAGTTCCATATATAGAGAGAAGAAGCCATGAGACTCAGTTTTTCAACCAAACAGGGAAAGAGAATATGAGACTCAAGAAATGGAAAAGAAGAAGATTTATCCAAGGAAGTCTTTTCTATTTATAGTAAGCCAAGGTTGAGTGAGGTCTCAGCTGTGGCCAGTTGTTGGGCTCAGAATCAAATGATATTGCACGTCAAATGGCACTATCTCAGCACAACCAGACCATTGGACGCGGTTTTGGTATTAATGTAGTTATGAATTTGGATACTTGGTTGGTTACTTGATAAGCCTATTTTCTCGTTATCTTAAATAAATTATATCTAAAAGCTTTATTATTATTATTATTTTAAGGATCAAAGCTAGTTCGTTTGATGGTAAAGTGTTTCAATTATATTGCTGAGTATAGTCCCAAGAAGAACCATCACTTTAGATTAACTAATCTATACACATTGGGGGCCTATATTAGCACCCTAGTTATCATAAAAGCACCCATTGCATTGGTAAAATGACTTTAAGGACAATTTATTAAAAAAAAAAAAAAAAAAAAGAAGAGAGAAAACTTTTGTGCACCCATATTGACCTTTCTATGCACTATTTCAGTGCCCTCTACTTCTCATTGTCCTATCCCTCTTTCATTTTATAACAATACTCTCATCTTCTACTACACCTTTTTGTTCATCGTTCTCTCTCCTAGTCCTCTAATTGTTTTGTTCTCTACCCTTTTCTCTTTTTTTTTGCCTAGTTGATCAGGCTTTTGCACATCAAAGCCTATTGTCTTTAGTTTTCAATTTCTTTATGTTAATTGCAATGAAAGTTTGTTTTCACTTCAATATGAGAATGTTGTGCAGTGGAAGCACAACTACTCCAAATGCTCATATTTAATACTAAGACAATATTAAATATAAACTACCAACTAGCTACTAAAATTAACGAAAGCAGAAAATGCACAGAAAATGCTAAATGTAAGAATAAAGGAGAATACAAAATTTAGCGAGGTTCGGCAAATTACCTACGTCCTCGGGGCGTTGCTAACCACTTCACTAACTTCAAAAAGAGAAAATACAAAATCTGGGCTATAATGCAAAAATCCAGAAACAAATGGAAAAGGGGTAAAAATAAAACTATGGAGGTCTTTAGGAATAAATGTCCACACAAATAGGGAAACTAATTTTGGGATGATTAAAACCAATTACAGAAGGCTTTATTTATAGCCAACTGTAGACCCCAAATATTCATACACAAGCGATGTAGGACAAAGTACAAAACTATTACAAAAGCTAATAAGCCAAAATTCTAACAATCTCCACCTTGGCGAGTTAGCAGGTCCCACCCAAATTTTCCTAATTCCCGTATCCTCTATCCATTACAGAAACGCCACTTTATGCGCCAAAAGGCACCATCAAACTTGCAGGATGTTGATCAAGTCCAAACAATGATTGAACTTGATCGATGTCACCACCTTAGTCATCATATCCACAGGATTCTCAGCAGTCCCAATCTTCCCAATCTTCTGAAGCAGTATCTTTCCTTCACCAATAATCTCTAGCACAAAGTGATGTCGAACATCAATATGCTTCGTATGTACATGGTATACTAGATTATAAATACAGACATGCTCCTGAACAACTTCCAGCTCTTCCAGTAATCCTTGTAACCAAATAGCTTCCTTCACAGCCTCTGTAACTGCCATGTACTCTGCCTCTGTAGTAGACAAAACAACTGTAGACTGTAAAGTAGATTTCCAACTGATTGGTACTCTTGCAAATGTGAATACATATCCAGTAGTTGATCGACGTTTATCCAAATCACCAGCGTAATCGGAATCAACATATCCAACTACACACTGACCAAGTCTATCATTCCGCTCAAAAACCAAACCAACATCTACAGTCTTCAATAAGTTCCGTAGAATCCATTTCACAGCTTACCAATGATCTTTTCCCAGATCATGCATATACCTGCTCACAATTCCAATTGCATGTAAAATGTCGGGTCTCGTACACACCATCGCATACATCAAGCTATTAACTGCATTCGAATACGGAATTTGTGACATGTACTCTCGCTCTGCATTTGTACTCAGGGACACAGATGCACTAAGCTTGAAATGAGGAGCAAGTGGTGTACTAACAGGTTTTGATTGTTCAGTCATTCCAAAACATTGTAATACCTTCTTCAGATATTGCTTATGAGTCAAACTAACCTTGCCTCTCCCTCTATCTCTGCTAATCTCCATACCGAGAATCTTCTTTGCTTCACCGAGATCCTTCATCTCAAACTCTTGATTCAACTGAGCCTTCAACTTCTTAATTTCTTCTTGACTCTTCGAAGCTATCAATATATCATCAACATATAAGAGTAGATAAATGAAAGACTTACCTCGTAACCTGTGAAAATACACACAACTATCGAACTTGCTTCTTGTGTACTTCTGACCCATCATAAACCGATCAAATCGCTTGTACCACTGCCTTGGCGACTGTTTCAGACCATAAAGTGATCTTTTCAGTTTGCAAACCCAATTTTCTTTTTTAGTAATCTTGAATCCTTCTGGCTGAGATATATAGATTTCCTCTTCTAAATCACCGTGTAGAAATGCGGTTTTCACATCCAATTGAACTAGTTCAAGATCCAATTACGCTATCAAGACTAACAAAATTCTAATGGAGGAATGCTTAACAACTGGAGAAAATACCTTATTGTAATCAATTCCCTCCAACTGAGCGTAGCTTTTCGCCACCAATCTTGCCTTGAAGCGAACATTTTTCTTATCGGGAAATCCATCTTTCTTTATATATACCCATTTGCACCTAATTACCTTCTTGTTCTTCGGTAGTTGAGCTAGTTCCCAAGTTTCATTCTTCCGAAGAGACTGCATTTCTTCCTCCATTGCTTTCTTCTACTGTTCATTTTCTGAACTTTTGACTGCATCTTTGTACGTGGAAGGAACATCATCATCTACAATGGGAAGTGCATAGGCCACTATATCAACAAATCGAGCAGGTTTACGAATTTCACGTCTTGGCCTATTATGTGCAATTAATTCTTGCTGCTGTTGAGACTCTTGGGTCAGAACCTCTTCTTCATCTTCAGTGTCCTCCTTTGCCAATGGAGTGTCACCACTATTTTCAACAACATTAGCTGGGACTACTATTGTCATTTTTTTAAACTCCACATGCTGCCGACTAGGCTCCACCTGCTGCGGAATACTAATGGTCTTCTCTTGGTCTTCTGTTACCTTCTTTAACATGGCAGACTCATCAAAAGTAACATCCCTACTAAACAAAATCTTCCTCAAACTTAGACACCAAAGTCGGTACCCCTTTACACCTGAGCTGATACCTATAAATAATGCTTTCTTGGCTCTCGGATCCAACTTGGATTCCTTCATATGATAATAGACAGTGGAACCAAAGATATATAAAGAATCATAATCACTAGTAGGTTTTCCAGACCATACCTCAAGAGGGGTTTTGCCTCCAGTTGCAGTTGATGGTAAACGATTAATGAGATAACACACATACGTAATTGCCTCAACCCAAAAAACTTTGTCCATCCCAGCATTGGACAACATACACTGAACCTTCTCGAACAAAGTCCGATTCATACGTTCTGCCACCCTATTCTGCTGTAGTGTTTTTCTGATTGTAAAGTGACGTACAATACCTTCAAACTAGCAAACTCCTAAAAATGGATCACTCCTATATTCTCCATCATTATCTGATCGAAGTCGTTTGATCTTTCTGCCCGTATGAGTCTTAATTATCTTTTTCCATTTAAGGAAACTTCAAGCACGTCATCTTTATTCTTTATTATATACACCCAAACTCTTCTGGAAAAGTCGTCGACAAAAGTAACAAAATAGTGCATACCTCCCAAAGAAGCTGTTTTGGTAGGTCCCCATACATCTGAATGAATATAATCTAGAATACCCTCAGTATTGTGAATTGCTGTGCCGAACTTCACTCTTGTCTGTTTTCCCAGAACACAGTATTTACAAAAGTCCAACTTGCAGGTCTTCGCTCCTTTAAGTAAGCCTTGCTTCACCAAACTAAAGAAAGCTTTTTTCCCTGCATGTTCTAAATGCATATGCCATAACCTGGTAATTTCTGAAGCTTTATCATCTTCAGAAACTATAGCAACTGATCCAATAACTGTACTACCATTATAATAATACAAGTTATTTCTTCTTATACCTTTCATCATCACCAAAGAGCCTGAAGTGACTTTCAGAATTCCATCTCATATAGTCATAGCGAAGCCTTTGGATTCTAAAGCTCCCAAAGAGATGAGATTCTTCTTCAATTTCGGTACATACCGAACATCTGTCAGAACTCTAGTCGATCCATCATGATTCTTCAATCGAATTGAACCTACCTCAGCTGATGCGATTCATCATTACCCATATAAACAACTCCACCACCTAGCTCTTCAAAGTTGAAGAACCACTCCTTGTGAAGACACATATGGTAAGTGCAACCCGAATCTAAAATCCACTCGTCCCGCTGAGATGTCATCGGCTGACCAACTAGAGCAAAATCTGACTCATTATCTTCAACTTCAGCTATATATGCATCAAAAGTAACCTTACCCTTGCCTTTATTCTATAACTTCGAACAATTTTTATTCCAATGCCCTTTCTCATGACAAAAAGCACATTCATCCTTACCAGGTCTTCTCTTCGAACGGGATCTACCATTTTTCTCCTGCTTACGGCTTTGACTACGTCCCCTGGCTGTAAGCGCTTTTGCTGGAATATCCCTATCCTCCTTTTGATCTTTCTTCCGAATCTCATGATTGTATAATGCAGCACTCACCTCATCGAAGGATAATTTTTCCTTCCCATGAAGCAATGTAATACAGAGATAATCTAACTCATCAGGAAGGGACCCAATCAGCAACATTGCTTTATCCTCATCTTTGAAGGTTTCATCCAAATTCAACAAGTCTGCAATCAACTGGTTGAACGTATCAATGTGGTCACCAATAGTCATACCAGGCTTCAACTGGAGGCGAAAAAGTCTCTTCTTCAAGTATAACCAGTTCTCATTGCTTTTCTTCATGTATTTGTTCTGGAACGCCTTCCACAACTTATTTGCAGAAGTCTCTCTCACAAATGGATACTTCTGTTCTCTACAAAAACATGAGTGGATCGTACCACAAGCTTGACGATTGATCCTCTCCCATTCTTTATAATCCATCTTCTCTGGTTTCGTTTTCTCTAGAGCAACATCCTGATCTTGTTGACATAAACCATCTAATACCTTGTACTGCCATAAGCCGAAGTTATTTCGGCCATCAAATTTCTCCACATCGATTTTTGTACTAGTCACAGTCTTCATCTTTGCCGGTGTTGACGAAGATTCTGACATTTCTGCTAATATTTCAAATAGCTAACCTGCTGCTCTGATACCACTTGTTGTGCAACAGAAGCACAACTACTCTAAATGCTTATATTTAATACTAAGACAATATTAAATATAAACTACCAACTAGCTACTGAAATTAACGAAAGCAGAAAATGCGCAGATTATACTAAATGCAAGAATAAAGGAGAACACAAAATTTAGCGAGGTTCGGTAAATTACCTACGTCCTCGAGACATTGCTGACCACTTCACTAACTTCAAAAAGAGGAAATACAAAATTTGGGCTATAATGCAAAAATCCAGAAACAAATAGAAAAGGGGTAAAAATAAAACTATAGAAGTTCTTAAGAATAAAGGTCCTCACTAATAAGGAAACTAATTTCGGGATGATTAAAACTAATTACAGAAGGCTTTATTTATAGCCAACTGTAGACCTCAAATATTCATACACAAGCGATGTGGGACAAAGTACAAAATTATTACAAAAACTAACAAGCCAAAATTCTAACAAAGAAGATACCAAAATAGAATCAAGACCCTATATATTATTTAATTACTTCAGGCTTGTTTACAAATTTATAAAGGTCGAAATATGTAACTGTCATTATGGTAGCACTTTGGCTCTAACTTAATCCAAATGAAAGAATAAATGAAAGGAATTTGGTATCTGACCGGCGTTGAAAATAGTACAGTGAAAGGTCACTATGATGGCGCTTAGCTCTTCCTCAATCCAAATGACAAATTCTCATTGGAGTATATCAATTTTGTTTTGGGATTTGGATGGTTTTCTTTATTATTTATTATTTTTTTGGCTAAACTTGGGATTGCATTTGTTTGGTGCAAGATTGATGGGGTGCACAAACAAAATTAAGGGTAAAATTGTAATTAAAAATTATTTCTTACAACGAATGGTGCATTTATGCCACTAGTGATGTGAATAGTCACCCATTGTACCTTCATCTAATTTGGTTAAACTTGAAGAAATTTTTTGAAAATGACAAAGATACTCTTACTCAAATACTATTAATTAACTAAAAAAATGTACAAGACATCTCTTTTATTCAGTAAATATTCTTATTCTTGTTTTTCTTTTTACCTTCAACCATTTTTTTTCCGTCATTATTTGTTTGGTTATAGGTTTGGAGTTAGAGTATAGAAGTGACATTGGCTTTTGTTACCAAATATGTAGATGGAGATGTGAAATTTTTATTAATTTGTTAATCCAAAAGATTATTTTTGTAACATCGTGTATCATAGAATCGACAAGTGATGGCATACGACTTCCATTGGCCCAAATATTCGGACGTGGTCTTGCATATGTTTATATCATCTTCCCGATTGTCGTTTCTACATTTTCTTTTGCCAAGAATTGTCCTTATAACATCAAAACAACATACCGTCTATCTGGTACACTTCTATTGGAAAATCAAACTATATCTCAATTTGATCATTATTGTTTGAAACGATATGGTTGTGGCCTCTCTCAATTACGTCGTATGATCGTAAATAAGAAACCACATTAGTTTTCTTCTGTTACAAAATCCACATGGCATTTGTGTATAACCTGTCATTTTTTCAGGAGGTACAAGCAACATGTGGTTTTTATTGCCTAACAACCATATTTGAATTAATACCACCGGTTTTGTAACTTTTTTTTTTTTTTAAAGTTCTATTACTTACTAAAATTAAGAGGAAATTAGGGATAGACTAAAACGTATAAAAGAATTGTACTGATAACGAATGAAATAATTTACTAGGTACAACTAAACATATCATATCAACACGTATAGCATAGTTCTCCCAATGTCTTGTTTTAGGCCGTGTTGCATTCTTGGGGGAAACCTTGAGGAAACCTCTTGGCATCAGTGCAGTAATTGTAAATCATGTAGTTCTTTCGTACCCAATTCAACTTTTCTTCACCAGCAGAATCCAACTCTTGGTTGAGCCACGAATTGGAATTGGAGGCCGAAGACGGAGAATTTGAACCACAGGAAGATTTACCAGAGGACCAAACACAAGCATTGGCTTTGAAGTTCCTATAGGAGGCGGAGAAAGGAGCCTGACTCCAATCTGTCTTCACTAAACCACCCCTTGNCAAAGGATTGAATAAGTGTGGAAATCAGCAGTTGGGTCAAACCATAAATAGAACTGTTGTTCTCTGTTGCCTTTGCCTTGGCTGAACACATTGGTGTGAAGAATGTAAGGATCTCCACTTAGATTCCCCAAAAACTCAAAGTCAATCTCATCCCAAGTGGACCCTTTTGATGACAACTGAAAATATCAAGAACACAATAAGAATATATTGATTAATTTCAAAATAAATGATCATATATAAACCTTGCATACATACTCATTTAAGGTTAAGAGAGCTTACATAGTACGCAGTGACAGTGCCAGCAGAGTTCCCAGGGACAAGCTTGAGCTGCATATCGATTTGGCCAAAGAGATACTCATTCTTGGACTGAAATCCAGAGCCAGAGGCCTTGTCAAGAGACAGAGTAAGAAGCTCGCCATTGTTGACTATCTTAGCTCGGCCATCACCCCATGTGATCTGAAAATCTCGGTTCAAATCACTAGCAGAAATAACTATGAAAGAGCCAATTACAACAATAGAAAAGACCAGCAAAAGTGAGTTGCTCGAAGAAAGAGAAGCCATCAACAACTTTCTTTCTTTTTTCCCTTACTGGTGAAGAGAAGTTATGAGACTTGAAAAGATTGAATTTGATGTGTATGGCTTGGGAACTAAAGAGATATTTATAGTTGGCTGACTTGGTGTCCGTACCCACAAAAAAAAAAAAAAAAAAAGGGAAAGGAAGTAGCAAGGGAAGGTTCAATAAAGTATGGGGCCTATGGTGTGGTGTGGCCAGTTGTGTGGGCCTCTAATCTAAATCTAAAGAATAATAATAAAATAACAAGAGTTGGTGTCAGTCAACATCGCAGTATCTAAGCACAACCAGAGTCCAGTGGATAAGACGCGCGGCGACGCGGTTTGCGTGTGACTGTCGTGACGAAATTGGACAGTTGGTGCCTCTGCTGCCTGGTGGGGTGGGTTGGTCAGTGACTATTCTATGCAACTTTCGGCCTCTGTTACCAATTGGCAATTACCATTTACCAAGGCCATTGTGGCTTTCTTATCCCTTTCATTCCAAGGACAGTTGTTGCATTAATTATTTAGGTTAGTAGTGAAAATAATTATGTGTGGAAACTGTTGTGGCAGTAGAAGCATAAATTACTAATAAATGTCATAGATTTATGATAAAATATAAATAATAAAAAATTATAAATAATAAAAAGATTTACTGTGGTTTAACTTTTTAGCTTATGTCTAAGTCGGAGACGGCGAAGAATTTTCACTGTAATTAAACAGAGATTACAAAAATCTGACAAAACTTCCTTTGTACCCAAATCCCATATACACCCAATCTCTCTCACACAAAAGCATCCAACACCGCAAAAAAAATGCTTTGTTAACTATCTTAATGCCAATAACAAAAGGAACCCACAAATAATAAGCTACAAAGAAACAAAACTGGAAAGCTTGTTTGTACCAAATTCTCATAAAACTAAGAGAGAACAAATTGTATATAGAGATATCAAATTCAGCTACCTTATCGAGTGTGTGACTGCTCCTAACCCAAGCGGCAAGCAAGCACCAAAGTGGTGTGGCTACTTATTCCGAAGGGTGCTCCAAACCTCCATGCAGCGACACTAGATCATACACACATATATGCTCATAAATTTTGAGTAACCAATACTCAATTAAAGAAGAGGTAATTAATGTGTAGAAAAGCAATTGGCTGAACTGATTAAATGTAAAAAGGAAATTAACAAAACTCGTAATAGATCTTGGGCCCAATACTAAATGGCTTAATTTCAAGCCATAATTCCAACAATCTCTACATTGGTGCAAAATTAAGCCAAGTCCAACAAATTGAAAGTTTTTCACCATCTCTTCTAAAATTCTGAAGGGCCAATTCCAGTCTATAATACCAAATAAGTCTAAGCAATACTTGAACTACCAAACAATAACTAACCTTATCACTATAATTGATACAGCTAACATAAAAGAAACTAATTGTGCAAAACTATACCAATGAGGCAATCTCCTCTTTATACTAACAACAAACAAAATAGTATAACCAAAAATTTTGACAAAAGTTTCAACTATAAGCTTCACCTGCTTAAAAACATCGGGATCTTTATCTGCATACACTAACTTCCTCAAGTCAAATAGGATGGCCAACTCATCAAATTCAAGAATTCTGCTAACTAACAAACATGGTGACAATGGTCAACAAACTACAACTAAAAGTCGTTCACCCTAAACTCAAATCCATGGAATATTGTTGCCATTCGCAAGTATACCATCATCTACATGAGCATATGCAGGACAACCAAAATTAGTAGAATTACCAAGCCATATCTCAAATGGAATCTCCAAGAAAAATGCAGTTGATGAAGATCTTCTTACCAAATAGCAAGCAAATCCAAAAGCTTCAATCTAAAAGTCTTTCGACAAACAAATAATAGAAAGCAAGCAACAAGCTTCCCCCAAAAGAGTCCAATTCAAATATTCTACAACAAAAAAATATTGTGGTGTCTTCCAAATAGTGCGGTGTCTCACTATCTCTTCCTTCTTATAGAATTGATTCTCACAATATTTTATACTATTATCACATTCATCACCAAATGTTAGAAAATACTAAGAAACACCCAAGACTAAATTAGGAGAAGGACCCTAAAATTCAGAATGGATACAATCTATTGAGCCATTAATCGTACAAACGGCAGAACTTGACCATACATTGCGTCCCATAAACACGATGCTCACTGAAGTAAAATAACCAATTTTTTTACCACAAACTAATATATGAAAAGTGTACAAATAGCCAACTAATGAAGAATTCAATCAAACTCGGACTCATAAATATTCCTTCACGTCAAATTTTACAATTTTATATCTTATCAGTATCGCCATTGCAGAAGCCAAAAGTCCAAAATAATTTGACAAAAAACAAGATAAAAAACAAACAATGAATTTAAAGCTCTTGATACCACTTATTATGCCAGTAGAAGCACAAATTACTAATTTATTGTGTCAAATGCCAAACTAATTGGATTTACGACAAAATATAAATAACAAAAAATCATAAGTGGCATAAGAATTTATCGTGGTTTAACTTTTGGCCTATGTCAATGTCGGAGACGGCGAAGAATTTCTACTATAACCAAAAAGAAGATTACAAAAATCTGACAAAATTTTTCTCACACCCAAATCTCATATACACCCAAATTTCTCTCTCACAAGCAAAAAAAAAATGCTTTAATAACAATCTTGATGCCAATAACAAAAGGAACCCACAAATAAACAAGCTATAAAGAAATAAAACCAGAAAACTTGTTTGTACCAAATTCCCACAAAATTAAGATAAAACAAATTGTATACAGAGATATCAATTTCAACTACGTACCTTATCGAGTGTGTGACTACTTCTAACCCAAGTGACAAGCCAGCAATAAAGCAGTGTGGCTGCCTATTCCAAAAGATGCTCCAAACCTCCAAGTGGCTATACTAGGTCACACACGAATGCACATAAAGCATATATATATATATATATATACACACACATATATGCTCAAAAATTTTGAGTAACTAATACTCGATTAAAGAAGAGGTAACTAATATGCAGAAAAGCAATTGGTTTATAGAAATGTGACTAAATTTTAGGCCTAATTTCAGTAAATGTCCTTTTGTCAAATGTTATAGCAAAATGTCCGGTATATATATTTATATACCAAGTGTAAAATTTTATATACTAAGTATAAAAAATTATATATCCAGTACATTTCAGTACAGTAGCTAAAATTGGTAGATATCTTTATCTACCAAATGTAAAAATATATATACCTGGACATTTAGTTATAAAATTTTAAAAATAAATATATACTTAATCAAATTTAAAATATTGGACATCCACCTAAATTTTTTAAAAAGAAATTAACAAAACTTTGAATAGGCCTTGGGCCCAACAGTAAATGGCTTAATTTCAAGCCATAATTCCAACGCAAACTTTTGCTTTAGTTTTAATCTTAAAATCAGCACCTGTAATTTTTCTAATTTATTTATTTGGATTTTTTAAAAGATCATTGCTATCACTTTTATAGAAAAATATAATCGAGTGGATAAGCACTAAAGCAAACCTACTATTCTTGGGACATAAGTTAAATTTTAGGAGTAATCAAATTTTTTTGTAGTCTGCAGTAGAGGCGTCCCTACGTAAGGCCCTGTTTATACACCGTTTGATGGGAATCTGTGTATAAACAGATTTTCCACAGATTCCCATCAAACGGTGTATAAACAAGAACCTTACGTAAGGGCGCCCCTACTATAGCGTCTCATTTTTTGTAATAACAATTGGAGGACCAACTATAAATAAAATAAAAAATTATTTCCAATACTTTTATGTTCTATTGCAACAACTATTCGTTCATTCTTTATCCAAAAAATATAAAACAGTCGTTCATTCTAATAATTTAATATTTTTATTGTCAGGTTTATAGTCCCAAGATCACCATCGCCATAAAAAGTAAAGTGAACCTTTGCTGCTTATTTTTTTTTACTTTTCAATTTGGAAAATTGTATTTAATCATTCATATTTCATAGAGTGGAGACGCTACGCGTATGGCCAAGTGGTGAAAATTTAAAAAATATATTATCTACTTCGCTTGTATCTTTACGAATTGTTAGAGACTTAAAAAATTTTCAACTCTCAAGACCTCAATTTTTCTCGTGTGTAACTGAAAAGAATATAGTATCCATATACCATTGAGTATTCACTTTTTGAGCTTTTCTTCCCTGTGTCGGTTTGTTTTTTTGTTTTTTTATGTCGGTTGTTGCTTTAGCTTTTCATTTTTATCTTTTTTTTTTTTAAGGATAATAATGGTTATTGCTTTAGTTTAGCTTGCTGTATAATCACAGTCAATATCACATATATAATGCATGACAGCACCGACAAAATTACGAGTTTGCATTTTAGAGTTGCCCTAATTAAACAGAACCGCATTAACTAGTTCTCGAATGTTTCCATGAAAAAAAAAGAAAAAAAGAAGAAGATAAAGAAAGAAAGAAAGAAAGTTTTGCACCTCTTCTAACTTTCTAAGCTCTTCAATGGTTCTTCTTTTCCTTGAAAATTAAAAAAAAAAAAAAAACAATTACAATTAGTTAATAATTATGGAGTTTGACATGTAGATAAAATTTTTAGTCCAATCAAGTTATATAATATTCTTATATCATTTTATCCCAAGTGAAATTTCCACGTATGATGAGATTGATCATTTAATTTGGAGCAATGTTAAGGACATATGTGTATTTAACTAAATATACTAATAGAGATGGTTTTTGAGAATTTGACCTTTTCGCGAATGAGACAATGAATTGTTGGAGCCGATGGCGTGGAACAATGTGGATGAAATATTCTTTTATTCTACATCTGGAGTTTCTTGTTTCTCTGTTTTATTTTTTGGTTAATTTTTTGCTTTATTATTTTCTATCTCCCAAATATGACTTATTGGAAATTTGGCCATAAGGAGAAGTGGACAAGCGGCTGTTGGAGCGGTTTTCGCCAACTGTCTACGTGTCTTTGCTATCTCTGACTGTTCCCGATATCTGGATGGATCAGAGGAGCCCGGGGGGGTACCTGCAAAGACTCTCCGATGCTTAAGTCAGATATCGGTTCGAAGAGAGATAGCAGGAAGTGGAAAATTACTTACTTGTTTATTACGGTGCGAGCGATACTTATACCTCTGGAGTTGGGATCCAATTCCGAGGTTTCTTTTCCCGCGCCGTAGCTCGCTCCCGAAATCACGGGCTAAGATTGGTACGGTTTGCTCCCTGTCGCCAGCTCCGACATGAATCCTGACATGGAGTGGCGACTACAGTTCTGTCGTTCTCCCAGGGGAATGCATTTAATACGCACACCTACCCAGGATTGCATTAAATATCTTGTCTGGGTCTGGAACTATGCGTTGCCCCCGAGGGTCTTCTAGCAGAAGACCCTTGAGGCTCCTGACCCCCAGCTATCGGGACAAGGGTCTGGTTGGGCCAGGCCCATCCCGGATCTGGACGGGCTCTGCCTCGACCCGCTTCGACAGTGTGAGCCTAAACATCGTCACGTGAAACACTCGTGGTATCCAAGAGGTTTTTTTTGCCCACGTGTCATTTGATTGTTCTCCGTTTCGTTCCTCGCCACTGGGATGTCTACGTGGCGCATGTTCTAAAAGCGAGCCCCACAACTGCCCCCATTTCCCTGTTTGATGGGTTGCAGCCATTAAATGGGGAAATCATTACTTCGGTCCGCGAATTCAGAGGCTACACATGGGCCACTATCACTACCGTTTGCAAGTTACCGATGTTAGCGCGTGCTGGCCTTCATTAAGTTTTTTTTTTTTAAATTTTGAATTTTGAATGCTTTGGGCCTCATCGCACGGTTTCTCTTCCTCAGTGACCTTTCAGTTCCCCCTCCATAAAAGCGAGGCTCGGGCTCATTTTTCACTTTACCAACATTTCTCAAGTGCGCATTTTCTCTCCTCTTAGAAATTTCGAGCGTTTCAGACTTAGGGTTTCTAGCTTTCTTCCGCTTTTGAGCTCTCGATTCTCCGATCTTAGTCCGAAGAGATGGCTTCAAATAAGAGTCAGATGCTCTGCCCGATCACTGATTCCGAGCTTGCCTCGCTGAGGAGGCAGCTCTGCTTCCCCGGTGGGGTTACCCTGCAAAGGGTTGAGGGGCCGGCTGATTGGTACCTCCGCTCCTCTGCCCCCGAGGGCTCCCTCGTGTTGGGGAGGAAGCATCTAGAATGGCTGCGGTTCCCTCTTCCTCCCCTCGTTCATCAGTTCTTTAGCCTGACCGGGATCCATCCCATGCAGCTAAATGCCAACGGGATCATGATCCTAATGGGGCTTTCGGCCCTGTCGATCCTCCTCAACACTCATATCGATTTAGAGGTAGTTTTCTACGCTTACAAGCTGACCACGATCCCCAAGAGGAGCTCCTACCCCACGTTCTACCTCCAGCTGCTTCCGGGGTGGCACATCTTTTGGGGTCTGCCGAGGTCTGACAAGCAGTGGGATTCCCACTCCAGGCTATATGCGGTTGGAGGGGCGTGGTGCTCTCTTTTGGTGAATGAGGAGCACTTCCCGATTCCCCCGTTTTTCTCACACAGTAGGTATCCGGGCACTCGTCCTTCCTTTGGTCTGAGCATTTTCCCGTCTTCTAACCTTTGGTATCGCGCAGGCACGGCAGACGAGAGCAGGTTCGAGCCGCGACCGTCGGCGGGGCGGTTGCAAGAGTTGGAGGGGATCATCATCTTTGGATCCGCCGGGGAGTGTCATCATCCACCGAGGAGTGTCGTCACATCCAGGCCATGCTGAGCCCTCAGGTGATGAATCTGATGCCGAGGGCAGTCATGTACCTCCTCTTCCCCCTCGACTCTTGGGCGATCACAAAGCATCTCCGGAGCCGTCTTGATGCCACTGCCTTGAATCGGTTCCATCGAGACGAGCAGAACCGCCTCACGATGGCCGGTCGTCAGGTTATGGCCTCGACCCAGGCGACAGGGCCCGACGACCTGGTGGCACCGACCAGGTTCGAGCTCGAGGAGGCCTTAGTGTTCATGGCCGGAGAATGTGATCGACTCCGTGCCGCCGAAGCAACTGCCCCCAAGGGGGCCAAAGGTAGGTTTACTTTCTTGTCATGAATCCTTACTTATTGAATTGGGGTCGCCCTCCTAATCGCATAGCTCGCTTCTGTTCGCAGGCGCAGGCGCTGGGTCCTCAACAGACCCATCTCCGGCCAGAAGGGGGGTCACTTCCCACCGAGCCAGACCCAAGGTCCCTACCGGTAGGCGTTTGGTGGTGTCCTCCGACGACGAGTCTGGGGGTCGTGGATTTGTCACCCCAAGAGCAGACCCAGGCGACGAGTCGGAGGGTTTGTTCGTGCCCGGGGGTGGCGCCTCCTCCGGGGGCGGGTGAGCCCAAGGCTCAAGAGACGCCAGCCGTGCGAATCAAGTACGGTGGCGGGCTGTCCTCTGGTCAGCCCGGGGGGACTGCTACTCCAGACTCCCCACCTGTTGGACCCAGATCGGGGGTCAGCACGGGGTCTGGTTCCGTGCGGTCTCGAGAAGAGATCGCAGGTTCTGGTTCCGCACGGTCTCGAGAAGAGATCACGGGTTCTGGTTCCGCGCGCCCTCGAGGAGAGATCGCGGATTTGAGTGGAGGGGCCCCCAGGCTTAAGTCCCGCCTATCTTCCCCTCCGCCGGTCCCCTTGAAGCGGGGTCGCGAAGTCGACCCGTCCGGAAGGGAAGAGGGTCCGTTGGCGAAGAAGGGCAAGGCCGCCTCCCCTTCAGGCAGCGAAGACGATGACGGAGCCACCCTGACCGTCTTGAGGAGGAGGAGGTCTGCTCGCAGTGGGCCTTCCGGACGCCCTGGTCAAGAAAAGACCGAAAAATCATAAGCTGATGGGTCTGCTCCGCAGGTGGTCGAGGGAGTCGCTGAAGTGGTAACTGTCCTGGTTACTATTGATGATGCGTCAGCTCGTTCCACGCCGCCACCGTCCTCCGCTACCCCCGTCCCCCCCAGTTCAGGAGCATCGAGAGATGCTGCTGAAGCGCCGTCAGCAGGAGGCGGAGGAGGCGGAGCCCTCGCCTTTGGCGGGGTGGACGCACATTCTACAGATGCGGACGATATCTGGGGCAGAGGCTCGGCTGCTGAGTTCAAGCAGGAGTCGCTGACCCTGGAGAATGTGGGTGCTGTCGCTAGCCGCAGCCTCGCACAGGTGTGGGTCGTCTGTCCTTCGTTTTCGTGGTTGTGGAATGTTTGATGATCACTGACTTTTCACTTTTTCATCCTGCAGTTAACCGCCGTCCAGTCGTTCTACTCATCGCAAGTGGCGGAGCTGGCAAGGCAACTGGGCGCGAAGACTGCTGTGGTAGAACAGAGCGAGGTTACCCTTAATGCACTTAGGGCAGACTTCGATCTGTTCAAGAGTTTGGAGGATGCCCGGGTCAGCAGCGCGGTGGCCCATGCCTTGAGTGTCGAGAGGGCCAGTCGCAACGAGCTGGCCGGCCAGTTGGCTGAGGCCAAGACAAAGGGCGAGGACCTGGCCAGCCGGTTGGCTGAAGCGAACGCAAAGGTTCAGTCTCTGGAGGCCGAGGTTCCCGGCCTTCGTGCTCAGGCCGAGCTTGTGGGTCTGGCCCAGGCTGAAGCTGAGCTGAAGGAGCAGGAGCGGCTGAGCCCCGTAGCTGAGGTGGGGCTTGCCACTATAGCTCGGGACAGTGCCATCGATGATGCTAAGAAGGCCAGGAAGGTTGAGGCGAAGGCGAAGCTGGAGGCTCATTCTCTGCAGCACAGACTCGATCGATCTAATGAGGTAATTGGCCGCCTGCACTTGGAGCATTATGAGTTACTGAAATCTCATGTTGAGCTGACCCGCTTGCGCCGCGAAGAGCTAGCCGGTATTAATAACCTTTTGGGTGATTTGTCGCAGCGCCAGGCGGAGCTCAGGCTGGTAGCGTTGAGAGACAGAATGGCGGACGCTGAGAAGCTGAAAAAGAGGTACCAGAGGCAGGTGGATGTCCTTTCTGCTGAAAGTTACAGGTCTGGCTGGGAAAACCGAGAATACGAAGGTCATCCAGATGTGGTGACGCCGGACCAATTCGACGAGCAGAAGGGCGTCGAGAGGGACCACTATTCTGTCGGGTACCACATACAACAGCTGGGGGATGAGATTAACATCACATACCCTGCTGACGTATTAAAGATGCTCGACGATGAGAAGGGTGAGCCCTCTGCATCTGCCTCTGACGGCAAAGAGCTGGTCCCTGTCGTGGGTCAGGACGAGCCAACCGCGAGCCAGCCGGGTGTCGGTACATCACTGGGGTCAGGTGCTGTAGTCCTCTCCAGTGAGTCCGAGCCCGAGATGCCGTCTCAGGCCGAAGCCGATCCGGGTGCCGAAGCCGGCGTTCCTTCATCCAGTGGAGGTAAATAAGGGTCTCTGCTCCTCTGTACATATGTAGAAGTAGGGCTTGTATAGGGTGCTGCTCGCCCCTTCTGCTATTCTGTTTTGTAATCTTCAACTTTGAATAATGAAATGAATATACTCGCCTTATTTTGAGTCTTTTTTTCTCGTTTGCTGTTGTCTGTGATTAGAGTCAGATATCATATACGATGCCATTCCCCTGTCAGAAGTTCGGCCGACTTCCGGGTCTAGGCCAATCGTATATGATTTAGAGTCATTATTAAACTCTCCTCGTGCTCTGACTGATAAGGTCGATTCAAGAAATTGGGATGTGAGCTCCGGCTCTTCTAGCGCCGAAGGTGTGTAATCGCCGTTATGATCGTGCTAGGAGTCAACTGCAAGGGATGGTCAATTCTTGCTTAGACCCGTCGTTACAGAGGAGAAGGCTTGGGCTCGGCTCGTATCGGGAACAGACGGGGCACTATCGCTCCGACGTGTCTCTGCATCTTCGCCTAAGGCTTGCTAATAAGTAGGGACTGACTTTGTAATCTGTAATGTGATTATTAATGACAGCGGTTGATTTTGTCTTTTTCAAGTTACCCCCGACTGTTATTTGTCCCTTTTTTCCTGCATGGGTCTGCTTCCAACGGGTAGATCCAATGAGGTCTGCTTCCAACGGGCAGATCCAATGAGGTCTGCTTCCAATGGGGCAGACCCAATGGGGTCTGTTTCCAACGGGTAGAATGGCTGACACGGGTCTGCTTCCGCAGGTAGACCCAGTGTGTCACCTTACGATTCTCTGGAGTCCTCCTTATTTGGGAGACCCGCTTAGGGTCGCCGGCAAGTGTTTTGTTGCGCGACGTTTGTTCCCATAGTACGACTTTGGGGCGAGGTCTGCTGGCAATGGTTTTGATTGCACAGCTCTATCCTCTTCGTACGTTTTTGTCGGGTCGCCGGCAAGTGTTTTATTGCACGACGTTTGTTCCCATAGTACAATTTTAGGTTGAGGTCTGCTGGCAAGAATGTTATTGCACAGCTCAATCCTCTTCGTACGTTTTTCTCGGGTCGCCGGCAAGTGTTTTATTGTACGACGTTTGTTCTCATAGTACGATTTTAGGTTGACTGAGGTGGTAGGGGTCTGATTATCTCAGCTCAGACCCTAGCGGGCAATGGGTTTGTTAGCAAATCCGTAAAGCAGATAGTTTGACCTATATCAAAGTGGGTCTGCTCATTATAAAAGAAAGAATCTTTACACATGGTTCATACATAATACTTTTTCAAGTGCTGAGCATTCCATGTGTTGGGT
>JXTC01000028.1:795093-946889 GCA_002914845.1 Trema orientale | reverse complement strand
GAGTAAGAAGCTCGCCATTGTTGACTATCTTAGCTCTGCCATCACCCCATGTAATCTGAAAATCTCTGTTCAGATCACCAGCTGATACATTAACAACAGTGCAAAAGACCAACAAGACCGCCACCAAGTAATTCGCCGAAGAAGAAGAAGAAGAAGAAGCCATGGTTTTGTATTTATGATCTTTTATGAGAAACGATAGAGGACTGTAATTAAATGATTCATAAATTTAAGAACTCGGGTGGTATTTATACTTGGATTAACTCGTTATTGGATATGTACAAAAAAGTTGAGGAAGTAGCACAGGAAGGTCTCTCTCTGTCACTTTCTCCAAGTCTCGAGCTGTAGCCAGTTATGTTGATACTAGTTGAGCCTAGGAAAGTAGCAAAGTGTTTTTTGCCAAGTCAAAATCGCACTAACTAAGAATATTAAGTAATTAACCAAACCGTGGACGCGGTTTTGGGCATTAATATTTTCTGAAGAAATAAGAGAGTTTGGTGGGAGTAGTGTACCAGTTTTCCTTTTCTTAGTAAATTTTCTTCTTCTGAGAACTTTATTGGGTTATTTTATTGCGGACTCTTACAAGCTCCAGCTAGCAGCAGGAAAGTCACTGTCGCATTCAGTATGTAATAATACGTATATATAATATGACACGTGACATTCATATGCGTGAAATATCTGTTTTCGAAATGTGCACTAATAATATTGTAATGTTTTTGTTTTATATTCTTTTTTGTTATTTGGTGAAGAGTCCTTGGTGAGTAATAGGCTCTGTCTGATTGAACCGATAAGATTGGCGTCTGGATTCTAATGTTTTGTTAGAGTTCGTGACTCGAATTTTATTTGCCCTAGCCCGAAAGCTTCGCAGTGCGACATATGTGATATTTTTGTAATTGGGAGAAATTTTGAGATCTGTGGTGGAAGCGGAGGGATTGGGCCGATAGGCCCAATCCCGAAGCCCACCACTAATCTCGTTGGAGGTGCGGGGGCTCCGCTCCCACGGTATGGACCTGTTTTATTGGGCCGATTTTTTCGTACAGTTTTTGTCCGTACACATATGTATTTTAGGGTTTTTGGAATTCTATATATACTTGGCTTGGCCGTGTAAAACACCACTTTCTGTACCCTATTTTCGACATAGTGAAATTTCCTCCTCTGCCAGTGATTTTTCCCGATTAGGGTTTTCCACTTAAATCTGTGTGTTCTTATTTTTCATTCTTATTGTCGATTATCGTTCGTTAATTCTTAACATGTTTCCTAGCCCAATTACATCACATGTATATTAGATATTGGATGGCATTAGTTCATTCCAATTTTGTCTCTCCATCTCCCCAAAATATATACATATTTATACAAATCCCATACCAGGATTTTATTTTTATGGTTATTTTTCAGGAGTTTTGCTTGTTTTTATTATAGGAGACGGCTATAGTAGGGGCGCCCCTACGTAAGGCCGCTGTTTATACACTGTTTGATGGGAATCTGTGGGGAATCTGTTTATACACAGATTCCCATCAAACGGTGTATAAACAGGGCCTTACGTAAGGACGCCCCCACTGTAGACGCGCCCTTTATTATAAGTTATATATGGTCATCAAAATAAAATAAATGAACGATGACAAAACCTATCCGCATCACATATAATTTAAAATATGAATATCGATCTCTATAGGGTTATTGACATCAAAATACTCTGAATTTTTGGTTTTTTTTCCAAAGACAAACCTCACCTTTAGATTTTGCAAATTAATAATTGACATTTGAAATCTTTGCAAGATTATATCGCAATTGCCAAATTTAGTGATTCGAATAGTAAAAGTACAAAAATATCATTCTTCAAGTGATTGAAAAGGTATTAGAGTAATATTATTTGTTAGGGCGTGTCTACAGTAGGGCGTCCCTGCGTAGAGCCCTGTCTATACACCGTTTGATGGGAATCTGTGTATAAACAGATTCCCCACAGATTCTGTTACTCCCCACAAATTCCCATCAAACGGTGTATAAAGGGTGACCCTACGTAGGGGCGCCCCTACTGTAGCCCTCCCCTATTTGTTAATTAGTTTTTTTTCGGGTCTAATATTGTTTTATTTAGTTTCTTTTTTTAAAAAAAATTTTGGGCTACAGTAGGGGCGCCCCTACGTAGGGTCACCTTTTATACACCGTTTGATGGAAATCTGTGGGGAATAACGGGAATCTGTGGAGAATCTGTTTATACACAGATTCTCATCAAACGGTGTATAGACAGGTCCTACGCATGGACGCCCCTACTGTAGACTCTATTCAAAACAAAAATAAAATAAAATAAAAACTAGAAACGAAAAAGAAAAAGAAAATTGAAACCCTATCACTCCATCCGTCTATCTCCATCCCCCTCCTTGTGAGCATTACCACTGTGGTCAAACCCAGAAACACCAGAGTCAAAAATGGCAATCCACCAATAACCATATGCCCAACGGTCCTAGTGCTATCCCATCTATGTCGGGTTCAGATATGCACGAATTCGAATCCAAAATCTGAAATTGTTGAGGTGGTGGTGGAAGGATGACAATGGGTTTCAAAGTGGGGCCAGTATGGACAAGAATGTGGCCGTCGCCGTGAGATATGGTGTTCAGACAAGTAATGACAGAGTAGCAGAAAAGGTTTGAGGAAGAAGACGACGATAAAGATAAATATGGGGTTATGAGTGCGCTTGCGGAGGAGTTGGCGTTAGGATTCTGGTGAGCAAGCATATATACATGTAAATTGATAATTTTTAAGATTTTTCGTTTATAAGCTTTGAATTCTGGGTTGTGCTATACTTGAAATAATCTCTTGCCATTTATCTTATATGGGTGAAATGTTAATGGGTGAAGCGATTCTCTTGTGTTTTGATTTTAAGGGTGTGGCATGATTAGCTTTATTCACATAGGAAAAAAATGTATAAACCGTTGAGCTTGGATACTTGGAAGATGTAATTGTAGATGCTTGCTGCAAAAATATTGATTCTGGTGATGAGAGAAGTACAGTGAAAACACGGTCTCTAATTCTCAATCTTTCTTTGCTTTCATATTTCAAGTTTTTTTAATTTTAAAAAGAATTTTAAAACATAGATAGAAGTATATTAAACCCTAGAGAAGAAACTAATTAAAAATTATTATTAGGAAAATATTTAGTCTAATATCTTTTTAATAACTTAAAGATGGATATTTTCATTATTTTACTATTTGAATGGCATTAAAGGGTATAATTTTGATGAGAATTCAAATATCAGAGTATTAATTTACAAAATCTAAAAATGAGATTTATTTTGGTATAAAAACCCAAACTTCAGGCTATTTCCATGTCATGAACCCATGTCTATATATTTCTAATATTACTATTTAATCAGTACCCTGTAATTTGAAATATCTTATAAATCTCTTGTCATATGATCAAAGTGACGAAAAGTAATGCTAAATCCCAATTACCCTTATTAAACAAATTTGCAAACTGTTTAAAACGGGATGTAATATACCTTTAAAAACACAAATTCTCTATCTAATGTTATTCTCTTGATTTATATCTAACTAATGAATCAATATCATCATTTAAACAAGATGAAACTACCTATATATCTAGATTTTTTCCTTTTAACTTTATCATTTTCATGATTAATCCTTAATAAATATGCAACTTGTGTATGAAGTACGATATATGTGGCGTTCCGCATAGTTTTTACTTAACCTTATCCCGTCAACGAAATGGATTTATAAAAGTTCAACTACATGGAATTATATTGTTATATATATAGATATATATGGGCACTAATCCAATTTTTTAACCTATACATAGGTATCGTTTTGGTCAATTAAAATTTATTATGTATATTTTTTTATATTAAAAAGTAAGAAATAGAAATAACATTAATGATGCACGCCTTTTCATATCTATATATAATGTTATATTTTTTATCTATGTATGGATATTCTTTATTTTTTGTCTCTATCTTTTACCCTCTCTATTGAATTGTATTAGAGTTCGTGATCAGATTTCTGTTTAACTCGATCAGAAAAGCTTGTGGTGCAACATATGTGGGATATTGTCTGTACATGTTTTGTCCGCATACGTATGTGTTTTAAGATTTTGGGATTTTATGTATTTCGGTTTGGCCCTCTAAGAGTCAATCTTCTGTACTCAGTTTTTCGACATAGTGAAATTTCTTCTCATTTACTAGTGATTTTTCCTGATTAAAGTTTTCCAATTAAATGTGTGTGTTATTATTTTTTGTTATATTGCCTTTATCGTTCGTTAATTATTAATAAATTATTTTATTTTACTGTTATTGTTACAATAATTATTACGATGATTTCATAATCGTTATTTAAATCCTTATATTAATAAGCTAATTTACAATACGTTATTAGCATGAGGGATTACTTGATCAATTTAGAGAAACGTTGTGAGATATATATCTCAAAATTGAGATGTATCAATAAATCTTGTTTGATGGATTCTTTTAATTTGAATAGATGTTTTAGGGCTATGATATTTTAATTTTCATAATAAGGTCGTGAATGTGGTTTGTCTTTTAATGATTGAATCTGTGGCATTTTTTTTTTTAGGTTTGTGGCATTTGGCTCAAAGGGTTAAAGCTTTTGTCCATATATACTTAATTAACATTGTATAATTCATTTTAAACAATTTTAACCTAATTTTTCAAAGAATTGTTTTCGCTATTTTTTTTTACCCTTAATTAGGTCATGTTTGATACTCTGTGTAAGGACTATGTATTATATAAATTAAACACAATTCTGTATTTGATTGTAGTTTTGAATTATATTATTTAATACGACATCAAAATTTAATATAATACATAGAATATTATCTTACAATATAAAAATAAAAAGATTAATTTGCATTGCACTATATATATTATACAATTTTAAATCTAACACAATATTGTACAATACTCAGTTTCTTCCTCAGTTTCTTTTACTTCACTTTCTCTCTCCCCACTTTATCTCACTATTTTCTGGATCACAATTTTATCTCTCCTCATTTTCTCTCAATACTTTATTTTTCTCTCCTCATTTTATCTCTTTATACTTTCTTTCTCGTCACTTCTCTCTCATCAATTTCACTCTTATTACTTTCTCTTCTTAATTTATTTTTCATCACTTCCTTATTTCACTTTTTCTCTCTTTATTTTCTCTCAAATCACAATATTCCATTTAAAAGTGGTATTTTTATAAATAAACTTTTAAAAGTGGCATTTAAAATTAACTTTTAAACTGGTCTAATTTTATTTGAAAATTCTAGGATTTCTTTAAAAATGCTGCTTTTAAAAAAATTTAGTTAAAAAAAAATACCACTTGCGAAATTTATTTAGAGAAATACAATTTTTCTTTTCTAAATCTGAATTATGCGTATGTCAAAGGTACTTGAGAGAACAAGTCAGATATTTAAGGTAACCAATGCTGTATTTTTTCAGAAAAATTAGACCATCTCGGATATTTCAATTTTTTGGACTTTGAATCTGTAATTCTGTAAGAACCTTTTCTTTATTTTGAAAATTTTTCGCTTTTTAAAGACAAGCACAATTGTTACGAGAGATTTTTTTTAAATATTAAAAAATGAAAATGTAGTTACTAAACACCTTTTTTGTTTTCAAACATTAAAAAAAAAAAACAAAATAAGAAAAAATAAAGTGTTACCAGACGAGGCCTTCGTTGGATAACTTGAATTTTTTTAAAAGAAAAAATAATAGTTTTTTTTTACTATTCAATATGACTACTTACCAAATATAGTATACTATAATATAACATCTTAGTAAAATGCAAAACCAAACATAATACTATAATAGAATAATATAATACAATATGGTACTCCAACAGATACAAAATTTTTTTTCAATATATTGAAGGGTAAATGGCATCATTGGTCCCCTATGTATTCTCATTTTGGCATTCTCCACTTTTTTTTTTTTAAATTATTTTTGTGGCATTCAAATACTTAATTTTTCTCTTTTTAGCCTCGTTAATCTTTTGGCATATCTCATCTAAGTTTCCATTAGAAAAATAGGAGAAATTATACGCCATTGATCCCTATTGTTTAAATTGTTTAGCAATTTATTCCTTTATTATTTTTTTCCCCATTCATATCTCCTATTAACAATATTTTTTTAATTAATTCTTGTCAAAATTATAGTGATATCTCCTAAAATAAAAATAATTATAATAAATCTACCTAGTAAAAAAAAAGAAAAAAAATTTATAAAGTCTTTTGGCTTAACAACAGTACTCTTTACATGTAAACAAATAGTTATTTTTTTTTTATAATAACATAAAAAATGGAAAAATCTATAAAAATTTCCATGCTTATTTACTACATTGTTTAGATAAATAATTAATTAAGTTTTTAGAATAACCATTCTTATTAAATGAAAATTTAATATATGTGAACTTTTAGTCAAATTTGACTGGTAGAAAAGAGTATATGTGAAATCTTTTTAGTTTTAAAAATGGTAAAATAGGTTTTTTTGTTTGGTCTATAAGAGTTATTATAGTTTCACATAAACTAAGGTTTATCAGTATGCGTTTTTATTTATTTATTTATTTTTATTCCTAAATGAACTGTTTCTTTTATATCTGTATTTAAATTTTAATTTTCCAAAAGATTGGTGGAGGCAATACTGTTAGTTGGAGATATAAATGCCAAAAAAAAGGGATCAATTAAGGAAAATTTCTCCTATTCAAATGATTTCTAACAGAATTTTGGATGGAATTAATATGCCAAAAGGATTAATGGTGCTAAAAAAAAAAACTTTTGGTACTTGAATGTCACAAAAAAAAGTTGGGGACTAATATTCTAAAATGGTAATAAATTGGGGACCAATAGTGCTATTAAACTTAAAACTAAGGTTCTTTTTAGAAGTAATCAGCAGAAGTCAAAACAAACTACATCGCCTAAAATTGACATAAAGTTTGTCGTTTCAAACGTATAATAATACTGTTAAAGAATCTTCAATGGTCGTGCTATATATCATGTTAATGCTAAATTTTATTGTTGGACTAAAAGATAGCTCTCCAACGGCGTTCTATATTTTACATAATTTTTAGCACGTGCTATTTTTTGTGCCAAATATAGCACAAAGAATAGTAAGTGCTAAATTATAGCATGTGAAATAATTTACAATATTGTCACTATTTCAACTATAAAATATTTATATTATTCACAATATTATCAAATTCAATGTATGTATATATATTTCATAAATTTTATTTACAAGTTTATTCTTACTAAAATATTATCAATTAAAACTAATAGTAAAATAAAATTTTATTTACAATATTTTTTTATATTGACCATTTTGTTCTTTATGTAGAATATGAGTAAATGTATATTGTTATGTGAAGTTATTTTTTATAATGAGTATTTAGATGATAAAATAATAAGGATTAATAGTAGGAAAAAAATATTTTTTCAAATAAAAATCATGTTTAAAATACAAAATAACATTTTATTTAACTTATATACATTAGAGCAAAACTTAAAAAGCTAGTGTTATATTTAGCATATTAACGTACCTTTTTTAGCATATTGCACTAGAAATGGTCTAATTAGGTTGTATGTTATATCATAGCACATGGAAAAAACATTAGTAATAGATAATACAAACTTTGGTACCAGCAGTTGAATATTATATAATGGTCATATGCTGAACTCGTTTGTTGTACAGTTTAAGCTGTATAATAAATTATTATTATTAGATAAATTTTTTGGGACATATCTAAAACGAATAAAAGAATTATATTGATAACAAACGAAATAGCCTAGTGCGTAGGTACAAAATCAAAGATCTTCGTGCGAATATCGTAATCAACTTTAGGCCACGTTGCATTCTGGAGGGAAACCTTGGGGAAACCTCTTAGAATCTGAGCAATAATTGTAAATCAAGTAATTCTTCTGAACCCATTTCAACTTTTCTTCACCAGCTGAATCCAACTCTTGGTTGAGCCACGAATTGGAATTGGAGGTTGAAGATGGAGAATTTGAACCACACGAGGATTTACCAGAGGACCAGACACAAGCATTGGCTTTGAAGTTCCTATAGGAGGCAGTGAAAGGAGCCTTACTCCAATCTGTTTTGACCAAACCACCCCTTGTGGCCCAATCATCAGCGTTCCAAAGGCTCGAGTAAATCCTCATTGGCTGGTTCTTCGGATATGGGACACCCTTTGATTCCAAGTTCTTGAACTTCCTAATTGGGGTACCATCAACAGAGAAACTGAAAACAAAGCAAGACAAGAATTTTATTAATTCCAAGTTTTTGACCAAAACGCATTAAGGAAAACAAGATTGAGGCTTGAAATTTTGGAGAATTATTTTGAGGGTACTTACACAATGTGCTGAGGGTTCCAAAGGATTGAATAAGTGTGGAAATCAGCAGTTGGGTCAAACCATAAATAGAACTGTTGTTCTCTGTTGCCTTTGCCTTGGCTGAATACATTGGTATGAAGAATGTAAGGATCACCACTTAGATTCCCCAAGAACTCAAAGTCAATCTCATCCCAAGTCGACCCTTTTGATGACAACTGAAAATATCAACGAACACAATAAGAATATATTGATTTTCTAGCTCCATATGATCATAATATATAAGCCTTGTTCAAAGAAACTGTACTAGTCGTGGTTATGAGGGCTTACATAGTAGGCAGTGACAGTGCCAGCTGAGTTGCCAGGGACAAGCTTGAGCTGCATATCGATTTGGCCAAAGAGATACTCATTCTTGGACTGAAATCCAGAGCCGGAGGCCTTGTCAAGAGACAGAGTAAGAAGCTCGCCATTGTTGACTATCTTAGCTCTGCCATCACCCCATGTAATCTGAAAATCTCTGTTCAGATCACCAGCTGATACATTAACAGCAATGCAAAACACCAACAAGACCACCACCTTGTAATTCTTCAAAGAAAAAGAAGCCATGGTTATGTATTTAAGATCTCTATGAGACTTGAACATAAAATATAGAGGACTGTAATTGAATGGTTTATAAGTTCAAGAACTGGGGTGGTATTTATACTTAGTTGCCTTAACTCGTCATTGGGTAACCTAAAAAAAGGTTAAGGAAGTAGCTCAGGAAGGTCTCTCTTTGTCTCTCTATTCGCTTTCTCCAAGTCTCGAGCTGTAGCCAGTTGTCGATACCAGTTGAGCCTAGGAAAGTAGTAAGGGTTATTTTGCCAAGTCAAAATCGCACTAACTGAGCATAAATGAGTAACCAAAACTGTGGACGCGGTTTTTGGCATTAATATCTTGTTGAATCGAAATAAGAGAGTTTGGTACGTGGTGGCACTGGGGCGTACTAGTTTTCTTTCTCAAAAGTTAGTCCTGTTGTTCTCAGAACTTTATGGTTATTTTATTGCGGAGTTCTTACAGGCTCCAGCTAGCAGGAAAGTCACTGTCGCATTCAGTATGCAATACTATAATATGAATGACATCTTCACTGGGGAAATATCTGTTTTCGAAATGTGCATGTACTAGTGATATTGCAAAGTTTTTTTGTTTTATATACTTTTTTAGGTTGTGGGGTTGTTATTTGGTGAGGAGTCTGGGTCAGTGTTAGGCTGTATGTGATGAAACCGACAAGTTTTGGGTCTGGATTCCAAGTGGTGTTGCCTTAGCCCAATTACATCACATAATATTCGATATTGGATCTCTAATCGTATGCCTTCTTTGTATTTTTCTCTCTCCATGATCTCCAAGACTCCAACCAAAAGAGGGGGAAAAAACAAGAGTGATAATCTGATAACATGGTTTTATTTTATTTTTTATTTTTTCTTAAGTGCTCTGCTTGTTTTTATTTCAAGCTGTGGTTATAATAATAAAGGTACATCAATTAATAATCATTAAACCTCCCATCGATGACTTTATATTTCTAATAGTTACAAATTAATATTTTGTCAATACCTTCTAATTAAGGGTGACAACAAGACTAAAATACGCACAAAGTTAGCAGGATTAGAATTATCCTAAATGAGTTTAGATCATAAACAAATTAACCCTGGTTAAAAAAAAACAAAACAAATTAACCCAATGAAGCACAATAAAATACCAGGTTAATTAAATATCTGAATTTATATCTAACCAATAAAACAATAGCATGTTGTTTAAAAAAATTAAACTGCCTTATATAGTTTTGGGCTTCTTATAAAATTCTAGGCCCAAAGTTTCAAAAATTAAAAAATCTCAGATGGGCTGATTTTTTTTGAAAAATCTAGATTGATTATGATATTTATTTAGAAAAATATCGCATTTTTTACAATTTTATTAGAAAAATAACACTTTAAAAAAATATTTAGCAAAAATAACATTTTTTTTTCTTCAAAATTAGTATTTGTCAATGGTACTCATGGTAACCAATTAAGTTACTTAGAATAACCAATCTAGTTACTTAAACTAACTGATCAAGTACCAGGAAACTCGACTAATTACCTTAAGTATCTCATCAATTAATAAAATATAGTATTTTTATAAATCCTTTTAAAAATAGTATTTTTATAATCAAGTCCATGATTTTTCAGAAAAATTTCAAATTCTAGGATTTTTCAAATTTTTTTTTTTTAAATTACCATAAAAAATCAAATTTCCTCTATTGTTTTTATTTTTTTAACTGTCGCAATGTCATAATTAATAAATGATATTTAAAAAAGCTGTAATTGACATAAGAATAGAAGATTTTCAGGCCGAAAACCACAGAACCGATTGAAGTTTTATAATCATCCTCCAATGTAACCTTTATCGTGTATCTAAATTCGCAAAGTTCTTGTTCAAATTTAATTCCGTGTTTACTTGACAATTTTTAATTTTCAACAATAGTAAAAAGGTAATAGTGCAGATCCGTCTACAAACAGTGTTTTCTTTTCTCATCGATAGATGCCAGTCCCTTATTGTGTCATTTTGTCTTCGACGACAAATAAAGGGCTTGACAACGTCAAGTCGTTTATATTCATTCTGTTTTCAAAGAGAGAGGTCATAGAAATAAACTACATATATATCGTTTTTATCTGGAACTCAGTTGTGTGCCAGAAACAACATGTCTTTTTGTGGAGATAGGTCCCTCTTATTCCCGCGAAATGGTTTTCCTGGATGTGGGTCTTTTAAGGTCTGAGGAACGACGACATGTCGCTTTATTATATCTTTCGGCTTATTATAAAGGCACGGTGTTACTGTTTGCCAAGACTCGAGACTCAGGAAACAGTATCTAATTGCTATAGGACAAAACGACATGTCGTTTCATGAGGCCAATTTAAATGAAAGGGTGCCGCAAAAGACAGTATGATTGTGAGAAGGTATAATTAAAGCTAAACATGCATTTACCTAAGAGCATGGCCTGTTTGGGCATCTAGAGAATACCCGAAGACCCTTGAGTCTGATCTTTTCTTGACTACTCTGTTCTTACATCCTTGCATTTCATTTTTGGATAGCTACATATTTCCTGTAAAATTTCACCTGTTGTATAATTGTCTACAATTTATGGGCTTACTAATTGCAACATTTCCATGTATTTGGGGTTTATTTTTATTGCCGCAAAACACATGCAAATAACTTTGCTTCATTGTAGACTAACAGTGTATTTGTAGGACCTTGCACATTGGTTTTCTTTTTCTTTTTCTTTTCTTTTCTTTTTTTCTTTTTCCAAGAGAGAATCTTGCACATTTTTATTAGAGTAATGATGGTAACACCAAAATTTTGCATAAAAAACTTATACCACATGATTTGACATGCATTTCAACTATTTCTTATTTTAAAGTGAGACCACTTAAAATTATGTGGCTAAAAATGATGCCTCATCACTAGTGAAAGTTTTTGACGTAAGATTTTGCTATCCCAATCTTTACGGGGGTAATGGTTGTTGTGTAGCGGAAGCACAACTACTCTAAATGCTTATATTTAATACTAAGACAATATTAAATATAAACTACCAACTAGCTACTGAAATTAACGAAAGCAAAAAATGTGCAGAAAATACTAAATACAAAAATAAAGGAGAACACAAAATTTAGCAATTTAGCGAGGTTCGGCAAATTACCTACGTCCTCGAGGCGTTGCTGACCACTTCACTAACTTCAAATAAGAGGAAAAATAAATGGAAAAAGGGGTAAAAACAAAACTATGGAGGTCCTTAGGAATAAAAGTCCTCACTAATAGGGAACTAATTTTAGGATGATTAAAACCAATTACGGAAGGCTTTATTTATAGCCAACTGTAGACCCCAAATATTCATACACAAGCGATGTGGGACAAAGTACAAAACAATTATAAAAGCTAACAAGCCAAATTTTAATAATCTCCACATTGACGAGTTAGCAGGTCCCACCCAAATTTTCTTATCTCGTGTATCCTCTATCTATTACAGCAACGCTACTTTATGTGCCAAAAGGCGTCATCAAATTTGTAGGATTTTGATCAAGTCCAAACAATGATTGAACTTGATTGATGTCACAACTTTGGTCATCATATCCGCAGGATTCTCAGCAGTCCCAATCTTCTGAGGCAGTATCTTTCCTTCAACAATAATCTCCTGCACAAAGTGATGTAGGACATCAATATGCTTCATACATATATGGTATACTGGATTCTTTGCTAAGTAAATGGTACTCTGACTATCAGAATAAATACATACATGCTCCTGAACAACTCCCAGCTCTTCCAGTAATCCTAGTAACTAAATAGTTTCCTTTACAGCTTCTATAACTGCCATGTATTCTGTTTCTGTAGTAGACAAAGTAACTGTAGACTGTAAAGTAGACTTCCAATTGATTGGTGCTCTTGCAAATGTGAATACATATCCAGTAATTGAATGACGTTTATCGAAGTGACCAGTGTAATCAGAATCAACATAACTAACCACACACTGACCAAGTTTATCATCCCGCTCAAAAACTAAACCAACATCTACAGTCTTTAATAAGTACTGTAGAATCCATTTCATAGCTTGCTAATGATCTTTACCCGGATCATGCATATACCTGCTTATAACTCTAACTATATGTAAAATATCGGATCTCATATACGCCAACACATACATCAAACTACCAACCGTATTTGAATACGGAACTTGTGATATATATTCTCGTTCTACATCTGTACTCGGAGACAAAGACGCACTAAGCTTGAAATGAGGAGCAAGCGGTGTACTAACAGGTTTTGATTGTTTAGTTATACCAAAACACTGTAATAGTTTTTTCAGATATTGCTTCTGAGTCAAACTAACCTTACTTCTCCCTCTATCTCCATTAATCTCCATACTGAGAATCTTCTTCGCTTCACTGAGATCCTTCATCTCAAACTCTTGATTCAACTGAGTCTTCAACTTCTCAATTTCTTCTTGATTTTTTGAAGCTATTAATATATCATCAACATACAAGAGTAGATAAATGAAAGACCTAGCTCGGAGCCTGTGAAAATACACACAACTATTAAACTTGCTTCTTGTGTACTTCTGACCCATCATAAACTGATCAAATCGAATGTGCCACTGCCTTGGCAATCGTTTCAGCCTATAAAGTGATTTTTTCAGTTTGCAACCCTAATTTTCTTTTCCAGCAACCTTGAATCCTTCTGGCTGAGACATATAGATTTCCTCTTCCAAATCACTGTGTAGAGACGCAGTTTTCACATCCAACAGAACTAGTTCAAGATCCAACTGTGCTACCAAGGCTAACAAAATTCTAATAGAGGAATGTTTAATAACTGGAGAAAATACCTCATTGTAATCAATTCCCTCCAACTGAGTATAGCCTTTTGCTACTAATCTTTCCTTGAAGCGAACATCATTTTTGTCAGGAAATCCTTCTTTCTTTGCATATACCCATTTGCACCTAATTGCCTTCTTGTTCTTCGGTAGTTTAGCTAGCTCCCAAGTTTCATTCTTCCGAAGAGACTGTATTTCTTCCTCCATTACTTTCACTCACTGTTTAGTTTCCGAACTTTTGACTACATCTTTGTATGTAGAAGGAACATCATAATCTATAATGGGAAGGCCACCATATTAACAAATCGAGTAGGTTTACGAATTTCACGTCTTGGCTTATTATGTGCAATTGATTCTTGCTGTTGTTGAGGCTCTTAGGTTGGAACCTCTTCTTTATCTTTAGTATTCTCTTCTGCTAATGGAGTTTCACCACTATTTTCAACAATATTACTTGGGACAACTGTTGTCGTTTTCTCAAACTCTACCTGCTACCGACTAGGCTCTACCAGCTACGGAATACTAATGGTCTTCTCTTAGTCTTCTGTTACCTTCTTCAACATGACAGACTCATCAAAAATAATATCCCTACTAAAAAAAATCTTACTCGAACTTAGATACCAAAGTCTATATCCTTATACCTGAGCTGATACCCATAAATAATGCTTTCTTGGCTCTCGGATTCAACTTGGATTTTTTTACATGATAATAGATAGTGGAACTAAAGATATGTAAAGAATCGTAATCACTAGCAGGTTTTCCGGATCATACCTCAAGAGGGGTTTTGCCTCCAATTGTAGTCAATGGTAAACGATTAATGAGATGACATGGATATGTAATTGCCTCAGCCTAAAAAGCTTTGCCCAACCCAGCATTGGACAACATACACCGAACCTTCTCTAGCAAAGTCCAATTCATGCGTTCTGCCACCCTATTCTACTGTGGTATTTTTCTGATTGTAAAGTGACGCACAATACCTTCATATTGGCAAACTCCCAAAAATGAATCACTTCTATATTCTCCATCATTGTCTGATCGAAGTCTTTTGATCTTTCTGCCCATCTGAGTCTCAATCATCTTTTTCCATTTAAAGAAAACTTCAAGCACGTTATCCGTGGTCTTCATTACATACACTCAAAATCTTCTGGAAAAGTCATCGACAAAAGTAACAAAATAGTGCATACCTCCTAAAGAAGCTGTCTTAGTAGGTCCCCGCACATTTGAATGAATTTAATCCAGAATACCCTCAGTATTGTAAATTGCTGTGCCGGACTTCACTCTTGTCTATTTTTCCAGAACACAGTATTTACAAAAGTCTAACTTGCAGTGCTTTGCTCTTTTTAGTAAGCCTTGCTTCACTAAACTAAATAAAGTTTTCTCCTCTGCATGTCCTAAACACATATGCCATAACCTAGTAATTTTTGAAGCTTCATCATCCTCAGAAACTGCAGCAATTGATCCAATAATTGTACTACAATTGTAGTAATATAAGTTATTTCTTCTTGTACCTTTCATTACCATCAAAGAGCCTGAAATGACTTTCAAAATTCCATCTCATATAGATATAGTGAAGCCTTTAGATTCTAAAGCTCCCAAAGAGATGAGATTCTTCTTCAATTTCGGTACATACCAAACGTCTGTCAGAACTCTAGTCGATCCAATATGATTATTCAATCGAATTGAACCTACCCCAGCTGTTTTACACGATTCATCATTACCTATGTAAAAAACACCATTTAGCTCTTCAAAGTTGAAGAACCACTCCTTGTGAGGACACATATGGTAAGTACAACTTGAATCTAAAATCTATTCATCACATTGTGACGTTAACGATTGACTAACTAGAGCAAAATCTGACTCATCATCTTCGACTTTAGCTATATATGCAACAGAAATAGCCTTGCCCTTGCCTTTATTCTGTAACTTCGGACAATCTTTCTTCTAATGCCCTTTCTCATGACAAAAGGCACATTCATCCTTACCAGGTCTTCCCTTCAAACGAGATCTACCCTTTTTTTCCTGCTTATGGCTTTGACTATGTCCCCTGGTTGTAAGTGTTTCTGTTGGAATGTCCCTATTCTCTTTCTGATCTTTCTTTCGAATCTCATGATTGTATAATATAGCACTCACTTCATCGAAAGATAATTTTTCTTTCTCATAAAGTAACGTAATACAGAGATGATCTAACTTATTAGGAAAGGATCTAATCAACAATATTACTTTATCTTCATCTTTAAAGATTTCATCCAAATTCGATAAATCTGCAATAAACTGGTTGAAAGTATCAATGTGGTTATCAATGTGGTTACCAATAGTTGTATCAGACTTCAACTGGAGGCAGAAAAGTCTTTTCTTCAAGTATAGCCGTTTCTCATTGCTTTTTCTCATGTACTTGTTCTCGAGCGCCTTCTACAGCTTACTTGCAGAAGTCTCCATCATAAATAGATACTTTTGTTCTCTACAAAGACATGAGCAGATCGTACCACAAGCGATTGATTCTCTCCCATTCTTTATCATCCATCTTATCCGGTTTCATTTCCTCAAGAGCAATATCTTGATCTTGTTGACATAAACCATCCAATACCTCGTACTGCCATAAGCCGAAGTTATTTCGGCCATCAAATTTCTCCATATCGATTTTTATATTAGTCACAGTCTTCATCTTTGCCCGTGTTAATGAAGATTCTGACATTTCTGCTAATATTTTAAATAGCTACTAAACAAAGCTTAGGGTGAACCTGATGCTCTGATGCCACTTGTTGTGCAGTGGAAGCACAACTACACAAAATCTGAGCTATAATGCAAAAACCTAGAAACAAATGGAAAAAATGGGAAAAAACAAAACTATGGAGGTTTTTAGGAATAAATGTCCTCACTAATAGGGAACTAGTTTTGAGACGATTAAAATCAATTACAGAAGGTTTTATTTATAGCAACTGTAATATTCATACCCAAACGATGTGGGACAAAGTACAAAATAATTACAAAAACTGACAAGCCAAATTCTAACAATAGTAAGGAATGCATGCAAAGAATTTCAAACATCCAAATTTAATTTTCCACATCTTCCCGACAACTAAGTTGAAGAGTACATAAACGAAATTCTTTTTATCATTTTCTATATGCTTTGCTGCAGTCTTATTATATATATACAAAGAACTTCAAACTTGAAACTAAAAAATAAAAAATAAGCAAATTAAACAATTTTTTTTTTTTCGCGGACAAAAGTAGTGCATGCAAATACAACATTTGGAAGTACCTTGAAACAACAATATTTTAAGCACCAACTTCACAAAAATACACCCAAGCCAATACAGGATTTCCTCTTTTTTTTTTTTTTTTTTTTTTTTTTTTTTTTTTTTTTTTAAGGGAGGAAATTTGAAACATGTTTTACGGTCTCTAAATTCTAATATATATATATATATATAGGAATTAAACGACGTCGCATTCAGGAGGGAGGCCTTGGGGGAATCTATCCACGTCAGAACAGTAGTTATATATCATGTAGTTATTCTGAATCCATCTCAGCCTCTCCTGGCTGGCGGAATCAAGCTGGTCGGAGAGCCACGGGGTGGAAGAGTTGCAAGAAGACGCCCCGGACGACCAAACGCAAGACTCGTTGGCGTCAAAGTTTTGGAACGAAGCATTGAACGGAGCTTGGCTCCAGTCAGTTTCGACGAAACCGCCACTTGCCGCCAAGTCTTGGGCGCTGCATAGGCTTGCGTATAGCCTCATTGGCTGGCTCTTTGGGTAGGATACGCCTATTGATGACCCCAAGTTCTTGAACACTCGAATTGGAGAACCATCCACGGCAAAGCTGATCGAAACCGAGTAAAACAGTAAATAATTACCATATTAAACATGTATTGCTATAGAGCTGATTGAAAACCATGTCTTAATTATCATCAATAATAGTAATAGCCAGTGTAATTAATACTTGGTAAATTTTTATTCCTAATAGGGTTATATTAATTAAACTTCAATTCAAACTTGGAAAACTTTCTGTCCATATTTCATGCCATCTTCAGAATATAAATCCGAAATATCACTTTCAAAAACGCACACTGAAAATGAAATTATTGCTTTTGTTTTTCTATCGTGAAAAAAAATCTTACCACATAACTAATCCTACGTGTATATATGCAACAAATCTTCTTCTTCTTCTTTTTTTGGATTTTTGTTATTAATTATTGATGTTTAACGCCGATAGTATTACATTTAAAGTATTCAATTCTAAAGTATTATGACACGGGCGCCATGAATAATTTAAGTGGAGGCCGATTTCTCATTTGTTAAAAACTAGTGTAAATGGAGATTATTACATGGCTAAGCATTTTTCACGTACAATAACTAAAATACATCTTGTTGTTTGATAAAATTTAATTTCAAGTTAAAGTTTTACGTACCAGGATTGGATTTGGAACACTTACATAATACGCTGGGGATTCCAAAAGAAAGAATAAGTGTGGAAATCTTCAGTTGGGTCAAACCAAAGGTAGAACTGCTGCTCTCTGTTACCTTCGCCTTGGGTTAACACATTAGTGTGAACAACATAAGGGTCACCACTAAGATTTCCCACGAATGCAAAGTCTATCTCGTCCCATGTTGACTCATTTGAAGCAAGCTTTAATTAAAAAATAAAATGAAAAAACATTACTTTTACACATTAATTTACTCTTGTTTAAAAACATCTTGAGTCATATATCAACAAACTTAATTTGAAGTTAATGAACAGATAATGTCATGGGTTTAATTTTACTTACGTAATATGTGGCGACGGTGCCAGAAGAGTTCCCGGGGACAAGTTTAAGCTGCATATTAATGTTGCCAAAAAGATACTCTTTCTTTGACTGAAATCCGGAGCCGGAGATTTGATCAAGAGACAAAGTAAGAAGCTCACCGTCGTCAAGTATCTGAGCACGGCCATCTCCCCATGTGAGGTCAAAATCCTCGGTGAAATTTCCAGCGGATGCGGCCCAGAAAAGGCCAGCAAGGAGAAGTAGTACAATCGCCATTGTTGGCCAAACTAAGCTTAAAGAAGGGGAAGAACCCATTAAGGAGTTGAATATATGTGAGGTAATTAAGCTTCACTTTTGCCCATACTTTAGAAATTGTTGCCCAAGTAAGGAAGCTGAAACTTTAATGCAAGATGGGGTTTTATTTATAGCAGGGCTGGACGTGGGGTTCGATATATAACTAGAGAAAGCAACTAATGCGGGGGATTTTATTAGGGACATTAGTGTAGCTGTCTAGCTTAATTTCTAAAATGATTATTTTTTTAATTTTAATTTTATGTTTGGATATCACAGTCACTGTTTAATTCTTGATTCCCGCGTTCTGTGATTAGTCCTTATTTATTAAAAAAATAAAATCTGTTGATAAATCAATTATGTTAACTTATACTAAACAAAAAATAGCCATTGATCTCCTGAAGTTTCATCTGTATTTCAGTATTATTAAAAAATAAAAAATAAAAAAAGATAGAAAGAAGAAAAATTAAATAAAGATGGGAAGGTCTTAAGTAAAAGTCACATCGATATTGTTAAAAATTAACGAACGATAATCCACAAAAAAATAAAAATAAGAATATAACAGATTTAAGTGGAAAACCCTAATCAGAAAAACCATTAGTAGAGGAGAAAATTTCATTATGTCTAAAATAAGGTACAAAAATATAGAGTATTACACGGCCAAACCAAAATATATAGAATTCTGAAACCCTAAAGTACATATGTGTACAGAAGAAAATTATACAAAAAAATCGGCCTAATTAAACAAGTCCATACCACCGCAAAGCTTTCAGGTTGGGGCAAACAGAATTCGGGTCACGAACTCTAATAATCTCCACCTTAACATGAATTCCAATTAAGGAATAGATTCCAATCTTTGACAAAAAGAAAAAAAAAAAAAAATTCTCCACCTCTTCCACAAGAAGGCAAAACTCAGCAAGCAACACCAACTAAGTCTAAGTAATGCTTAAACTTGTCTCCAAGAAATATCTTGGTCATCATATCAGCAGAATTATCATGAGTACTAACTTTGCTCACAACTATATCACCTCGAGCAATAATATCAAAGACAAAATGATATTGCACATTAATGTGCTTGGTCTTCTCATGAAATATATGATCTTTTGTGAGAAAAATAGCACTCTGACTATTACAAAAAACTATTGTCATCTGTAAATCTTCACTGAGTTCACTAAATAGTCCCTTCAACTAAATAGCTTCCTTATAAGCCTCAATAACAACCATGTTCTTAGCCTCAGTACTAGATAGAGGTGGCAAAATGGGCCACCCAGTCCAGTTTGGCCTGCCCGGCTCGGCCTGCCCAAACCGGGCTTGGGAGGGAAAATGGGCAGAGCCGGGCCGGCCCATTTGAAAAAGCAGGCCGGACCAGGCCCGGAACGGGCCAAAATGAGCCGATCCGTACCGGCCCGTTCTTTGCCCAAATTTTTAAAAAAATTAAAAAAATAAGATTATTAGTTGTATAATTAGTTAAAAATATTAGAAACTTATATAATTACTTGTATATTAAAAATATTAGTTGTATATTTTTTTTTCTATTGATAAATTTTTTTTAAATAACTAAATAAGCTAAAAGTATATAAGTTGAATAGTTGATTAAAAAAAGTTTAAAACAAAAATCTTAAGAAAATTATATAGAATTAGATTAAAATTTGAAAGTGTGAAAAAAGAAAACTGAGGAAATGTGTATTTATAATGACTGGAAAAAGTTTTATATTTAAATTGATTTAAAAACTTAAAAAAAAAATTATTTTTAGCGGGCCGACACGTCGGGCCTAAATATCTAGGTCCAGCCCGGCCTTACCCCTAGGACCGGGCCGGCCTACGGCCCGTTCTAATGTGGGTCGGGCCGAACCGGCCCATTTTGCCACCTCTTGTAGTAGACAATGCAATTGTAGTCTATAAGGTAGCTTTCCAACTAATAGCACAACAACTAATGGTGAAAATATACCCGATAAGAGATCTTCTTTTATTAAGGTCTCCAGCAAAATTAGAATCAATATATCCATTGACTCAGCTTCTAGTTCTTCCAAATTGCAAATAAACATCAGTAGAGCCACATAAGTATCTGAAAATCCACTGAATTACTTTTCAATATTCTTTACTAGGATTCGCTATGTATCTACCAATAGCACTGGCTACATATGATAAATTTGGACAAGAACAAATCATACCATACATAAGAAATCTTACTGCACTAGAATATAGAACTCGAGACATATAATCAATCTCATTATCTAATTGTGGAGATAAAGCAGATAAAAGTCTGAAATGAGCCGATAATGGAGTACTAACAGGTTTAGCATTGTGCTTATTAAATCTATACAGAACTTTCTCAATGTATCCTTTCTGACAGGTTTAATTTACCTGCCTTTCTATATCTTAGAATCTCTATTCTTAGTATCTTCTTTGTCGCTCCCAAATTTTTCATCTCAAACTCTTTACTAAGCTGGACTTTGACCTTTTTAATCTCTTCTTTATCGTTGGCTACTCTTAACATGTCATCTATGTATAAGAGTAAACACACAAAAGACCCATCAGTACTCTTCTTGAAGTAGACACAACTATTATAGCTGCTTCTCTTGAAATCATGACTGGTCATAAATGAATCAAACCTCTTATACCACTGTCTGGGTGACTGTTTCAGGCCATACAAAGACTTCTTTAACAAGCACACATAGTCCTCCTTTCCTGAGTCTATAAAACCCTCTGGCTATTCCATGTAGATGTCTTTTTCAAGTTCTCCATGCAAGAATGTTGTCTTCATATCTAACTATTTAAGCCAAAGATCATGCATAGCTGCAATGCTAAGTAAAGCTCGAACTGAACTATACTTTACAACAGAAGAAAATACATCTATAAAGTCTACGCCTGGAACCTGATTGTAGCATTTTGCAACTAACCTCGCCTTATACCGGGCTTCTTCAATTCCTGATATTCTTTCTTTTCTTTTGTAGACCCATTTATAACGAATAGCTTTCTCACCCTTAGGTAGTTTCACCAAATCCTATGTGCCATTCTTATGAAGTGATTCCATCTTTTCTTGCATGGCAACCATCCATTTGCCAGAGTCATCACAACTAACTGCCTCTAAGTAGATAGAAAGTTCTTCACTAGAATCAATACTTTCAGCCACATTCAAAGCATAGGCAACTAGATTGGCCTTAGCATATCTCTATGGAGGTCTAATGTCTCTTCTAGGCTTGTCTTTAGCAAAAGAATAATGTGATGATGCTAGTGGTGGCGATGGTGGTGAAGAGGAAATTGACTGAGATATGGACATTGGTGTAGATTCTAACCCAATCTCAAGCTCTACTTGAGTATTTGATTTTTGCTGATATTTATGACTAGAATCTCTAAGAAGCAAATCATAAAGCGTAATAGATTCATAAAAAATAACATCTTTTTTTGGGTTCTAGACACCATAACTTATATCTTTTAACACCAGCCTTATAGCCTAGAAAAATACACTTCATAAATCTAGGTTTCAACTTTCCATTATCAACATGAGCATAGGCAGGACATCCAAATATCTTCAATTCAGAATAATTAACAAGAGTACCAGACCATACCTCTTCTGGAGTCTTTTTCTCAATAGTAGTTGAAGGAGATCGATTAGTCAAAAAACAGGCTGTAGAAGTAGCTTCGGCCTAAAAAGACTTTGGTAAACGAGCATTGGAGAGCATACAATGTACTTTCTCTATCAAAGTCCTATTTAAATACTCTGCCACATTATTTTGTTTCAAAGTACGACAAACTGTTAAGTGCCTCATGATTCCTTCTTACTTGCAAAAAATATTAAACTCATCAGAATAAAACTCTAAGCCATTATCAGTGCGAAGACGTTTAATCTGCTTCCCTATTTACTTCTCAATCATTATCTTCCACTCCTTGAATGTAGGTAACACATCATTCTTTTACTTTAGGAAGAATACCCAAAGATTTTTGGAGAAATTATCGATGATCGTCAACAAATGTTTAGCACCTCCCTTATAAGCCATCCTAGATTATCCCCAGTGATTAGAATGTATAGAATCAAGTATTCCCTTTGTGTTGTAGATTCTTTTTGTAAATCTGACTCTCTTCTGCTTTCCAAAAATGCAATGCTTATTGAATTTCAGTTTACTAGTACTCTGCCCATCAAGAAGTCCTCTTTTACTCAGTTCAGCCATGCAATTCTCACTCATATGCCCAAGATGCATATGCCAAAGCCTAGTGACATTATCATCTGACAACGAAGGAGTAGAGATAGCTGCCTCATCGGTAATTATAGAATCCTATAAGATATATAATTTAGTAGATCTTTTCTAGCCCTTCATCACGATAAGTACTCCTCTGGAAACCTTCAGAACTCTACCTTCCCCAGTGTACTTGTACCCTTTTGAATCAAGAGTACTCAAAGAGATCAGATTTCTCTTTAAATTTAGAACATGTCTCATGCCACCGAGAAACCTGATAAATTTATTAAACATCTTAATTTTAATTGTTCCAATACCAGTAACTTTACAAGGCATAATATTTCCCATCAACACAGCATCTTTCGATATTGTTTCATATGTCGAAAAGCAGTCTCTATTAGGACACATATGAAATGTGCAACCTAAATCAAGAATCCAACTATCACAAGATTTGGAGTGGCCATCAGAAACTACTAAGAGTTCTCTATCACTGATATCATCTTTAGCAACACCAGCTTCACTGGTATTTTCAGTTTGTTTTCCCATCTAATTAGAGGCAGCCCTCTTATTCCTATTCTGAAGCTTATAGCATTCAGATTTGATATGACACTTTTTCTTGCAATAATTGCAAGTTTTATTTTTATTTCTAGATTTCGATCTGCCTCTATTATCACTACTAGAATTTCTCTCTAGTATTCTTCCTCAAGCAACGATACACTCTACCTGAGTCTCTGTCCCAGTAACAATATGATTCATCTTTTTCTTAGAGAGGAGAGAATCATAAACTATGCCTAGAGTAAGGGATTCATGACTGTACAAAATAGTATCTCTAAAAGGTGTATATGAAGAGTGCAACAAACACAACAAAATCAATGTTAAATTCTCAGACTCATGTTTAACCTCCAAAGCTTCTTGATCAGAAATAATTTCCTTAAAGACATGTATGTGGTCTTCTAGAGACGTACCTTCTATCATACGATTAGAATACAATCGCTACTTCTAATGCAGCTTGTTGGTTAAACTTTTCATCATACACAACTGCTCTAATTTCAACCTCAAAACGGCTATGATTTTCTCCTTCAGAATGTCCTATAATATCTGATTTGATAGATGCAGTTGAATCCGAGATAGGGCTTTTTGATCCCTATGCTACTTTTTCTCTATTGATAACAATGAGAGCATTGCATTGATCCTTAACAGTGCATCGTCCAAATCCAACTGCATGAGCACAACCCGCGTCTTAATCTGCCATAACGAAAATCTGATGCTGCGGTCTAAAAGTAGAATATCATATTTCATGGTTACGATTATCGTAATCAAACCTTGATTAAAAGCTCTGATACTAGTTTGTTAAGAATTAACTAACGATAATCGACAAAAGAATGAAAATAAGAATATATAGATTTAAGTGGAAAACCCTAATCAAGAAAAACAACTAGCAGAAGAGGAAATTTCACTATGTCGAAAATAAGGTACAAAAAGGTAGAGTATTACACGGCCAAACTAAAATATAAAAAATCCCCCTTTCACCACAGATCTAAAAAAATTCTCCCAATTACAAAAACGTCACACATGTCATACCACGAAGCTTTTGGGCTGGGAAAAACAGAATTCGAGTCACGAACTCTAGCAGATATAGATTAGAATAAATTTAAGTGAATTATTTAATTTTATGGTACAAGGTAACTTTGTATTCGTTTTGGTCCCTCTATACTTGAAAGCACTACCAACAACTTGCATGCATAGGAGAATCAGTGCACGTATATACCATAGATAATCGATACACTGATTTTACTACCGTTTGGATTCTTTATGATATTTCATTTATGACATCAACATTGAAAATTAAGTAAATCAAATCAAATCGATTGAGATATATAACTACACGTTGTTCATTAATTCAAATTGTAGATTTCTTGGTTGTGATTAAAAGAGAAGGTGTCACAACCCAAAATTCTAGGCCATGACTTTTGATAATTTTGAGTGTAAATTAATATAAGTAAAGAATTTTACGAAATTTAGGAAAAGCCAAGTACTTAGATTTTTTACTTTTGTCCTTGAATCCTTAGAAATTTTATATAAAAAGGAACCCATCTTTAGTTTAATTTATTAAGAAAGATACGCCAATTAAAATTCAATAAAGCATAGTTAATTTGTATGAAAACTTGGTTTAATAAAAATTTTAATGTTGATTAAAATGAAGTTCGCAAATCTTGAGTCGGAAAGTCCAAGAATTGATTTACAGAGTTAATCAAAATTCCAAGTACTTAAATCTTTAAAAATATGCTCCTTGGGAACTATAGTATCCCATTTATACATCAAATCCTCAAATAGTAGTAAATACATCCTCATACATTCACTTAGTAGAATCAGTGAACTTGGCTAAATAGTTAGACATAGGGAAGGAGTGAGACAGAGAAAGGTACCAACCAAAGAGGATTGGGAATAAGACCGCAATGTAACCAAGCGACTTACCTGGCCATCGAGACAATTGACTCGAATGAATAATCACCTGAAAGGAGGGAAAAATAAGTTCGAGAGCTCAGTAGGAAAGTTATTACCTCATTTAAAAACTTTTTTAGTGATGGAAAATCCCTGCATGGTTAGTTCAATTCAAAAACACCTTTTTGCAAAACCATATGTACATACTTATACATATCCATTTCTATTAGCTGATAGTTCGTATATGTGTATGCATATAACTATATATATATAGGTATGAAAATATGTTATCTAAAATCAATAGTCCGTATGCACATACATGTATATATATATAGATATACAGAAAACATGATACCTGAAAATCAATCAATCCACAAACATATGACACATTCACCCATATCCATGAGTTCACCACCTCTCATCAATGGAAAACAGGGTGTTGGCACTATGTGTGCAATACAGCCTACCTGACACCTAGCCCAAAACTGGAGGGGACCCGTGTGTCGCCTACCAAACCTGGAGGGGTAATCGCATTGCCTACGCCTACCAAATGGGGAAGTAATAAGAAGAAATACTCCGCGCGGGTTCACGACTCTGCACCGTCAGTTGAGCCGCAGCGCCATACTGTAAAAACCCGATGATGCTAACCTGAGATTTATGTGTGATCCTATGACACTTATACTCTGAATTGATATGTAAAAGTAGCCATACAGTAATTTAAGTTCAAATGATGCTCTAGTTTTTAATGAAATGGTTAATTAAATTTTATAGAAAAATAGGCAGCATAACAGCCCTATTTTAACATTTTCAAAAATAACTTGCACTCAGAAAAGTCCCAGAGCATTCTAATATATATAATACGATTCGATTCCACCACATATATCCAAAACAGTTCAAAAATCACAGTTATTCTCATTTGTTGCAGAAAAAAAGTTTTATTCAAAAATGACGTAAAAGAGAGGTAACCGAATTCCTACCTCGCTAGAATATCGATACCACGCTATTGGATCCTCGAGGTACCGTTGGACGATTGCTTGGAGGGCCAGGAACTAATTCCACGCCCTCGATCGCTCACTTGGGAAAAAGCCAACTCCTTAACGGAGCTTCGAATAAATAAGCGGACCTCTTCGTTGAATTCCTAATACCCAAAATAGCTAAGTTAGACATATAACTCGACTAATTCGAGTCTAAGCCGACACTGGACCGGTGGCATACAAAACTAGAGAAAATCTAAGCCGTTAGATATTGATTTTCGTACCGGTCACCAAATATAGTCAATATATATATCAAACTTCTCTATTTTCTGAGTACAATCCAAAAGTGATAACAAAAACGAAATCTAACGGTTGGATTAAAAACTAAAATTCGAAACTCAAAACACTCAATAGTGGCAAGTTTCAATCCAGGTAAAATGGGATCGTGAAATATATACCTTGAGGATTCTTGCGACGAGACGAATCCAACGAGCCCAGTTTGAGGTCAAATGGTGGTTGGAATCGTCACCGGTGACAAAAACTCCGAAATGGCTATTTCTCCTTCTCCGACGAGGGCGAGCAGTTCCGACAGCTCCTGGAGGTCGGCGGCGGGCTCGCGGTAGCCTTGGGAAGACTCACCGGTGATTTGCTCGGCCAGACGATGGTGGGAGGTGGAGGTGGTGCTCCTTGGTCCTCCTTCGGCCGAGAGAACAAGAGGGAGTGTGAGTCGGGAGGGGGGAGGGGAGACGAGAGAGAGAGAAACAATACATATATATATATATATATATAATTTTTTTTTAAAATCTGGTCAAATGACTATTTTGCCCCTAAAAAAACTGGGTTTTTACAGAAGGTGAATTGGCATCAAGAGATAAATAACTAAACCCAAGTCATCCTTAAGTAACGAAGACTGAACTTGCGTCCACTTCGAGTGGGATAACTATATATAGTTATTATGCAATAGATATCAGTCATCTCTCCAATCCTCTTAGACAAAATTAATGTTGGTCATATATAAAGTCGGATACCTTTGGGATGATTGGAATCTATAAAGTGTATGATCACCAAGCTAGAATAATATTCGTCCAATCAAACGTATGCATCCTCCTAACGAATTAAAACTAGCGCAAGGGAACCTAGGTAGGCTTGATAAATCATGAGACCATAATTTCATTCATCCAAAACCCATCTTTTATTCAGTTTTAATCATATATCCAAGCATTGCTAAGGTAGAGCTTTGTCCAGCTTATATTATTTTTAAAAAATGTTTGTCTCCATCTTGGCCCTTTTGTTACGAGATCATACGTTATAATGCATTAGACTTAATTTGTTAATTAAGCTTATTTGGTTACCAACGACTCTTGAAAATATATTAAAAATTGTATCAATAGCAAGGATAAGAAGACAACAATGAACTAAATATGCCTGGAAAATTTTTATCTCATCTCTACAAAGACTACCCTACGAACTTGTCCATAATTAACTGTATGAAAATAGACTTTTCATTCAATAGGGTCATTGATGAACCGTTGAATTAGCACTAGTAGAAAAATCACCTTTTATGTCACTTTATATATGACATCTATTAGATACAAGGTCACCTGCCAAAACAACGTGTAGGTGAACATCGTAGTAAGTGCAGGATTTTTAGGTCCCTTATAAAACGACATCGTATATTTATAACGTCGCTTTTTAAGTGCCTTACAAAATAGTTCTTTATTTTTCTTTTTTCAGCAAAGAATCATAATTTAGTCTACTATATATGTGCCTTATAGTGTGGCACGTACGTGTATTACAGTAGTACCGACTTTCCTTGTTTAAAAAATAAATAATAAAAATAAACTTGCAAATTAAAAGATAGTAGATACTGTACGTACTCACATATATAGTTTTAAATGGAATATGGGACCCAAATATTTTACTGTCATGAACATGATCACTAGATGCTTGACCTTTGATGCATTTGAGCCTGTTGTTCGAATAGATAGTGGTAGCTTGTTTATGATCAAAGAACAAAACGTCGTGACCGGTGACCGTAAAGGTACTTATCCTCACTTTTATTCATTTAATTTTCCACACAGTGCACTCCTCAAAAGGAAAAACAAATGTTATAAAGTACATGTTAGTATTATATCGGTGCTTTTAGAGTGTTGCCACGATCCCAAATTTAGTTCTTGAACTTTAAAATCTGTCTTCAAATTAATACATTTTAATGTCAACTTAAATCTTGAATTAATAGCATTTCTGAAGTTTTTTTTTTCTTTTGTGGTAATGTGGAAAGAATATTTGATATCTCTTTTGAAAATGGTAGAACTAAAGTCTAAATGTTTCGCGTTAATTTGTTTTAAAGTTGATCAATTACAATCAAAGATTCACAAAGTCCTTAGAGAAGTGAAAAATTAGAAGGAATATATATCTTCGGAAAAGAGCAATTTAGGAAATTAAATCTTTTATAATGATCGAAAGAGCTTTATCTTTTCTATTACATGCTTTAGTTATACATACTGTTTTCTAAGAACAACCTTAATCTCGGGTGGGCTTAATAGAAGCTTGAGTAATTACAAGCTTAATTGTCTATAGAATCTTATCAGCTTAGCTAACTGGCTCCTCCTGAGCTAGCACAATATGATTGAGTTGGCAGACTTAATCTAGATGCTTCAAGATCTTTATCAGCGCATACCAATAAAGACAAATTGAGAAGATATAAAAATCATATCATCGAAACTTTAATAAACAAATCATGTAAATTAGAAGGTGATTGTTGGGATATAATTCACTTTTATAAGCAGTAATACCTAATATTAGAGAATAATGCTATGACTATGAGCACTTATGGTTCTTAGCACCGTACCAATAGAAATATGAGAACCACCACAAGTTACATGTCAGTCCCATACTTTTTTTTTTTTTTGAGGTAAAGGCCTCACACATTATTAATATAGCTGTGACACTATGCATCATGAGTATCCTTAAGGGCTGTTTGGTACGGGTTAAAGTTTGGATGGGAATGGGAATCTCTTGGAGATTTTCATGCTTAGTATAGGATATTAGGCTTTTTTGAAACTTGGGTAAGCAGATGCATTAGAGCTCACTTTACTGGGGAAGGGGGTAATGTGAAAGCAATCTGAAGTGGCATATTTCATATCCCCCGTAAACTCAAAACTGTGGGTCCCTCACTCGATTCCAGAAAATAACACATAAAATCGTATACGACTTAAAGAAGTACACGATTATTATAGAATTTTATACGCAAGTGCACGTATCGAACAAGTAATAAAGTGATGAATAAAGATATCATTCCCACAGAGAAATTGCTATAATTCGTTAAGTACTAACCTACACTAGTTATTAATTTATCCAAACAATCAATTTAAGAATTCTAAAATTAAAATTTAAACTAAAAGAAAACAAGAAAATAAATAAAACAAAATTAAAAAGTGCAAATAATTTATCAAATTACCAATTAAAATAAACCTACGATTACAATTTTCACTCTATGTATGCCTAAATTACTAGTTACCTCCTTTAAATTATTATTTAACCCGAATTACCAATCAAGAACCCTAGTGTCTTTACAAGCCTCTTCCGATAGTCATGTAGAAATATCTCCTCTGATTAACTCACTATATTCCTATGTGAATTAAATTAGGAAAAGATTCATTAAGAGTAAGGTCTTTCAATAATTGCACATGTTATGTAGGTATATTCCTATCCTACATAAACTCATATAAGCATGAACATGTGTTATTCTATCTAGGTCTAATTCTGAAATTCTTCTTCCAAGTTTATACAGATTATTAATATCCATTTAAGTGGTGATCAAGCACTCAAAAGCATTAAAAGTAAAATAGAATAAACAATTCGTAAATTAAAATCGCAAAATCAAAGAGGTAACATCATAATTCAAACTACATATAAAGATCCCATTGTAATCCTAGAAAATTAATTTAATTCATAATGAAAATAACAAAACTAAAAATAAAAATTTGCAACATAATGAAAAAAACTAAAAATAAAAATAAACAAACGAGAGTTTCAAAAAGTGTAGAATAATTGATAACAATTGCAAGCCTCCTCTTCCAATTTGACCTCCAATTGCTCTCTCTATTAATCTCTCTCTCTCCCTAGACTATTGTATTTCTCTCTCTAGAGTTGTGTATTTTTTCCTTCTAGTCCCATAGCCCTCTTATAGCTGATGGGAGTGAATTCACATTCTCCAAGGGTCTTATCTGATTGGTAGAAGATATGTGTCAATTTCCCATTTTTTTCTCTCCTTTTCTCTTTCCCGTTTCCCCACGTTCCTATTCAATTTCTGCTACTTGGACGATAATCCTGTGCGGCAAAAAACACGTGCGCTCGGCACGAAACCAGGAGCTGATTGGCTGTTGAAATACCGAAGTCAACTATGCCGACGTGGCAGTTTTTAGGTGGATGGAAACTCGTGAGTACGGGAGCTGTGTTGCACAGGATTAGACACGGCTGGTGACAAGAGCTGCCGCTGACACGCTATGGGGTCCACTTGCCTGCTGCCTTGCGCATGTCACTCTCCCTCTCCGCGCGTGCGCTACACGCGCCCATCTGAGCCGTTCATTACTTTGATCCGACGGCTGAATTTAATCCGGATTTCTTCTTTCCTTTTTAACCTAAATCAAATTAAATTAAATCAAAAACCTAAAACTCGTAAACATCTATTTCACATTAATTTAACTTAACCAACTTAAATTAAAACACCTAAACCCAATAAAATAACATAAAACTAAATCTAAACCAAAATAAAATAAAATAACTTAAATTACTTAAAATCTAATTTAAAATTACTCTAGGACACACATTTTTAATTAATAAAATAGCACAATTAACTCTATTTTCATAGAGTTATCACACCACCAAACTTGAATTTTTGCTAGTCCTCGAGCAAAAGAAAAAAAAAACCTAAACAAAATTCTAAACACCTAGACTTGACCAAACTATGACCCAGTTCAATTCTCAAAATTTGCCTCAAAGATTTCACATAATATAAAGCTCAAGAAAAAATTTCAAACACTATAAAGTCTAGAATTTCAATTCAAATGCCAATCTAACTCTACAAAGATTCCTTGAGTGTGTGTGTGAAAATAATTACATTTAATCATATGCAACTCGGATTAGTTTATACAAATAAGTAAGTTATAATAAATCTCTAGATAGAAATATATAAACTCCATAGGCCTATTTTTCATATCACTCTCCACTAATGTAGACTAATACTGCACCAAAGATCATTAGGACTTTATTAAGCTTGTAATGTAAGGCTAAGGTAACCGGTAGGATAAAAGATATTTTTGTGGCTCAAATCACCTTAAGCACATAAATTATTCTCGAATCTTTATACAACTCAACTCAACACTTTGTTGACATACCACCCCCAAACTTATTTTCCAATTTCTTCTTTCACTCCACATTTTCTCATTAAAGCACTATACTCCAAACTTATGATTTTTCAATCTTTTTTTTTTCCACCACTTTTTTTTCTTCAATTTTTTTTTCGCACATGGGTATAGTACTTTCTTTTTTTCATGCCCAAATAAAATAACTTTTCTCAACGCCACCCTTCCTCCCATAATAGTATAATTCAAAATATTTTCAACAAAGATCATAATTGTGCTAATGGGTTCAAGGTAAAATGTTAGAAATAATTTAAAAGCTTAGGCTAAAAATATGGGTATCAAAGAAAAGGTCAATAATTAGGCTCAAAGGGGTAAACTATAGATATCCAATTGTCAAGGGTAGGCTTAAAAGGTCAAACGATCCAAAGATGGCCTAAATCATATCTCTAATGCAATGCAGTCTAAGATTTCGCTTCAAGTAATAATCAAACAGGTCCTAGAGTTTATTAATGAGATTGCAACTATTCTTAATCCATGTAAATTTTCTCCAAGTAAGCAAAATAATCAAATGTAACCATTCATGTACTCAGAATTTTCAAGGAATCATAAGCAGAACCAAACTAACACAAGAATCAAGCACATAGACAAAATTAGCATTCATCATTCTTTCAAGAACCTTATTCAGTTAAATCAAATTCTTATCATCGGCATTCAATCATCAAACTAGGTCATGAAAACAAAAAAAACTATTTTTTTTAATTTTTTATTTTTTATTTTTGAAAATTTTGACTCCCTACCCCCAAACTTAAAATTAACATTGTCCCCAATGTTAAAAATAAAATAGAAGGTAAAAGAAAACTCCCTTAGATTTTCACACGAAGATGGAGGCTTCTAATTCAGTCGCTGAAGTCCACGTATTGACCCCCAAACTTGTGCAAGAACCTCCCAAAAAGCGCTTGATTTTAAGTCATCAGCCTGACTCTCTGTTGCTTCAGTTCAGCTTGGACAAAGTAATGGAGGTCTTCTCCCGATCAAAATCTCCTCCATAATAATGCTTAAGCCGTTGTCCATTAACCTTGAAAATTCGCTTGGACCCTTCATCTTCAACCTCCACAACTCCATATGGAAACACTTGAGTGACACGAAATGGTCCCGACCATCTGGACTTGAGCTTCCCTGGAAATAATTTCAACCGTGAATTGAAGAGGAGCACTCGTTGTCCAGGTTCAAATCGCCGATCTAGTATCTTCTTATCATGCCACTTTTTCGTCTTCTCTTTATATAGCTTTGAATTTTCATAAGCTTGGAGGCGAAACTCATCCATCTCGTTCNTAACCTCCTAGACCAATCCTTTCTACTGGGAGACACTGTTTTTTCAAGAATTCTCTTCACTTCTCGGTTGGAAATCTCTGCTTGCCCACTTGTCTATGGATAATAAGCTGTAGCAATCTTGTGAGTCACACCATATTTAGCAAGAAGGGCTTCGAAGTTCTTATTACAAAAATGCATCCCCTCATCACTGATGATAGCTCGCAGTGTACCGAAACGATTAAAGATATTCTTTTTCAAGAAATTCATTACCACTTTAGAATTATTGGTTGGTAATGCTACGGCTTCCACCCATTTGGACACGTAATCTACTGCTACTAGGATGCAAAGATTACTAAAGGATGGAATGAATGGTCCCATAAAATTTATACCCCAGACGTCAAAGATCTCTACTTCTAAAATGCTATTCAGTGGCATTTCACGGCGACGAGAAATATTACCCACTCTTTGACAACGATCACACATCGAGACAAAATAATGGGCATCTTTAAACAGTGTAGGCCAATAGAATCCTGATTGGAGGACTTTTGCTGCAGTTCTTTCACCTCCAAAATGGCCTCCATACTCAGAATAGTGACAATGATGGAGTATGTCTTCTATTTCTTCCTTTGGAACACATCTCCGTATAATTTGGTTGGCACATTGCTTGAATAAAAATGGTTCATCCTAGAAATAATATTTCACATCATGTAGAAACTTTTTCTTCTGCTGGAATATAAGATCTGGAGGTAACTGCTTACTCACAAGATAATTAACATAATCTGCATACCACGGGACACCATACTCGATGCTAAAGAATTGCTCATCAGGAAAAGACTCGTTGATTAGAGTGGTATCTCTTTTTTTCTTTCCATTCTCCAATCTTGAGAGGTGGTCTGCTACTTAATTTTCTGTTCCTTTTCGGTCTCGCACTTCAAGATCAAATTCTTGCAATAGAAGTATCCACCTAATCAACATTGGCTTTGCGTCTTTTTTGGCAATAAGGTATTTGATTGCAGAGTGGTCTGTGTAAACAATTACTTTAGTTCCAATGAGATAGGGGAGCGGTAGACCGGTGAGTCTACCGATTCCAAAAAAAAAAAACATTTATTTGATCCTTTTTCGTGAAAATTTTATCATTTCTTTAATTTTATAATAGTTTAGCACGTTTTAAGAATCATAGAATGTGTATTAAAAATATACATTTAATTTTTCAAATCAAGTAAACAAAAATGGTTTAAGAACTTTGGTTTGAAAAATCTTTCTGTTAGAAAATTTGAGCCCATAAAAGATCATAAGATGTGCATACATAAACTTCTCGTTCAAGACTAAAAACTTTTACCCTTTTTCTAGATAAGTCTTTTATCATTGATCTTGAGGTTTTCATGCTTCAAACTCTTCTCTTCATAATCTATCTTGAATATCTATTGTGATTTGTTCATCAATTATACTACATACTCAAGTAGATTATTAGTCCTTAATCATATGTTTGTTAACATCAAAATATGAGTATAAGATTGAAACCTAAAAGGTCAACAATCTCCCCCTTTTTGATGATAACAAACATTTGACTTATATAATAAGGATTTAAATACGAAATTTATTTATTTGATAATAGGAATCCTTATCATATTAAAAGCTCTCCCTCAAAGTATGCTTGAGAAAAATTAAGGCAAGAAATACTCCCCCTTAATTACTTATAGGTTCAATTTGAGGTCTATAAGAGAACTAATAAGAAATATAAATTGCTTAGCATTTTACCATATATTTCCCATTTATTATATATTTCTCCCCCTTAATAAATCAATATTCTTTCTTCCCCTTTTGATATCATCAAAAAAAATAGACATGGAGTATAAGATATAAAGCATAAAATAGCATAAATGCATCCATTACAAATAGTCCAGAAAAAATAAAAACAGAGGAGTGTAGAAGCATACTATGGTCATAGGAACACACTAAAAGCATAAGAAGACAATCTTAAAACTCAGGGACATAACCATAAAACATAAACAAAAACAAAGATAAGTAGAGAAAAATAGCTAAGGAGGAGGAAACCTGAAATAAGAGTGAAGCATCCTCATCAAGTCCTCTTGACGAGCTTGAGAGGCTTGAAGAGTCAAGAGGGCTTGAAGTTCTGCTTGAATAGCTTGAAATTTTTGAGCTTGAAAGTCTTGAGAGGATTGAACTTGGGCTTGCAAGGTCTTAAAGCACTCAACGTCATCAAGTTGAAGTTGTTGAAGATCAAGCTGAAGAGTGTTGATCCTATTGTTGAGAGAATCAAAAACCTCTTGAAAATTGAAATGGGAATGCTTATGAGGTGAAGATGGTGGAGGAAAAGTTTCAGGGGCATTAGGCTGAGCACTATGAGTAGCAGGCTGAGGATCATGATTGTCCTGATTAACAGGAGCCTCTTGGGCGACAGGAGCAGCTTGGACCTTCGGAATCCTTTGATCATTTACTAAAGTAAAACCCATAAGCTGCAAGGACTTGGAATTGACCTCATCAGATATCTTCCAAATTTTCTGTCTAATTCATCTATAGTGTTGATCTTAAAATGGTGAAAGATTCGGGTCAAGATCATGCCATAAGGAAGAATGCTACCATTATCTTTGTTGTCAATGACGTGCATAATGGATTGGACGATAAGGTAGGTTAGATCAATTTTTCTTCCTACTAAGATGGAGTCTATGAGGCAAATGTCTATGAAGGTAGGTTCATCTAAATGACCACCTTGAGGTATGGCGTTGAACTTGAGGAACATAATGAGGATTCGTGCTTCAAGAGTAAGATTGCTAATTCTAGGTTTGGGTGAGAATCGATCGGGAAGACAGATTCTTTGTAAAGCATCTTGTGGATCAAAACCATCAAAGACAGGCCAAGTGTTGGAAATAAGCAATCTATACCCATCCATAGGCAAATCAAAGAGCCTACTAAGTAAGGTTTGAGTTATAGTAAAATCAATCCCTTTAAGACTACAATGAATCCCATGAACACCTAGTGTGGTATGAGCACTAGCATAGAACCCTCGAACCAATCTCCCATCCCCGGTCTCTCTAATTTGGCAAAAAAATGTCAACCCCATCCTTTCCATCAGATGTTCAAACCTAACACACTCTAGGTGAGCAAAATTGTACGTTCTGCCCCAAATAATTGTTCTTTTAGACATGAGTTCTCTATATATACGCATAATAATTGGGTTTTCAAGAAGAGGTATATCAAACCTCGATTTGGACCGAAGTTCATGAGTTTGTTGTTCATCCTCTTCTAGCCATGGAGCCTTCCCTCTTCTCCTAGACCATTCACCTCTTGGAGCCATAAAGAAACAGATGAAAGAGAAAAGAAAACAAATTTCTAGGGTATGGGTGAGAAGAAAAAATGAAAGAAATCAAGGAGTAGCGATGGTTAGAGACAAGGGATGATGATGAGAGGGTTAAAAATCAAGAAATTAGAAAAAAAAATCGAGGAGAAAAACGAAATGGATGGAAACTGAAAGTTTTCGAACGAAGAGGAGAGTGTTTCGAGTGAGAGGAGCAGAAAAAATGAAAAAAAAATCGGTTCAAAAAGCTGTAAATTCGCAAAACGTCGCGCCAGTGGTAGGCCGAAACGAGGTTTCTAGTAAGCCGATTTTGACAGAAAGTTTTCACTTTCTGGGCACATTTATCAGCATACGAGTTAGACTTTTCGGTCTACCGATTGTTTTTTTTTTTTTAAAACATCAAAAATAAAAGGAACTTTGTCATAAAATAATAATCATGGAATTAAATTTAAGAACTTGAGTAAACAAGCTAAAATCATTAATCAAACAACTCAAGATAATTCATTTAAATCAATCATACTAAGCTCTCTATGAATCATATAAAAACGATCTTCGCTTAAAAGCTTAGTGAAGATATCCGCTAATTGATTTTCAGTACAAATAAATTCTAACATTATGTCACCCTTTTGCATATGATCACGAAGAAAATGATGTCTAATATTAATATCTTTAGCACATGAATACAAAATAGAATTTTTGGACAAATTAATAGCACTAGTATTATCACATTTAATAGGTACATGATCATAATCCATACCAAAATCCTTAAGTGTTTGTTTCATCCATAGAGTTTATGCACAACAATTAACCGCCGATATATATTCGGCTTCGGTAGTAGAGAGAGCAACCGAATTTTATTTCTTACTAAACCAAGAGACAAGTGCATAGCCTAGAAAGTGACAAGTGCCATTTATGCTCTTGCGGTCGGTTCTAAAACTGGAAAAATCTGCGTCCGAAAAACTAGTAAGGTTAAAGTGTGTTCCTTTGGGATACCATAATCCTAAGTTTGTTGTGCCATGCAAATATTTCAAAATTTGTTTAATAGCACTAAGATGGGATTCCTTAGGATTTGATTAAAATTTAGCAAATAAGTAAATACTAAATATTATATCGGGTCTACTAGCCGTTAAGTAAAGTAGTGATCTGATCATACCTCGATATTTAGTGATATTCACAACTTTACCATTTTCATCTTTGTCAAACTTGATTGAGGAGCTCATTGGTGTTCCCATAGTCTTTGAATGCTCCATCTCAAATTTCTTGAGTATATACTTCATGTATTTTGATTGGTTGATAAAAATACCTTCTTTGCTCTGTTTGATTTGGAGACCAAGAAAAAAGTTTAGCTCTCCCATCATGCCCATTTCAAATTCGTTATGCATACATTTTGAGAAATCTTCACAAAGAGACACATTAGTAGCACCAAAAATAATATCATCAACATATATTTGCACTACCATAATATCAACTTCATTCTTTTTAATAAAGAGTAGTATCCGCTTTTCCCATTGAAAATCCATTTGAAATTAAAAACTTGCTTAATCTATCATACCAAGCTCTAGGAGCTTGTTTTAAACCATAAAGAGCCTTTTTCAATTTAAAGACATGGTCCGGAAACTTATGGTTTTGAAAACCGGAAGGTTGAGCAACATAGATTTCTTCTAAAATGTATCCATTTAAAAAGGTACTCTTAACATCCATTTGATAAAGAATGAAATCCTTATGGCATGCAAATGCTAAGAGCATCCTAATGGATTCTAATCTTGCTACGGGTGCAAAGGTTTCGTCATAATCGATTCCTTCTTCTTGTTTGAAACACAATTTTTATTTTTTTCCATCACTGATAAGAGTCGAGTTTCTAATAGAAAAACACTATGTTTTTTTGAAAATTCTTATCTTGTAATTCTTCTAGTTGCTCATCAAATAAGTAATCTCCAATTTTGTTTGTGTAATCTAATATAAATTTCTAGAGAAGAGTAACACCAAATACTATCAAATATGAAGATAACTTCCTCCTATATAGTAACACCATAAAATAAAATTGTGAACTCATTTACAAAAACTATATATTCTAATTTCAACTCTACTACCTAGTATCCGTAACCATAACCAAACTGTCTGTTCACTACATCTCGACTTTTGCTTAGCTTTCAAAACAAATATTATTAAGGTAATATCATCTCAAAGTTATCCAACCGTATAAGTTATTAAGGCTCCATAATTATTTTTCCAGGTAATATCATTCTCCAAATTAGTCTATCATAATTTTTTTTTTCAAAATATCATTCTCTAAATTTTACTAACTATAAGTCCTTAATATTTCTAATTATACCAACTATAAGTCATTAATATTTCTTTCTTTCAATCATCAAATAAATTTATCTCATCATCAACATTAATAGAAAGTATCATAGGCAAGGCCTTTAACAAAAATAACGTATTTGTCCTCAATCCTCTAGTAACAATAACATGTACTCTCATCAATTAATACATGCATATAAATTGACATTTCTTATGTCATCTCTTTGTCCTTTATTATCAAGGAAACTAGTTATTTAATAAACTTAATGTACTCGATGTTTCATTATATGTTCTAACCCATAGCACAAATAATTTCACTTTCTGAAAGAATTTGAAATATTTTCGCTCCATTATCTCATTAACCGATAAATCTAAATAAACATATCTTTCCCACATTGACACTTTAATCAGGTAATCTCTATTTTATAAATCTCTTATATAGATAATATAAGATTAACAACTCCTTAGAATAACCACACAATTTCTAAGGAACCAAATAACTTCTCTTCTCTAATAATTAAATTAGACTTTTTTCTTCAAATAGGGTAAAAAACACTGAGATACAACTCAAGAGAAAGCAAAAGAAGATAGCAAGTAGACTCATAAAATTTTAATATTAACTCCAAAGTAAGACTCACTAACCCTACAATCATCTAATATCGATAATAAGAGAAGAAATTTCTAATATCCTAGGTCCATTAATCAAATACAAAAGGAAACTAACATCAAAAACACTAGATACTAGAAACCTCAATATTCAACTAACAGATCTTAATATTCAAAACCTAATGAGAGCACTCATTTTTAAACATTCTCAAAATTCCATATAACATATATGATCACTAACTATGAAGGTCAAACTAATTATTCCATTAATAACAAAATTTAAGAATACGAACTTAACTTACTTTAATGCCTAAAAAGACCAAAGTAACGAACGTATCAAATTTAAACTAATCATCAACTCAAATGAATCTCCAAACCATAATAGAAGTTAAGTCAAACTCAAATAATCTTAACTTAGTTACCCGATCTTCTAAACCTCATAAGATTGACTTATCACAATCTAAATTGTCAAATTTATCCTATTCTCTAATACCGCTTGTCACTTCCGACACCCGAGGACGTGCGCCACATACTTATAAGGCAAAGCCATATAAATATGCAAGGCATCGATATGTAGTTCACAAAATTAAAGAAGAATTAATTTCCAATAAATATCTACAAATCTGGTATAACTCAACAATTATTACGAATCTCTAAATATGAAAATCGACTATACAAATTATAAATTGTAATCTAATAAGTTGGTACTAAATAACCTTTTATGTTCTCATGTTTTCTCATTAAAGATGAACGACTTTCCTTTTTCTAATCATGAACTCTTATGCATCCAAATTAATACGAAATAAGTTCTCCCTTAGTCATATCTTCACTAACGATCGTTTAAACCTATGAGGAAAAATAAAAGGTTGAGTTCAACAGTTCAGTATGTAACCAATAATCTTATCTAGTTAGATGAAGCATATGTAAACTAAAATATTAAATAAAACATTTTTGGGAATAAATTTAATTTTAGAATTCAGTATTTTTGAAATAATCAAACCAATCTATTTAGTTAAAAATTTGACAAAAACAAATAATAAGTTTCCAAATCTGTGTTTTTAAATCCCATTTAATCAATGACAATTTCAACTATACTTGTCACACCCCACACCCGAGGACGTTCGCCGTATACCCATAAGGCAAAGCCCCATAGGCATGCAAGGCATCTTTCTATAAACCAATATAATTAAGAATATTTCATCTCCAATAAATATCAATGTATAATATAAAATTCAACAACTCTTATAAAGTCTCCAAATATTCAAATAAACACTATACAATAGAAACTATAATCCAATAAATTCAAGATGATCAACCTTCCACGTCTTTACATTTTCTCACTCAAGATGAAGAAATTCCTCTTTTTGAACCATACACCTCAATTACTACTAAATAGGTTCTCCCTTAGTTATACCTCTTAACTGACGATCTTTAAAACCTAGGAGGAAAAAATAAAAGGGTGAGCTAGAAGCCCAGTAAGTAACCAGTAACTTTATATAGCTGGATCAAGCATATGTAAACCAAAATCATTAACAAATAATTTTTAGAACAAATTTGGTTTCAGAAATCAATACTTTGAAAATACTCAAATCAAGTCATTTAGTAAACAATTTCACAAAACAAGAAATAAGTTTCCAAATCTGTCTTTTCGAATCCTTTTTAGTCAATAACAATTTCAATTTTACTTCTCCCCAGTTTTTGGCGACTATGGCCACACTTAACCCCTGTGACTAGGTCTGAATCTGCCACAATTAACCTTTGTAGCCGGGTCTGAATCTCTCACAAATAACTCCTATAGCCGGGTCCGAATCTACTACAGATAACCCCTGTAGCTGGGTACGAATCACGAATTTACTACATTTAACCCTGAAGCTAGGTCAGTACTGTCTACATATAATCCCTGTAGATTGGGTCCACGTGTATAGTCACTGAAGAGAGTTTTAAAACACTTATTTACAATAACGAATCATAAACAATTTTACTTTCATCTCATTATAATATTGTAGTCATTCCAAAATAATTTTCTTGTAACCACGTTCAATAGTAATTCGTATACTTGATCCATAATTTAGTACAAAATATAGAATCATACTATTTTTTACAAAAATCACGTTATTTCAATAAAACAGATTTCTTTCACTAAATAGTCTTATTACCAAAATATATTTTACTTGAAATCATATTTTAAAGAAAATACTTTTAAACATGGTTCTATGAGAAATAATAAAATAATAAAACATTTAGCTTTTGGACGAGGAAAACTACTAGAAAAGATCAAAGGTTACTTACCACATTCGCTTTGCCTATTTAACCAAAATAATCAACATAACCTCTCAAACATCTATTATCACACAAATCATATATAAGTATCACAATAATAAAATCATACTCTAATTACACTAAAAGTATTGACTAATTGCTGCCCATGCATCTTCTATAATCAACTCCATAGCTATTCCCAATAATGTCAATTTCTTACGATTCATAACAATTCTAATATCTTTCTAAAAATCATTAAACTTAGAGGACATGTTCTATAAGTCATGGGGTCCTAAACTACCAAGAATATAGCTATAAGGTCCATAGGTAAGCCCCGCACAGTCGGATAAGCCGCAGCCACGTCTTGCTAAAAGTACCCAAAATTTCAGATTTTTTCAGATTTGTTATACTCAATGTAATTAGTTATAACTCTCTGGTTATAAGTCCATTTTTAACAAATTATATATCAGTGGAAAGATAATTCGATAAGCTTTCCAACCATACTAAGTATGACCTAATCAGACTAGTAAAGTTCCTGAAAAATCAGTCGCAATCTCTGCTGCGTTTTACCTCTTAGCCTAAACCTCAAAAATTCATAACTTTCTATTTACCAAACCAAATCACTCAAAATTTATCTTGTTTGAATCCTAATATCAATAGGCTTTATTTTATATCAGATTCATCCCCATATTTCATAAATAATTTATGAACAATTCAAAACCCTAACCTTCGATATTCAATCTCAATCCCAAAATCAAACTAAGACATAAAGCTTAATTGGTTAAGAGTTTATTACCTTAGGAGTGAGTCTCAATGATCCGTGACAATAGTCTTCACTATCTTCTTCTTCTTAAACACATAGCCTCCACTCTCTCTCTCTATTTTTTTCTCTACAGAGCATACATTCAAACTGAGCAGATTATTAGTCTTAGGATTTCTTGAAGGGACTAAATATTAATGTACTAAATTAACCCCAATTATTCTATTTAAGGGCTCTTTTGTCATTTCTTTTATCTTTATATTATTTATTTAATACAACTAAACCCTTTTTTTTTATACGGGGTGTCACAATACTTCTCTCCAATTTTTGGCGACTATGGCCACACTTAACCTATGTGACTAAGTCCGAATCTGCTACAAATAACCCCTGTAGCCGGATCCGAATCTACTACAAATAACCTATGTAGCCAGGTATGAATCTACTACATTTAACCATGCAAATAGGTCAGTACTGTCCACATATAACACCTGTGGATTGGATTCATATTGCATAGCCACTGAAGAGAGTTTCAAAACACTTATTACAATAACAAATAAAAAATAATTTCACTTTCATCTTATTCCAAAATAATTTCCATGTAACGATATTTTTGATCCATATTTGGGTATAAAAACAATAACAAAATCAACTCATTATTTATTTTATAAAAATAATCATGTTCAATAAATCAATTTTATTTCAATAAAATTTTTATTTGTCAAAATCATATCCTATAAGAATATATTTGATAAACATGAGTTTATTAGAAATAATAAAGCATTTAATTTCATGACAAAGAAAAACTACTAGAAAAGATGAAAGATTACTTACCTCATTCGCTTTACCCATTTAACCAAAATGACCAATATAATTGTTCAAGCACCTATTACCATATAAACCACAAATAAGTATCAAATCACTAAAATCACACTCTAATTGTACTAAAAAGACAATGACTAGTTGCTGCCTATGATATCTTCTATAATTAGCTCCATAGTTATTCCCAATACTGTCAATTTCTTACTATTCATAATAATTCTAGCATACTCCAAAAATCCCTAAACTTAGAGGACATGTTCTACAAGTCATGGGGTCCTAAAAGTATCAAGAATGTGGCTTGGGATCGTTAGATAAGCCCCGTGCAGCTAGACAAGCTGATACCACGTTTTGCCTAAATTGCCAAAAGTTTCAGATTTTTTCCAGATTCGTAGTGCTTACTCAAATAGGCTATAACTTTCTGGTTATAAGTCCGTTTTTCGATGATCTATATACCGTTGGAAAACTTTAAATAAGCTCTCTATTCTTACTAATATGACCCAATCAGACCAGTAAAAGCCCTTAAAAATTCAGTTGCAACTATTGTTGCGCTTTCTACTTCTGTCAAATACTCAAAAATTTATAACCTCAAATTTATCCAACAAAACCACACAAAATTTGTCTTATTTGAATCTTAAAATCAAGAGAGTTCATCTTTTATCAGTTTCATCCAATAATTGATAAATTACCAATGTTAAAATCAAAACCCTGACTTTAGACATACAATTCCAATCTCCAAAATATAATTGGTGCATGTAACTTAATCTATTAGGAATTTATTACCTTAGGAGTGAATCTTAATAACGCTTGACAATGGTCTCTTTATCTTCTTCTTCTTCTTAAATGTGCATAGCCTTCTCTCTCTTTCTTTCCTTTTCTTTTTCCTCTACAGAGTGTACATATAAATTGAGTAGATTATTAGTTTTAAGATTTCTTGAAGAGTCTATTATTCAATTACTAAAGTAATCCCAATAAATACTATTAACTACGGACTTTTTAGTATTTTTTTTATACTTATATTATTTATATTATATTATTAAATCTTTTTTTTAGTACGGGTCGTCACAATAGGAAAAGCCCATTTATTTTTTTAAAAGAAAATAATAGCAATTTTAAGAGCTCAATGAGAATAAATATTTTTTTGTTCTTCCTAAAAAGAGATTTGGTCTCTATTTATATATCTTTGAGAGCATCTATAAATATTGGATGCCACTAAATTTCTCTCATATCCGGAGTATGCTCCCCCGGGGGAGGATATGTTTGAGTTACATTGTGTTATGCTAAACTTAATAGAAAGCTAATTTGGTGTTATTGTGTTGTGCTACAGTTGTGATGTAGTCCTACTATAGTTATGCTGTAAGCAAGAAATAGCTATAAAAAGCGTCTGGTAAATTTAATTTGTAAAACTTATATGCAAAAATAGCATCTAAGTTTTTAGTGAATTATATATTTTGTGCTTTAGAATTAATGATACTTTAGACAATTGGTATTATGGTAGTAGAATAAACTTTGAAAAGCAACCCGTACTCTACTTCTCAAATTTTGTGTAAAATAGAGGTTACACAGCAATTCTTAAAGTTTGTTGAACAAAAGTAGAAACTTTCCAAATGCCTCTCCTTCCCATTTTTTTTTTCTCTAACCTATTTTAAAAGTTAAAAATAACTTTCAAAATCAATTCCAAATAGGCCTAGAATATAGAATATTTAGAAGTTTAAGGCCAAAAAATATAAAAAAAATAAAAAAAAATTAAAGTGTAATTGAGACTGAGTTTTGGATAGCACTAACAATTCGCATTATCATATCGTGCTCGGATCAGCACGATAATAATACAGCACAATAACACTCTAACCTGAACATGATGATTAATAAATTTGTTAAAAATCTAAATTTGAATACGACATGATTAATATACATGCAACACAATATAATATGTATAACCTGTTTAGTAAATGTTTCATACAATGTATTATAACTTATTTGACAAGATTATTTAAAATTCATACGATTATTCAAATTTAATATGATTATGTACTAATTAATTCAACTATACACATGTAAACATATTTAGAATTAATTAAAATCACATTTAAAACATTAAAATGTTAATAAATATGTCACATTTGTGTTACATCAATACGACACAAAAATGACTCATTTAATTAAATGCATTACACGAGTCATTTTTTGGGTTAAATGGGTTGACCCGAAACCTATCCGTTTATTATTTATATTATATAGTCAAATCGAAATCGACATGAAAATTAAATGGGTTACTCAAATTCATTTATTTCATGTCGTTTTTTAGTCATATCGTCCTATCATGTGGAAAATTGCCGGCCCTAGTTTTCGTAAGTATGCAAGAAAGAATAAGAAATTAATATAATAATAAAAAATATGAGATAAAATAATGGTAATTTTTTTCAAAGGGTAAATAGAACTATTTTAGTCCATGAATTTGTCACTCATTTATAGTCCAGTCTTTGAAATGTTTTCTTTGTAATTTCTACCTTGATTGTTGTAGAGATGTAAAGTGGGACGGCTTGGGCCGACCTATATTTAATAAGCCCATACAGGCTTTGTACTGGGCCTAGGCCTGGCGAGTCGGCCCGGCCTAGCCTATATTCTTATTAAGGGATACGGCACGGCTCACAAGCCTAGCCTATATTTTATGTGGGTCTAAGTGGGCCGTGCTTATGCGGGCCGAATATATGCTATAATGTAGGCCTAATTTTGTTGTTATTATATGCTTTAAAATATCAAATACGTACTTATATGGGCTAAGATATAGGCCTAAAACCCATTCATATTCTTTTAAAATTTGAATAACTTAAAAATAAGCAAAAATAAGTAAATAAATAACATTAAAAGTATATAAATAAAAATATTTAATTAAGATTTTTTAAAATTTTAATTAAGAAATATATTTAAAATTATATACAGAATGACTAAATGTAGGTTGTGCAGGGCCCATGTGTCTATTGATGAGGCCCAGTCTATAGCCTCTACTATATGTAATAGGCCGACCCAAGTCCAAACCCACATTAATGTGGGCCGGGTTAGATCGATGCCGTATTTTTTCTTCGAAATGTGGGCCAACCCACAAAACTCAACCCATATTAACATCTTTAGATTTTTTATGGATAAACGAAAAATTCGAAGACTAATAATACTAAGTGTGGCTCTATTGCCACTTTTTTTTCTCTCCCCACCCCCATTTTAATTAATTAATTATTTATAAAAATATCCTCTTATGAATTGACATGAATATCCTTATATAACATTAAATAATTAAAACTCTTATCTCTTAACACATCTTCCAATTACGTACAATAATCATATGATATTTTGCTTAAATATTATTTTTTTATTTAAAAAATCGAGATTTTATATTTTTCTTTTAAAGTTTTTTTTTTCTTTTTTTTTTTTTGAACCAACAGTTAATGTTTGTTTGTTATCTTTTTTAATTTTATTTTTGGTTGGTTTGGGAACTAACTGTGTTTTTTTCTTATAAGTTTTTCTTTTCTTTTTGGTTTAGGAACCAACTTTTTTTTTTTTTTAGTGGGGCAACCATAGCTCAGGAATTTTTTTTTCGGGTTTACAAACCAACAAGTTGTGTAGTTGTAAAGCAAAAAAAATTCATTAGTTTTCTCAACTTATAATGTTGTTGTAATTTCTAAAAGGAAAAAAAAAAACTAAAAATTAATTTAGTGTAAAATATTAGGGGTAGAAAAAGAAATATTTAGAGAAATATATATAAAGAGTATTTTTGTACATAGCATAAATTTGTAAGGTGTGTGAAAAGAAATTTTAAAATATTAAAAAGATGTGTTTAGAAAAGAGGTGTGGGAAAAAAAAAAATGGGTGGCAATATAGCCATCTAATACTAATTATTAATTTTGTAATTATCTTTTTGTATAAAAGAAAAGAGGACTCCAATAGCAAATTGAGATAATTATTATTATTATTTTTTTGAATGAGATAGCTGGAGCTTGGAGTTTGTGATAATGACGTTAGTAGTTATCTCTAACAATTATGAGGGTTAATTGATATCTTTGGATTACAGTTGGCAGCTTAGAGATGACAATAATGATCGTAGATAACAATGTTAATTACATGGGGTAGGTCCATTCCCATCCATCATTTTAAACTAGCTAATAGAATATGGTCCCCTAATGAGCAACCGCCATCTAACGCATACTTTGATTTTTTTTTTTTTTTTTAATTTTCAATTCGCACTTTTTAAATGATGCAGAACCTTCTCTTTTCTTTTCTTCTATTTTCTTTTTATTTTTCTTCGTGAAAGGCTATGATTCGTCACTCCTCACTCGACACTCCATCCCTCTCTAAAGAGACAAAAGATATCTGATTGGAAGAGTAGTCGTTGGTTTAAGGACATCTATCCAAATGGATTCAACTTAATATAGTAATTAGACCCTCACAAAGAATTTGAAATTATCTCATTCTTTAAGTATTTAATTTTAAAGAAGTAAAACGGAAGTTTCTGCCTGATCAAAGTCAAAGAGCCCTATTTGCTTTCATATCACCACTACTTTTTTTCCCACTTTAAAGCCACTACGTACTTATTTATTATATATAGGTGTTTGTTTAATAGATATCGTTTTATTTACCTGGTTTACCTTGGATGGGTACTTTGTTTTGAATCGTTCGATTTTAAATAGAAAATAGATGGCTATGATGAAATTAGTAATTATACCAAAAATATCTAATATATTTAATGATAATATTAAATAAAGTATTTATTACTACATGTTGGACTTTTGGCCCAAAATTCTTATTGAGCACCATAGTTAGTGCATGGCCCAATTAGGGTAGATTACGTATCAGATATTTGAGTGGAATATCTGATAGGTCTCTATTAATTAGGGATATTTTTCCTATTCTTTAGGATATGGGAATATCCTTATTTGAATAGATAGGATACGTACGCTCTCAATTAATTTCATTAATTGACAAGCCTGAATATCGTACAGATATAATACGCGTTTTCTTCTCTCTCTACCTAAAGAATTCTAGTAAGTGCTTTTGAGTAGTGAAATCTATAGTGATTGTTCTTGTAACGCTACTAACCCCGAGTTTATAATGAGGAGTCTTTCTACAACGGACGTGAGGCACAAGGCGATTCTTATACCGGCGATAGGTTTAAGGATTCATCCGGTACCACCGTCACCCACGCTTCCGACACTACAAATAGTGAGTAATTTGTTTATGACCTAATGACTTAGATTTTTTTTTAAACGATTTCATATAATTAGTTCCTTATATTGTCATTAATTCTTATTCCCATTTTTAATTTCTTACTTCCAATAACATGAAGAGAATGAAAACGTTATTCAAAAGGATCCATAGTTTAAAACACGTAGAAAAAGTCATAAACATTAATTAATCATATGTCTATGTTTAGATCACTATATTTTTAATATTATTCGTATAAGACAAATATCCTTATTGATATATGTATTTTATCCTAATAAAGTTAGAAATTGTTGTTTGTTATGATATCTCACATATGAATCGACAAATTTTAGTCGTTACTGAATATTTTAATAATTTTATACTTCTAACATACAAATATTATAATTTGCTTTTGTTGGTTTAACGTACAGTACTCATGTCTACAAATATTATAGCTCAACCATAACTTTGATTTTTTAAACATGAGTTAACTTGTCAGTTGTCTGAGGGTGAATGAGTTTAATTTTGATATAGTTTTCTTGTAAAACCACTAAATAAATAATTCACAATTAATGAATAGAACTAGACATTTTTTAGATGCTCTTTTACTTTTCATTTCTATGGGTAGATCTGTTTTGGTTTCTATCTATTTTAGTTTTTTAATCAATGAAATATGTATTTTTTGGGGGTTATTTTATATTTCATTAATTACTTTCTATTTAAAATTCTCTTCCTCAAATTTTTTTTTATGGAGTAAAAACACACTCATCCACATAGAGAAAAAACCATTCCAAAAAAGTAGGTGTGACTTACTATAGCAGATTAAAAAAACATACTAATCCATAGAGAAAAAAAAAAAAAAACCTATTAAAAACTTCTCTTTTATTATCTAATATTGCCAAGGAATATTCACAAATGCCGTCATAATCATACTAACAATTTCCTTCACATTCACGATATCTATTTATCATTTAATGCGGGAAAATGCCATTATTATTACTAGTAAGGCACACTAATAAAATGTATATATTGTGCAAACACCACAAATGTCTTTTAGCATTTTCTTTTAATTAGGCACATGAAGTCTTAATTGTATATGTGTTTGATTTCATTTTGTCATCATGAAACTAAAGCATGATGCAAAAAAAAAAAAAAAAAAAAAAATTAAAGGGGCAAAAAGAGTAATTTATTTTTCAATTATTATTTTTCTTTTTTAGCTTGAAAGTTATTTTTAGTTCTTAGTTCTACTGCTATTTGATACATTCATTCATTCAAGACCTAAAAAGCAAAACCCTAATTTATCATTATTATTTTTTTTTTTAAAAGAAAGTTATTAGTTATTTAATGCGTTTGAAGTGATTTCTTTCTAAATGCAAGTCAATTGACGCAACTCCATCTCTACATTACTAATTAATCTATGGACTGAAAAAAAGTGAAAAACAAAAGTTAGTAGACCCGACATGTTACGTTACTAGATTATTAAAAGCTAGAAAAACTGAGTAGAATACAAGAGTGCGAAATTAAATCTGGTCTTCTACTAATATAAGTTTCATATATTTTTCAAGCGGGGGAAAAAACTTGTAAATACTTATACACTTGTCAGATATAATACACACTGACAACATATACGTATATATAGTTACATACATGGAAGTATATTATCCCTATATATTGCACAACATATACGTATATATAGTTACATACATGGATTTATAGTATCCCTATATATGGTAGTTATGTCGTAATGGCACATTCTGGAGGCAGCCCCTGAGGAAAACGCTTTGTATCAGTGCAATAGTTATAAATCATGTAATTCCTTTGGACCCACCTCAGCCTCTCTTGGCCCGTTGCGTCCAGGTCTTGCGTGAGCCAATTTCCGGGCCCGGGCTTCGAAGATGAAGAGCCAGATGGGCCACAAGAAGATTTACCAGAAGCCCATAAACAAGCATCAATTGCATTGAAGTTCCTGTAAGAGGCAGTAAATGGGGCCCATGTCCAATCTGTCTTCACCAAACCACCTCTCGTGGCCCAATCATCGGCGTTCCAAAGGCTGGAGTATATTCTCATTGGTTGATTCTCTGGGAAAGGAATTCCAATACTTTCCATGTTTTTGAACTCTCTTATGGGCGTTCCATCCACATAAAATCTGAAAATATGCAATTTTTTTTTTTTAAAAATAAAGAGAGTTTATACACGAGACTAAATATATGATCCTATATGACCTCAAATATATATATATATATATGATCCTATATATATTATAGTAAACGGCAATGTTAGTGCAATATCAAGTTGTGTATCACAAACTAATTGATGTGGCAAATTTATTGAACGTGATTCTAAACTACATGCCAAATCAGTTTGTCACATTTAGTTTGTGCAATAAGATGGTGCAAAAGTCTATACATTATAAAATTATTAGATTAATATTTGTCGGGTCTATCATTATTATATATTATAAGACCCACTGTTGTTAATTGTTTTTTTGTTTTTTCCGGGGGGACTTTAACTTAGACAAATATTTTCTAAGAGAGATTCGAACTTAGAATTCTTTCACATTATTGTAAGATGCAACAATTTGAAGCATTATCCTATGACCAGACAAAGTTGAAAGAGAATTATTGATGGTATTCTTTTTTAATAATAATATTCCTTACATAACACGTTGGGGATTCCAAAGAATCGAGTAGGTGTGAAAATCTGCTCTTGGGTCGAACCAAAGATAGAACTGTTGCTCTCTGTCGCCTTTTCCTTGAGTGTATATATTAGTATGAACGATGTAAGGATCACCACTCAAATTTCCCAAGAACTCATAGTCAATCTCATCCCACGTTGACCCTTTTGAAGAAAACTGCAATAAAGAAAATAATGTTGTGATATTTAATCATGTATGTGTTAATTTATTAGAGTTAATATTTTTTGCAATTATTAAGGAAAAATCTTACATAGTAGGCAGTGACAGTTCCGGCAGAGTTTCCAGGAACAAGCTTGATCTGCATATCAATTTTACCAAATAAATACTCATTTTTGGACTGAAAGCCCGACCCAGAAGCTCTATCAAGGGAGAGAGTAAGAAGCTCCCCATTGTTGAGAATTTTAGCTCGGCCATCTCCCCAAGTGATATCGAAATCTTGGTAAAAGTTACCGCCATAAGCAGCCAAAATTGAGCTAAACAAGACAATAGGTGTCAAATTAAGCAACATAATTGAAGAAAATAAACTCATCAGTATTGGTTTCTTTGTAAAGAAAAGTGTTATAAATTTTCCAATTTGGTGAGTTAGCTTAGCTTAGGTGTAAGATACCTATTTTGTTTTGGTGGGTTCATTGGATATGGAGGAATTTATATGCAAGGAGTTTCGGGCTTCTCAAAAGGATAAAAAAGTAATTTAATATCGTAACAATGCCAAGTTGTGAGAGAAAGAGAGGAGGTGAAAGCAGGTGGCGGTGAGGAGTGGTGGGTGATTTGGATTTGTGAAAGTGTGCATGTCATAACAAGTGACAGGTTGACACCAAAACCATCAATACATAACACGCGGTTCAAGCTTTTTGACTAGCCTTGATTTATACTTTTGTGCCGTGTCAACTTTTTTGCATCACAAGCTCTAAGTTAAGCCCTATTATGGATCACATTAGTCTTTAGTGTATTAATTAGAGATATGTGAGCCTCTGCCCCAACTAGGAAGTAGAAACCTATAACTACGTGAGGATTTTTTAGTAATTGTACTGTGATGTGTGGAATATGTAGTGGCATACACCACAGTATGCAAGTTCAACTAACAGATAATGGAAATAAAATGTCAAAGGATAGAGATATATGTAATTAATCGTATTAATTGGACACGTCAAACTATGGCGGAATCGAGACTTTGGACACCTAAGAATTAAAGGAAAATGGAAAATTGAATAGGTAAGACAAAGTAAGGGAGTCAATAGTTTGAAAGGGAAATCAATAAACTCTTTTTGTTTTTACCGGAATAGTTTTGAAATGAGGATGATTACCTGCTAATACAATATGTTTTTTTTTACCCTATCTCGATAGGTGAATTGCTAAACTTTATCTATTTAACAAATTGGCACAAAATCCACCTGTTATATCTATTTTGGTCAAAGGTGGCTATGTATTGCCACCGTCTACTCACATCATATTATTAATACCTGTTCAAGTTTTAAATTTAAATAACTAATTTTATATTTCTAATTATTATAAGAGTAATTCTATTGCTACTTTTCCCCCTCTTCCTACACCTCATTTGATTTTTAATTAATTATAATAATAATTTTATATGAAATGACATAAATGACCACATGTAATCTGAAATGCTAGTATATATTTTCTTACTCAACTAGACTATTCTTTCTTAGCATATCCCTCAAATACAATTGATAAAACCAAACACCCTTTGAAAAAATCAAAAAAATTAAAATAATTTTATTAAATTAAGTTTTAATTATTATGAATGAATATACTGTAAATTATAAATTCTAAAGTTCAACTCTTTTGCTAAATTGACTCTCTCTCTGAAGAACCCTAAAAATAGAAATTAACTCTCTATTCTGTCCGTACTATCAGACTCTTTCTCTTTTCCGGTACTTCAGTCGTGACTAACACCTCGCCCGGAAATTTGGCACGAGATCTGATCGCCTATGTTTCTACACCTCGCCGTAAATCATGCACGATATAATGACAATGATCAAACGTTGGTCTTCATTGTGGTTTTTCAGTTCAGATTTGGAAAGTTATTTTAATTTGTTCTAATTTCTAATTCGAAGGTTCCAGTGCTCGTTTATATCTTCGAGTTGTGTCGATCGTGTGGTTTAGGTTTTATGTTGTAGAACACATTTGTTCCATTATTTATTTTGATTTTAGAGAACGTAAATTGCTAAATGGAGTCGATTTCTTATCTTGTAATTAAATTATACTTTTGATGGAGTTTATGCTTCTTTTGAGGAATTAAAAAAAACATGAAAAGTGTGTCTCCAAGCAGACGAGGTAAATTTAAAGAAAAGAATGGTAAATCAGTTTGATTAACATAAAATATTTGTTTTATCTTTAAAAAAAATCAAAGAAAATCAATATTTTTTGTAAATCGATTATTTACGTAATTTACATAAACTTGATTTAAAAAAATGAAAATAAAATTAATAATGGTGATAAATACGTGGTAAAATAGGTTATGTGCATTTCTTTTCCTTTTAAAAGAACACCGAACCAGTGTTATATAACTTGAATGAGATAAAGTGTTGTGTTATTTAATGAAAATAAAATCAATAATAATGGTAAATAAATGTTAAATCACTTATTTACTTCAAAAAAAAAAGTAAATTAGTTATATATCATTTATTTACGACGTCAATTTTTTTTTAATTGACAACAAAAACCAACAATTGTAGCATAAATTAGTGTAAATTAATAAATTACTTGATTTGAATAAGTTTTTCAGTGTTTCAAAAGAAAAAACATTTTTCTAAAAGAGAAAATATAATCAATAATAGTAGTAAATAAGTGGAAAATTAGTTATTTACTTGAAGAAAATAAATATCTTTAAAAATAAAATACAAAACAATTCACTTGTGGGTCTATACAGAGAGTTGCTAAATTCTTGCTATTATATATATTTTCAAAAAGAATACTTGGAGTTCAAATTTGGTTTACCTATGGCCAAGATAAGACCATATCGTGAACTAGTATAGTATTCTTATATGCCCTTTATTTTGTGTTGCATATTTTCAAAAGTATTTCTGAAATTTATTTTTGATTTTAAAATGAAATAAGGTTTGATGGGAGACATTCGCGGAGATGACCTATTCTGTTGAGACCTTATTATAGGATATTGTAGTATTGTTATTGGTTTTACTTATATATTGGATATCGAGTCATTTCTATATGACTTCTCCTTGTACCAAAGACTTAGAAAGACTTTGGAGGTGATTGATAATTTGAGATTATTATTATAATCCTACATTGGATAGAGAAGCTTATAAAGTCTCTAGATATAAATATAGTATGAATAATGACCATATGGTATTACCTTGGGTAAAAGACTTGGGAAGTCTTTGGGCTATACTTGTTATGTGGAGACTTGTATTTTATATGATTGGACTACAATATGCTATGTACTCCTCTGTTGGAGATTTCTATTCTCGGTGATTATAGTCATGTTCTCGACTAGAAATATTTTGTATGTTTGGTTACTTCTCCCTCGTCCTGAGGAACGGTAAATGACTTATTTATCCTTATTGTGGTTTCTAACCTTTGAACGTATCTATCTTGTATGATATAATACAAAAGTAGATTTCCATTTGGGATCTTATTAGAGTCTTTGAACTTAGTGATTGTTTAGGACCAGATTCTAGATACAGACAAATGGGATTGTTCCGGTGTGATGTTGATCTGGTATGACCATGGGGGACGATATCGCTTGCATTTGATATTTAGTTTGCTACTCTAGTTTAGCACCTAGCAATCAGTACTCAGGTTATAAGAGTCTTATATTATTGACTCTTGATTATCATTACTACTCCTGTTTTGTATACTGACTTAAGGACATCATCCTCATTTTCGTGTATTGATGTTCTTGTATCTGTTGATGGGTCACCTTATGATTCTATATAACTTTGTATACCTATTTATCTCATGCTTTATGTGACATCGGCATATTGCCGACATTCTAACACCAGGTGGTGGGCGTATGTTTTACGCTCCTTGTATAACTAGTATTTGATTTGATCCTCCTACACACTATCTTTGATTATTCACAATCTTTCTGACCGTTATTCCTTAATATTCCTCTTGTACCCCTTGTGTTGTATTGAAATTTTAGGACGAAATTCATTTAAGGAGTAGAGGATATAACATCCAGTTATAATAAGGGGTAGAAGAGTAATTTTAAGAATGAGTAGCAATTTTGTAATTTAGAATTTCTGGATTAATTTAATAAAATATCTTGAATATTTTAATATTTGCTACAATTTTTAAAATTTGCATAAAAGGACCCCAATACTTAATCTTCTCCATGCAAAGTCCCTCTCTCTCTCTATCAAAATTTCAAAAAAAACTCAGCCACTATTTAGCTTCACCGCCTAGCCACTGTTATGCTTTGCTGCCGAGACACCTGCCCGTGCTCTTTTCTAGCCTCCGACGAAGCCAGGCTACTAAGTCCCGCCAGATTTCGTCGTCGAAAACCAGAGATTGGCTACCTTGAAGTTTCCAGCTACCGTGAGGTTTTTCGGCTATCGGAGCTTCACCAGATAGCTTGTTTTGTTCTTGATAGCTTAATTTTTTTTTTAAGTCTATTCGAAACTCATAAAAGAAACCCACGTGAAAAACCTTTAGTTGTCTCTCTATTCTTTCTCTTTATCTTTGATTTAGCAGGTATCTTCCTTCCACCGGAGAGAGGAGTCGTCCCTTTTTCTAATATGGCTTCTTCTCCTTTTCTTTTCTCGCCTCTTTCTGCCTAAATTTAGATCCATAGTGTTCTTAGTCGACCCAGATCTATATATATGATGATTTTGGTTTTTGTCATTGTTTTTTATTTTATTAGTGTAATTATATTAATTCAGATCTAGAGAATCATTACTATCACAGACTGCAGAATGGATTTTGCAAAAAACATTTCCGATGAAGAAATCAAAAGTACAAATTTAGATAAAAAACAATCCAAATAAGTTGAAGAGCTCTAATACAATTTTCATAGCGTATTTTTATATGAATATGATGAAAATTATTTCCTTCGGACAAAAAAAGCCCAATATGCTTGACACATGATCATTTATCTCATATGACCAATTCTATGAAAAAAAAAACAATAATATAACAACCAGTCACTTTTTATTTAATAAATCAGAAATTTAATTATCTTAATTTCCACTTTTTATATATGTAATTCATTATCGATATAGATATCTAGTCAAAGAAGTTGACCAATAAATTTAGCTTTATTTTGCCTTACTTGATTAAGTTAAAGTTATTTGTAATATTTGGGGTCTACAGTTGGCTATAAATAAAGCCTTCTGTAATTGGTTTTAATCATCCCAAAATTAGTTCCCTATTGATGAGGACCTTTATTCCTAAGGACCTCCATAGTTTTGTTTTTACCCCTTTTTCTCGTTTATTTTTTTAGGTTTTTGCATTATAGCCCAGATTTTGTATTTCCTCTTTTTTGAAGTTAATGAAGTGGTCAGCAACACCCCGAGGATGTAGGTAATTTGCCGAACTTCTCAAAATTTTGTGTTCTCCCTTATTTTTGCATTTAGAATTTTCTGCGCATTTTCTGCTTTCGTTAATTTCAGTAGCTAGTTGGTAGTTTATATTTAATATTGTCTTAGTATTAAATATAAGCATTTGGAGTAGTTATGCTTCCGCTGCACAACAAGTGGTATCAGAGCAGCAGGTTCGCCCTAGGCTTTGTTTGGTAGCTATTTAAAATATTAGATGAAATGTCAGAATCTTCGTCAACCCCGGCAAAGACGAAGACTGTGACTAGTGCAAAAATTGATGTGGAGAAATTTGATAGTCGAAATAACCTTGATTTGTGGTAGTGCGAGGTATTGGATGGTTTATGTCAACAAGATTAGGATATTGCTCTGGAGGAAATGAAACCGGAGAAGATGGATGATAAAGAATGGGAGAGGATCAATCGTCAAGCTTGTGGAACGATCCGCTCATGTCTTTATAGAGAATAGAAGTATCCATTCATGAGGGAGACTTCTGTAAGTAAACTGTAGAAGGTGCTCGTGAACAAATACATAAAGAAGAGCAATGAGAATGGCCTATACTTGAAGAAGAGACTTTTCTGCCTCTAATTAAAGCCTGGTATGACTATTGGTAACCACATTAATACTTTCAACCAGTTGATTGCAGATTTATTGAATTTGGATGAAACCTTCAAAGATGAGGATAAAGCAATGTTGCTGATTGGATTCCTACTTGATGAGTTGGATCATTTCTGTATTACATTGCTTCATGGAAAGGAAAAATTATCCTTCGATGAAGTGAGTGTTGTATTGTACAATCATGAGATTCAGAAGAAAGATCAAAAAGAGAATAGGGACGTGCCAGCAGAAGCGCTTATAGTCAGAGGACATAGTCAAAGCCGTAAGCAGGAGAAAAGGGGTAGATCTCGTTCGAAGAGAAGACCTGGCAAGGATGAATGTGCATTTTTTCATGAGAAAAGGCATTGGAAGCAAGATTGTCTGAAGTTATAAAATAAAGGCAAGGGCAAGGCTACTTCTGATGCACATGTAGCTGAAGTGGAAGATGATGAATCCGATTTTGCTCTAGTTAGTCAATTGTTGACGTCACAGTGTGATGAATAGATTTTAGATTCGGGTTGCACTTACCATATATGTCCTCACAAGGAATGGTTCTTCAACTTTGAAGAGCTAAATGGTGGAGTTGTTTACATAGGTAATGATGAATCGTGTAAAACAGCTGGGGTAAGTTCAATTCGATTGAAGAATCATGATGAATCGACTAGAGTTCTGACAGATGTTCGGTATGTACCGAAATTGAAGAAGAATCTCATCTCTTTGAGAGCTTTAGAATCTAAAAGCTTCGCTATATCTATACGAGATGGAATTTTAAAAGTCACTTCAGGCTCTTTGGTGGTAATGAAAGCTACAAGAAGAAAAAACTTGTATTACTACAATGGTAGTACAGTTATTGGATCATTTGCTGCAGTTTTGAGGATGATGAAGCTTCAGAAATTACCAGGTTATAGCATATGCATTTAGGACATGCAGGGGAAAAAACTTTCTTTAGTTTAGTGAAGCAAGGCTTACTAAAAGAAGCGAAGACCTGCAAGTTGGACTTTTGTAAACATTGTGTTCTGGAAAAACATACAAGAGTGAAGTTCGGCACAACAATTCATAATACTGAAGGTATTCTAGATTATGTTCATTCAGATGTGTGGGGACCTACCAAGATAGCATCCTTAGGAGGTGTGCACTATTTTGTTACTTTTTTTGATAACTTTTCTAGAAGAGTTTGAGTGTATATAATGAAGACTAAGGATGACGTGCTTGAAGTTTTCCTTAAATGGAAAAAGATGATTGAGACTCAGACGGGCATAAAGATTAAAAGACTTCGATAAGACAACAATGGAGAATATAGGAGTGATCTATTTTTGGGAGTTTACCAGTCTAAAGGTATTGTGCGTTACTTTACAGTCAAAAAAATACCATAGCAAAATGCGGTGGCAAAATGCATGAATCGGACTTTGTTGGAGAAGGTTCAGTATATATTGTCCAATGCTGGGCTGGGCAAAGTTTTTTGGGCTGAGGCAATTACATATGCGTATTATCTTATTAATCGTTGACCATCAACTGCAATTGGAGGTAAAATCTCTCTTGAGTTATGGTCAGGAAAACCTACTAATGATTACGATTCTTTACATGTCTTTGGTTCTACTGCCCATTATCATATAAAAGAATCCAAGTTCGATCCGAGAGCCAAGAAAGCAATATTTATAAGTGTCAGCTCATGTGTAAAGGGATATCGACTTTGGTGTCTAAGTTCAAGGAAGATTTTGTTTAGCGGGGATGTTACTTTTGATGAGTCTGCCATGTTGAAGAAGGTAACTAAAGACCAAGAGAAGACCATTAGTATTCCGTAGAAGGTGGAACTTAGTCGGCAACAGGTGGAGTTTGAGAAAACGACAACAGTAGTCCCAGCTAATGTTGTTGAAAATAGTGGTGACACTCCATTGGCAGAGGAGGACACTGAAGACGAAGAAGAGGTTCCGACCCAAGAGCCTCAACAACAGCAAGAATCAATTGCACATAATAGGCCAAGACATAAAATTCGTAAACCTGCTCGATTTGTTGATATGGTGGCCTATGCACTTCCCATTATAGATGATGATGTTCCTTCCACATATAAAGATGCAGTCAAAAGTTCAGAAACTGAACAGTGGAAGAAAGTAATGGAGGAAGAAATACAATCCTTTTGGAAGAATGAAACTTAGAAGCTAGCTCAACTACCGAAGAACAAGAAGGCAATTGGGTGCAAATGGGTATATATAAAGAAAGAAGAATTTCTCGATAAGAATGATGTTCGCTTCAAGGCAAGATTGGTAGCAAAAGGCTATACTTAGTTGGAGGGAATTGATTACAATGAGGTATTTTCTCCAGTTATTAAACATTCCTCCATAAGAATTTTGTTAGCCTTGGTAGCACAGTTGGATCTTGAACTAGTTCAGTTGGATGTAAAAACTACGTTTCTACACGATCATTTGGAAGAGGAAATCTGTATGTCTCAGCCAGAAGGATTCAAGGTTGCTGGAAAAGAAAATTGGGTTTGCAAACTGAAAAGATCACTTTATAGGCTAAAACAATCGCCAAGGCAGTGATACAAGCGATTTGATCTGTTTATGATGGATCAGAAGTACACAAGAAATAAGTTTGATAGTTGTGTGTATTTTTACAGGCTCCGAGGTGGGTCTTTCATTTATCTACCCTTGTATATTGATGATATGTTGATAGCTTCAAAGAATCAAGAAGAATTTGTGAAGTTGAAGGCTCAGTTGAATCAAAAGTTTGAGATGAAGGATCTCGGTGAAGTGAAGAAGATTCTCAGTATAGAGATTAGCAGAGATAGAGGGAGAGTCAAGGCTAGTTTGACTCAGAAGCAATATTCGAGAAAGGTATTACAGCGTTTTAGTATGACTAGACAATCAAAACCTATCAGTTCACCCCTTGCTTCTCATTTCAAGCTTAGTGCGTCTTCGTCTCTGAGTACAGATGCAGAGTGAGAGTACATATCACAAGTTCCGTATTCAAATGCGGTTGGTAGCTTAATGTATGCAATGGTGTATACGAGACCCGACATTTCATATACAGTTGGAGTTATGAGCAGGTATATGCATGATCCTGGTAAAGATAATTGGCAATCCGTGAAATGGATTCTATGGTACTTATTAAAGATTGTAAATATTAGTTTAGTTTTTGAGCGGGATGATAGACTTGATCAATGTATGGTTGGTTATTTTAATTCCGATTACGCTAGTGATTTGGATAAACGTCGTTCAACTACTGAATATGTATTCACATTTGCAAGAGCACCAATCAGTTGGAAGTCTACTTTACAGTCTACAGTTACTTTGTCTACTACAGAGGTAGAGTATATAGCAGTTACAGAGGCTGTGAAGGAAGCTATTTGGTTACAAGGATTGCTAGAAGAGCTGGAAGTTATTCAGGAGCATATTTATATTTATTCTGATAGTCAAAGTGCTATTCACTTAGCGAAGAATCCAGTATACCATGTACGTACAAAGCATATTGACGTCTGACATCACTTTATATGGGAGATTATTGATGAAGAAACGATACTGCTTCAGAAGATTGGGACTACTGAGAATCCTGCGGATATGATGACCAAGGTGGTGACATCAATCAAGTTCAATCATTGTTTAGACTTGATCAACGTCCTACAAATATGATGGCGCCTTTTGGCGCATAAAGTGGCGTTGCTGTAATAGATAGAAGATACGAGAAATGAGAAAATTTGGATGGGACCTGCTAACTCGCCAAGGTAGAGATTTTTAGAATTTGACTTGTTAGCTTTTGTAATTGTTTTGCACTTTATCTCACATCGCTTATGTATGAATATTTGGAGTCTACAGTTGGCTATAAATAAAGCATTCTGTAATTAGTTTTAATCATCCCAAAATTACTTTCCTATTAGTGAGGACCTTTATTCCTAAGGACCTCCATATTTTTGTTTTTATCCTTTTTTTCCATTTTTTTTGGGTTTTTGCATTATAGCTCAGATTTTGTATTCCTCCTTTAATTTGCCTTGCCGAACCTCGCCAAATTTTAGAAGATGGGTCGACGGATCGACATAGATGAATTTGAAAGTGAAAAAATAAGAGTCTAGGAGGGTTAAGAGTCTAGGAGAGTTCTCCTTTAAAAAGAGAAAAAAAAAAAGAAATAAGAAAATCTATGGCTTTATTCAATAGTCCCTAAAAGTCATGATCTAATTAAAATTTTGTCATAGATGAATGTCCACAAGCTGATTAAAATCATGCCACAATCGGTTAGAATCATAATTCTAGGCATCCTAACGTGTATAAATTAGAGAAAGCCTTAAACGTCAGGAATTAATTTATGACGCGCTAGTTCTCATAAAAATGTGTGACCCCGGCCAGGCAAAAATGCGAAAAACCTCGTCCGTTAATTATTGGCGTATAAATCATCAAAAAGTCACTTAAGGGTATGATTCAAAACTGAAACTAATAGAATGATCCATGAGCTAACTGAAGAGTACATTTGTTTAAAAAAAAAATACACCATACGACCATAATTTAATGTCAAAAAGCAATGTTAAGTTAAAGTAAAAGCTATATATACTGATTATCAACCTACCTTTTTGGTTAGGGGAAGGAAAAAAAAAAGCTGACGTATCTCATTCGATATTGAGAAATAAATTTACTTTAACAAATTGTTTAGATTCACGATTATGACTCTGTGTAGGATTCAAGAGACAGAACGTATAAATTAATAAATTACTTTTAAAATGATAAGTTTGATATAAGTAATAGATTCTAAAACTCCGTATATATATTCTCAAAAACAAAAATTAGTGTATATATATAATCGTGGTTCCGGATTCAATTTAAACATAAAATGAACTTTTTAGTAAATTGCAATTAATTGTTGTGTTGTTGGCATGAGGGTGAGGATGAAAGGTTATGACTATGGGACTTCTGATCGTACTACTTATACAAGTGGCAATAGTGGTAGAAGCAGATCCTTCCTTCCTTTCCCCCAGCCTACTTCCTTACCCTTCATTTGATGGTAAAAAGAAAAGTACTCCTATGAGACAAAACAGAAAATATGGTAAAGAATCCAAGCACTTTGATAAGGAAAAGAAAAATAGGTGGCGTTCGATTGTCAAGAACTTAGGTAAACCTCCTCCCACGTAACAGATCCGTCCAAGTTCAGACCTGCAAAGTTATAGCATTATGCTCTCATATTGGATCATTTCTCCATTTGTCAGTATCATCCTTGCGCAAGGACCATGCCACTATTATATTGTAATAGGCATTAAAACAAAATGTCGCGATGTACATGCAGATATAGTTAGTTATATATATATATATGGTTGCTTAAGCCCGTACATATTTAGATATATGAATGTACTTTTATATGCATATGGGCACCAATCCAGTGAGTATTTTTTTTTTACCTATGCATAAATATCAATTTGGCCAATAGAAATTTATCATATACATTTTTTTATTATAAAAAATAAGAAAGAGAAATAGCATTAATAATGCACGTCTTTTTATACACTTTATTATAGCCGTTAGATCACTATTATTAGATGATGATCCAACGGTTAAAATAAAAATACCTACCCATAGGTAAAAAAAAAATACCTACTGGATTGGCAACCTATATATATATATATTTATATTTATGTTATATAATTGAATAAATTCTGCATTTCTTGAGGTAATTACTTTGTGAAGCAATAGTTTTCATGGTCTAAGGGTTGGCATCATATTTGGATCAAAAGTTATTCTTCTCTTGTCGTTAATCTCTTGCTATAAGACATGAGTGACATTGTTGCGGCAATAATTTGTCATTATAACTTCGTCCTTATATAACTCAATCGCGACGACTTTTTATGTCGTCGCAATATTATAATCTATTGCCGCAAAATCGCGGGAATAGACTATAATATTCTAAAATATATATATAAATAAATTTTGAAAAGTAAATAGCTAAAAAGTTCAAATACCCAGATTTGAAAATACACATAAAACATCAAAAAACCACCAAAATTAAATTATGATAAAAGTTAATACAACCAAGATACCTAAATCATAACCAATATAAAAATTAAATATTCCAAACTTAAAAATCATACACCATAGCAATATCCTCAAAACCACACTCAATTTAAAAACTCATAAGAACAAACTCAACATAAGTAGAAATAAAATTATTAGAAATAAAAGATAATTTACTAACCTCACTTTGCTAGTAATAGGATATTATAAAATCTGAAAAAAGAAGAATCTAGAAAAAAAAATTGTTAGAAACCTACTCAGAAAAATACTTATAATAACCAAATTAGAGAGGAGGAGAGAGAAATTGTAGCTTATCTAAGGAAGGAGCTCTAGTGGAGCTTATGGTGGTAGTGGAGGAAGTTGGAGCAGTAGAAATAGGGTGAAGTGAAGTGGGATAGAGGGGTGGGCCGAGATATTAGAGAGAGAGAGAGAGAGATGGAAGAAATGAGAAAAAGAAAGAATAAGGAAGAATATGAGGTTCTGGTGCTATTTTAATTGAGCTCTATTGCCACAACATTTGTCGTCGCAATAAGTTTAAATATTCTTTTCGAAAAAATATGCCCCGAGGATAGCACGGGAAATGGACTTTCAATTTTTTCCACTTATTACCGCGACATATATCGCAGAAATAGGTTTAGATATTTTTATTTTGTAAAATATTCCCGTGACTACAGCACGAGACATGGACTTTTCAATTTTAAGCTATTGCCGCGACTTTTTACTTATTGTGACAACCTATGTTGTCGTCAAAAAATGAAATATTAGTACAATCTTAATTAGTCAAAAAATCTCAAAAGCCTATGACAACGACAGGTTTTGGTCGTCGCAATTGGGGGCTCTATTTCGACAACACTTAGTTGTAGTATATTCATGGTCATTCACATGCATATATCATGTTTCTCTTCTTCCTGGAAATATCACCTTTCTCTATTCATGTTTATATCGGATTATGCTTGATTCCTGGAAGTACTGTTTGTATTTGTTTTTCAGTTTCAATAAAATAGGGTTCTGCCTTCAAATGCCTGGAAGGGATCACTTGGTTTGATATGTTGGAAAGTTGTTGTAAAATCTCTATATAAATTGCTGAGCAGAGAAAACTTAAAGATATATATTTTGTTTTTAGAAACATTTTTACTAATCGTTTATCTTCATGTCATATTATTTATTCATTAAACAATACATTAATTACTTCAATTCTACGAAATCTTCAAATATGATTTGTTTTCAATTCCCCAAATTGTAGTATTGGCATGTGGCACCCTCTTGAAGTTCTTCAAGTTTTAGAAATTCACAAGCCCTAGCTTCCTTCCAAGCACTACAAGAAGGACATGTTTACTAATCCATAATAGAGAAAAAAGAGAATAGAAAGGAGAATGCATTCATTTTCATGTGTAACGAATTGGTATATACATAAAATGGAATCGTAATCTTCTCCATTACTGTTTTTTATTCTCATTTATTCTCTTTTCTTTCTATTCCTTTTCCACTCATTCCCACTAATAATTAGTAAACATAGCCGAAATGTTGTTTTATAGGCCTATTGGTAGTTGTGTTGTAATTAGAAGCAATATATATGTAACAAAAAATGAATTAGTGTTTGATAACTTAAGTTTGTAAAATAACTGTGTTGTAAAAAATAAATATTTTGAGTGTTCGGTAAATTATGAATTAATTGTTGTTTCGTGGGATTTATTATAAAAACAAACAAACTCTATTTAATTATAGATAAAGAAAATATACATGTGCACAAGCATAAACCAACCATAATTGATATTAAACTAATGAAAAAAATACATAAATAAACACCAACCGTATTTGTAAGCTAAATTATTGATATATATATATATATTTAAAGTATATATTCAGCTTATGGCCCCATTAGTCTCTAGGTTTTGTTTAATATGAAAGATAGGATATGATAGGATTAAACTATTTTAAAGAATTTGATTAGATTAGATAGTATAGGATAGGATTATAGTCCACTTCATATTTGGTGTACTATTTTTTTTTAGGATAAGATTTGCATGTGTATTTCATATTTTTATCTAAATAACAAATTTTGAAGTTTGATTAATTTAAAAAAATACCACTTAAAACTTCATATAGAAAAATACATTTGTAAAAATTAATTTAGAAGTATAACACCTTTAAAACTTAGTCATAGAAAATTATCATTTTTTTAAAAAAATATTTATGAAAATACTACTTCCAAAATAATATTTGAGAAATACTATTCTGACTTTACCACTTTTAAAAATTAATTTCAAGAATACCACTTTTGAAATTTAATTTCAAAAAGTACTATTTTTTACTACTTCAAAAACATTCTATTATTTCTAATCAAATTCCTAATCCCTCCCAATCCCAAATTCTTATTAATAGGATAAAGTTATCCCATTCTAGATCTAAAGGTACTATTTTTAGAGTGAATTATTTTAATCCTATCCAGTCTCATCTCATTCTTATTATGTATTCCAAATGAGGCCTTAAATGTCTTAACATAGTAGTCCCCAAGAAGAATTTTGTCCAATCATAGCCTTGGATCCAAACGCTGTCAAATTATTTGTTAAAAACATAATATAGTTATTTCTCACTTGCTTGTCATTTGACAAATAATTCAATAGAGTTTGGATCCAGTAGTATAGTTGCACAAAAACCTAAAAATTGAGGACTTAAATACCAAGCAAAAAAGTTTGGGATCAATATGCTAAGAGGGTTAAATATTGGTAGCAGAATGCCTCTATCATTCATTTATTTCTTAATGGCTTTTAGAATCCAAAAATGGTCATGTAAAAACAAGCCCAGATGAGAAATTTGCACTAATCAATTTGTCAAACTAGAGAAAAAACCCTAGCCTCTCTCTCTACCTGCATCTTCTCCTAACAAAAAAGCTAGTATCCCCTGACTTTGAGGTCGGAGAGGGGGTCTTCCATTCTCCTTCTCCAGTCTCTTCTCCTCACCTTCTTTTTCCTCATCCTTTTTGCTTTTTTTTTTTTCTTTTTCTTTTTCAATTTTAATAAGTTCAGATCTAGATTTGATTTGTAGTACCACCTTTTGTATATATTTTAGTCTGGTCTAGATCTTAAATCTGATATTTATTCTCAGATCTAGGTCTGTTTAGCGGCTCATTTTTATTTTGTTTTTTTTTTAACGGGTATGGATCTCAATTGGTGCTGACCTCATATAGTCTACCTCACCAATAATATAGCCAGGAGCAAGTTTTGAAGGTAATAGATTATTGGTGGTCATTGTTATCTTTTTCTCTTGAAGAATTAGGGTAATTCACACATTTGTTTTTAGTTGTGTTTGCAATCCATTTTTCATCTCCTTTCTTAGAGAATTTTGAGATTGAAATCCTTATGCTTATATTGTAATTTGAAACATTTTGCTTCAATTAATAATATTCCCTTGAGGAGTCTGTTCATACATAAAAAAAAAAAAAATAACAATAACAAGACAACCCCAGATGAGACAACCGTAAGAAGTCAATTAAGAAAAGCAGCATAGATGAATAAGACATGCCTTTACATTGGGTGCAAAGATAGAATGTAGTAATCATGATTTTGTACGATTATGTCCGAGATCATATTTTTAAGTGTTTGTTAAGTTGTATATTGGTAGAAACTATGACCGATACCACGTTTTTGCAAATTGCTACAGCTAGCTAGATGATTTTTTTTTGGTACATATGGATCGCAAAGGATTGAAATCACCTGTTCCTTTTTCTTGTCCCTTTCCCCATCCCCTCACTTAAAAAGTGCCACCTCATAAAAATTGCCAACTCACTTTTTAACAGAGTTAGGCCACTGACTTCTTTTCCATCTAGTTTTTCTTCTTTACGTTTTTAATGTTTTCTTTTATTTAAAAAAAAATGAAAAAGAAGACTAATCGCACGAAAGAAGACCAAATAACTATTTCCCAATACGCTACCATTCTCTCTATTAATCCATAGCCATCATATTCAAATCTTTCTCTGTTCTTTCTGAAAAGTGAAAAAGTGATCAACCAAAGGACAAAAATTTTTCCATCACTCAAACCACTTTATGCAAGGTAACTCCTATTTTTCTTTTCCTTTTTCTTGGTTTTTTTTTTAGGGATTTGGCAAGATATGGGATTATTGAATCAATCAATTTAGAACTTCAATATACTTATTAGGATATCTGATTAAATAATATATATGTACATGGAAAAGTATATGTATATATATTTGCAAATTTGCTATGCTAAATGACTATCGTCTATATCAATTTCAATTGTTCGTAATATATACTATATTTATCTATGAAAAACATCCTAGTTGAACAAAACTCCAGATTAAGAATATTTAAATTGCTATTACTTTTTAATTATTCATTGGCTATAATATAGATGAAAAAGGTTGGGGGGGGAGGGGAGAGAGGGAGAGGGAGGCTTCTGCCAATAAGAATAAATAATCATTTATCCATTTAAATCAAATTAAATTTGGCAATACTAGATTAACGAAATGTTTATATTCTTCCTATTGACATCAGTTATTTAAACATCAATGCAATAATTGACAAGGAAATTTTTTGTTCAAGAATTGTCTGTATTTTTTGTTTTCAAATTTTATACATAATGAAGCTGTTTTCTTTATTGAAGATGGTGGACATACATAATTTGGAGGAGAAAGATATTCAATCATGTCGAAAATTAGATTTGGAAAATGAAGGTACGATGTCATCTCCAAACTTTATTTTAACGTTGAAGGATGGACAAAAGAAATCTGATACTACAAATAACAAAAAAATAAACATATAATTGATTCATTCAAGAATCTCTGATAAAGCGATACCAAAACTCGATATGGAGTTTGACACAGAAGAAGAAGCCTACAATTTCTACAATGCTTATGCTTACAAGGTAGGTTTCAGCATTCGTAGAAGTTAAATGCATAAAGATGCAGATGGAAAAATAACAAATGAAATCTTCTGTTGTTCTAGTGAAGGTCATCGTGAAAAAGATAAGCGATAAGTTACAGTAAAATCTCATCGGTCTGAAACAAGGTTTGGTTGTTTAGCAAGAATGAAAATCAATTCTTCTCATCAGACCGGTAAATATCATATAATTGAATTTGTTGCTGATCATACAGATAAGACATCAAGCCCTAGCAAAAGTCATTTACATAGATCTCAAAGGAGATTGACTCGTGCTCATGCAGCTGAAATTGATTTGGCTAACATCTCAGGAATTGCTCCCAAGGCAAGTTGTGATTTAATGGCAAGGTTAGCTGGTGGGCGAGAGAACCCTGGATGTACTCTAGTTGATTGCCGAAATTATTTGCGGACTAAACGAACAATTCAAATGAGATTAGGAGATACTGGTGGTATTCTTGAATATCTTCAAGGTATGCAATTAGAAGACCCTGCTTTTGTTAGTGCTATACAAGCTGATGAAGATGATATGATAACCAATATTTTTTGGGCAGATGGAAAAATGATGGCAGATTATTTTCATTTTGGCGATGTTGTTAGCTTTGACACAACTTACAAAAAAAATAAAGAAGGTCGCCCTTTTGCGATGTTTGTTGGGGTAAATCATCACAAGCAAACTACTATTTTTGGAGCGGCACTGTTATATGATGAAACTGCTGAAACATTTGTTTGGTTGTATGACACTTTTGCTAAGGTAAAGTCAGGAAAAAAGCCTAAGACTATTCTTACTAATCAAGATGCAGCGATGGCGAGAGCATTAGCTTCCCAGTGGCCAGAAACAACTCATCGCTTATGTATTTGGCATTTATACCAGAATGCTGCAAAACATCTTAGTGGGGTTTTTGAACATTACCGAGAATTTGCCAAGGATATTAGTAGTTGTATATATGATTATGAAGAAGAAGATGACTTTTTGGAAGCTTGGAATAAGATGCTTGAGAAATATGATCTTAAAAATAATAAGTGGTTGAAAAAAATGTTTAGTTTAAAAGAGAAATGAGCATGGGTCTATAGTAGAGAGACATTTTGTGCAGACATGATAACTACTCAGCGTAGTGAAAGTATGAATAATGAGATTACAAATTACGTTAGCTACAAGTATGATATACTGAGATTTTTCCAACATTTTGGAAGATTGATCGAGGATCGACGATATGAATAGTTGAAAGCTAATTTCAAAGCAACTCAGAGTACTTTATCATTGTCTCTCCCAATAGAAATTTTGAAGCATGCAGCAACTATTTACACTCTAGATGTTTTTAGTGCAAGGCTTATGATTGTGGTATAAATATTCATAGCGAGACTGGAATATTGATAGAGTATAGAATCACCCTCCATGGAAAATATTTTTATCATACTGTTAAATATGATTCTTCTAATGGTACAGTGACATGTAGCTGCAAGAAGTTTGAGTTTGCAGGGATTTTGTGATCACATATTCTAAAAGTTTTTTCATCTGTTAATGTTAAAAAAATTCATTCTCAATATATTTTAAAAATATGGACAAAATATTCAAAGACAGGAATTTCTACAACACCTAAGTATGAGAATATGTCCATTGCCGATGCTAAAGCAAATATGGGAAGGCTTTACAGAGACTTGTGCAGAATGCAAACTCAGATTGCGACAAAAGCAGCGGAATATGAAGGAGCATATAAAATTGCTCTTTCTACATTTAATAAGGCTTTGGAAGATGTAGATGCATATATTAGAAACCAGGGGGTTGAAAGATATACTTCTGTTACAATACATAATTACATTGAAGACAAAAGCACTCGTGGAGCTGATAATAAATTTAAAGGAATTAAGAGTAAGGAGAAAGCCCGTGGCAAATCTGGTCGAATTAAAGGTGTGCTTGAGAGGGCAAAAAAGAAGAAAAAGGTTGTCTATAAAAAATTTTCTTCACATCAGGTAAGATTTCTACTACAAAGTTTATATTGTTCGGTTGTCTTCTATTTTTCTACTACAAAGTTTATTTTCTTATATTGTAGACCTTTCCCAATCATAACCTAGACAACCACTTCAATACTGGAATACCAATTTTATCGACTAATGTCATTCAATAGAATATGCCATCTTCATCGGTAGATATAGTACCATTGCATCTTAGAGAAGTAATGTTATATCATTGTTTATTTTGGTTTAATTATTGACTCATGTCTAAATGACTATTCCAGCAACAAGTTTATAGATGAATATTATTTTCAGGGTTCATCATATGCTCAAAGTTATATTACTTATGAAGATCCAAGTGAGAAAACAAGAACGCATGGTTGAATTATCACAACAGGTAACAAGATTATTTAAGACTGTGTGATTTTAATTTTACTTAATATTAGAGTTTATTTTGTGTAACATCTTTTTTTTTTCTTTACAGGATGTATCAACTCCTACAAGATTAGAAGAATTTGGATTTATCATCAAACTCTTTCAGTAGTGTATTTTTCATAATTTCCTAAGACTTTTTGAATTGCTATGTATGTTTTTGTTAATTGGGTTCCTCACTCAAATGACCAATGCTTTTTTTTTTTTTTTTTTTTACAAAACTAAAATTTTATATTTTAGTTTTTAGACTAATGAACTCTATAAGTTGTATTTTGTTTCTGTTTAATTATCTTTTAAACACTAGTTCATTGGAGATCCCATCTTTGAGAAAATACTCTAGCGCGATTGAGCTCCAAATAATTTACCTATGAGGAATTTGGTTGACTATTAGGATTTCATTGTTCCAAAGTAGTTTAGAGTTCAACTTTCAATGAGTGAAGTTATTTTCTTTTTTTGTTCACTTTTCCCTTTCTTAAACAATCTACAAGAGATATAATGTATTTAGCAAAACTTGTCTAAACAAGGATTTTGACATAGTAGAGATCTTAACATGAGAATAAGAAAAAGGTTTAGTAAAAATAAATATTGAAGTAACATTCAGCTTTAATACAACAACGCTTAATATTATAGATTTAGACATATAGTGGACAACAATATTTCTTTGTTCTTATTGATACATGTAAAAATAGATGCTGCCACAAAAAAAGTTAAAATGAGAAGAAGAAAAAAAAAGCATAGCCACATTTACTTTCGTAAGCTACTTAGCAAGCTTTGCCTTATGTTAAAGCATTCAAAAGAAAGAATGCGTAGGCCATAATCTTTGCTCATAGCTTTTGAGCCCTCCTTTACTATTTTATGCTTTGCAAACTCCAAAAAGTTGATGTTATCATTATAGCGAGGTTTGCTAGTTCAATCTTGATATTGTTGTTTGGGGCATTTCTTCCTATCTGCATCATAGAATCCAAAATACAGCAAAATATAAATATGCTCATCCATGATTGAGGTAAGAGTCATGCATAAAACTATATTTGCTAGCATATGATTCTTAGGGATTAATCGTAGAAATCATGAATTACTCCTTGCTGATTCAACATTCTCTATCCTACATTCCTCTTTTTCTTACAAAAGCTGGAACTAATACAAATTGTATATATAAGAACCACACTTTCAAATTAAGAAAAAGCAAAACCATTTGTGCTCTTAACTAAATTTTGAAAATAACAAGGCTGGATGAAAAATACTATCAGAAACACCAATTTCATGAATCAAATACACTCCAATCTATTTTTGGTCATCATTTGTGTATGAGAGTTCGAAGTACTTACCAACTGAATATAATTATCTTCTCAAATTCTTCAATCCTAAAAATTCTTTTACAACAACGAAATGATATTAAAGAACCAAAGCTTAGGATCCTAATTGCAAAATTTAGACAGATTTTGTAAAATGAGAATCTAACTAAGTCCTCTTACAAACTAAAAGAATAAATTTAAGAACCAAGACTTAGGATCCTAATTCTTACCAAAGTAATCATAATAAGATATGGCAAACTATCCTCCTATCATTGTAAGTAAGAAAGCATGTAGGCATGTAGATGACCAGCATGAAAAAAAAATTGTATCGTACAAACTTTTAGCAATCAAGCTCCACTTTTGTCACCTACAAAAAAGGCCCAGTACAACATAAGATGCACACATCTTAATGGTATAGCAAAATATAAACTAGAATATCTTTTAAAATAACTTGATCTTTTAATCAAAAGATGAATCAGGAATCATATTTTAATGGTCGTTGAACAAGGCCATTTCCCACATATCCTATAAAGGCATATACATTATAATCTAGACTTGATATAGTTGTTATAGGTGATAGTGCACTTTACCTTGTACTATTTGCCATATAAACATTGTCATAATCCCTATTGAAACTAGTCTAAATAAATTATAAAAATATTTTGCTCAAAGTTTGGTTTCTATAAGTGATAAAAATGATATGATATCTTAACCAAAAAGAAAAAAGAAAACAAAAAACTCATACTTACAAGCTCCTAGATTGATTAAGAAGGACCAANTAACAACTGTATCTGTGCCATTATCCATTTCATGTCCCGAGCTTGCTTGGCTTTGTTTCCTCCTTGGCAGTCCTCGAAGCTTTCCCCAATCCCTAGTCACCTTGGCTTTTTTTTTTTTTTTGAACCTTGATATATCTCAAAAATAAAAAAGAATAAGGAAAAAAATATAGAATTTATAAAAATAAGTTTTAAAAAGGGAACTGAGCATAAATTTCTCATTTTCACTATCTATGTAGTCGGTTAGTTTATGGGTTTCTATCACTTTTACCTATAAAAAACTAAAAGAATTACAAAAATACAGAACTCTGACTTTTTTCAAACTTTCATATGGTTTTTATTAGAAAAATATCACTTTTAAAAAAATATTTAGAAAAATACTATTTTCTAAAATAGTTACTGGTTACCGGTTTCTAGAAACTTGTTATCGGTTACTAGTTACCAGTTATATATCAGTTATAAATACTTTTGGTTACTAGTTATTGGTTACCAGAAACTAGTTACTATTTTTAAAAATGGTATTTTTCTAAATAGTTTTTAAAAAGTGGTATTTATCTAATAAAAACCGTACCACACCTTAAAAAAACTTAAACTACCGTATTTTTCAAATTTTTTTCTAAATTACCATATAATGTCTAATTTCCTCTTAGTTTATTGACCTTAAGCAAACCTTATATGCTTGCTTATGTACCCAGCAGTAAGTGTGTGGCCTTACAGCCGCACCATACGAAGCAGCCGCAAGAGCTTTTTTGGGTAGTCGACTATAATTCCAGTGATACATATGTATTGGCTCTTTCTTTTGTATGTGGATTGGCAAGGTCTGTTTGAACAAGAAAATCATATTTTTCTTGTAATTTTTCCTTGCCTTTATGAGAGAGTTTTACGTGTATTTGGGATTTAAATTTCTGATGGAAATTTCTCAGACTTTTGTAATCTTCTTTTGTTATTTTGAAATTTGTTCACTATCTCCGACGTCATGAAAAATCTTTATTTTGCTTGTGATTTTTGATTATTTATATAAATTTGGCATTTGACAAAACAAGATGATAGCACAATATATTATCCCAATCCAATAAAAAAGAAAATATTAATACGGATGAAACATTACTCAAACTATCACTCTATAGACTTTTACCCCTGAAATTTTTTGTGCTGCATTCTTTTCCCTATATAAATAATTTGGTGCAAAGTTCACAATATCAGATTTTGTTGGACTTGATGGAAATACTAACCACATTACTGCTATTTGTTCACATCTCTTTATCTATTAATTTTTTTTTTTTAAAAAAATGTTTAAATTGCTTTTTTCTTCTCTCCACTTATCACCCATCTCTGACATCATTTTTCATTTCTCATCATCATCTCTGACATTATATTGGGTTAACACTTTATAAACTATTATTAAATACTTATGGAAAATCAAAATAAGTTTGCACTAGTTAAAATATTCTTTTCAAATTGATTTTCTATTAGTAAAGTCTTCAAAGCAAGTTTTTGAAGCTATAATTTGAAAAACGCTAAAATTTAACAAAATTTTAAAGAACTTCAAAATTTTCAAAATTTTGAAAAATGCAAAAAATAAGGTGGACAAAAATTTGGTCGACTGAAAAAATCCTTGGTAGACTGAGATTTATGCCAGGCCATAAATATGACCGTTGGATTCCCTGAAATAAGGTACATTCCAATGGAACACTTTTAGTAAAGCAAACTTGGAATTGGTTGTCCCAAACTTTTGATATAGAAAGCCTATAAAGGTTAGAAACGACTAGCTTTTGAGGAACTCTTTAAATAAAAGCCTACTTGAAACCTCTTAAGTCTCTGATGAATGAGTATACGAATTAGATATCATTTAAGCTAGGCATTTGATGGATTCTCGAGGTTTTTGTGGGTTTTGTTTGTGTTTTTTTTATTTTTTGATTTTAGGTTAGATAATCTTTGTGTATTTAGTAGTGTCTGGAGCAAATTGTCATAGATTGTGATGAGATAGGCGGAGAAGGGAGCGCCTCAGAGCTTTTCGGGTAGAAGAGAAACAAAGGGGCAGCAAGACAAGTGCCCCGGCGCTGTATGCGTGGCGCCCTGACATTGCTCTGCAGGAATTTTAATACACGTCATCTTTAGACGCCTTTTGAACTAATTTTTGATATGGCTACCTCTAAGCTTATTATAAGTCTTTTTAGGACTTATTTTGGGACTTTTGAGAGGACAATATGAGCCAGAGATTGGAGTACTATAACTCAAATTCACTTAGAATTTTTTTCTTTACTTCTTATGTTTAGAATTATCATGTTTCCGTTTGCTTTAGTTATGAACTGCATTTATTTTCTAGAGCTACAATGTAGCCGAAGTATGAATATTTAATATTTTCTTAGTTTGATTAAATTAGAGTTTTATTCCAATATATGTTGAGTATTTCAATTTGTTCTTAATACTTATGGTTGTCTGATTAACAATTGCATGATTTGATATTTGATTTGAGACTGAGAAATGATAATTGAATTTTACCTAATTGGATTACCATGAATTCAACATAAGAAAGAGATATTTAGGTGATTTGTGTAGTGTTTATGATTTCTTGTTCTTAATTAAATTTGACTAGTTTAGGGTTTTGACAGAGATGTATAACTTTGTTAGTTGAATTAAATTGTTAAGATTTGCGAAAGATTAATGATTAAATTAGTGAAAATTAACTATCAATATATGGAATGACAACTTGAATTAATTAATTAAGAGATTTAGACAGGATTAGTCTTGTAGTGACTTTAAAGCAGTGACATGTAGTGACTTGTATTTATAATTTACACAACAAGATTTTGTTAGCCCAAGATTGACTACCCAAGAAGGGGGTGAATTGGGTTTAAAATTTTTTTAAGAAACTTTTTAACTATGTAAAACCATACACCACTATTTTGAAACTTTTAAGCTAAATAAGCAATAATACCAAACATATAGCGATAATACTAAGTAAATTAAACATACTAAATATCAAACACACAATCAAATAGTTTGCAATAAAGTAAAGAGTGTAGGGGTAGAGAAAATACAAACTCGGCTTTTACGAGGTTCGACAAACACGACGGTTTACCTACGTCCCCAGCCATCAGCAACTTGCTTTAAGCTTTCCACTATCGAATCAAGATTGTGGACTTGACCGACCCTTTGACAAATGGAGTGAATTCTTCTTAGGCTCACCCACGCCTTTACAATAGTCTTGATTCCAGCTCTATCACGTCTAACTTCAGATTATTTTGACTCCGGTGCCAACCTCATCTAAAGGGATTATTTAAACAATGGTGCCAGTCTCACCAACTCACGTGTTATTTAGACTCGAGTGACAATCTCGCCTACAGTCAGGTTGTTTAGACTCTGGTGGTAACTTCACCTAAGTCGGGCTATTTATGAATCTGGTGCCAAACTCACCTCACAATTATAATTTGGTATTTGCTGATTCTCTCAACTAGAATTTCTCTCTAATGAAAATATTTGATACAAGGTAAGTTTAGAGAGAATACATGCAAACAAAAGATATGATCTAGTTTGGCTCAAATAATTTTTGTGAAAAAGTGAATTTGAAAGTTTCGATCACAAAAGTTTATTAGAACAACTTGAAGATATGATATGTGCAATGTAAGGATGTTCAAAAGTTGTTTCAAGTCTTAAAAATGCTTCTATTTATAGACTTGGATGAGAAGTAGCCGTTTTAGATTGTTTAATGGATATTCTGTCATTTTCGGTCGACTGAAAATGTATTTTCGGTAGACCATCATGAAGTAGCCATTAGTAGTGCGGTTCTAATAGTTGAATTTAAAAGTTACTGGAAAAAAGTCACAGAATCAGTGGACCAAAAATGGGTTTTCGGTAGATCGAAAATTCCAAAGAGTGAATTTTCATTTTATTTCAAGCTTCTTTTGATTCTTTTCAAAATTGTGACTTCTTAAATTGATTTTTATAAAATATGGATACTATAGAAATTCATAAATTAATTTAAAAATTATGTAGTGTAAATTTTCAAATTTTAATTGAAGATAAATTAATTTGACCATGTTGGTTTGATATTTTTAGAAAATTTGGAGCCATTAAGATCATATTATTTGTAAACATATATTCAAATACAAGAACTAAATTTTTAACCTTTGCTAGTCTAAATCTTGTATTCTTCTTCTTTGTCTCCAAGTTCTTTTTCATAATCCATCTTGAATCTCTTGTGATCCTTTTAATTTAAATTACTATATACTCAAGTAGATTATTAGTACCAAATCAAATGTTTGTTATCTTCAAAATAAGAGTGAGTAAGTTTGAAACCTTAATTTCTCAAAAGTTTTTACCACTATTGTTGGGGATTGTTTGAGTTTACTAATATCAGTACAAAATAACTTTAATTTGAATTTGAATTTTTATTTTTGTTTCTTTTATTTACGCAGTTTCTAATTTTAGTTTTCCAGCTTTTCATTATAAGTGCTAAAAAAAAGGCTAAGATGTGGAATAACACTTGTACCATTATCCAATATGGCACAAAGTCTTCGTTAGAAGCATGGGCAAGATATAAAGAGATTAGAGATGTAAAGTGGGCCGACCAACATTTGATAAGCCCATATGAGCTTTGTACCATGCCTAGACCTAGCCCGCCTAAAATATGGGTCAGACCGGCCCAGCCCATATTCTTATTAAGGGACCTAACACGGCCCACAGACTCAGCTCACATTTTGTGCGGGCCTAAGTGGGCCATGCCTAAGTGGGCAGTGCCTATGCGGGTCGAATATAGGCCACAATGTGGGCCTAATTTCATTGTTATTATATGCTTTAAAATATCAAATATGGGCCTAAAACCCATTCATATTCTTTTAAAATTTGAATAAATTGAAAATAAACAAAAATTAGTAAATAAATAACATTAAAAGCATATAAATGAAAATATTTAATTAAGATTTTTTAAAATTTTAATTAAAAAATATATTTAAAATTATATATAGAAGGATTAAATGTGGGCCGATAGAAATGTGAGCCGTGCTGTGCTAGGCTTGTGGGCCTATGACTAAGGCCAAGCCCGACCTCTTCTATATGTAATGGGCCGGGCCGGTACCGTGCTTTTCTTCAGAATATGAGCCGGCCCATATTGACATCTCTTAAAGAGATGTTAATATGGGCATCATACAATAGAATACCAAAGTGGTTACAAGTTCAAAAATTTTATAATGGATTGAACTACGTGATTAAGAGTATGTTGATAGAGAAGCTGGTGGATCTGTATATAAAAGTAGTTGATGAAGCATACAAGTTAATAGAAGCGATGACTTAGTATTACCAATCTCAGACAAGACATTCCATGCCAACAAGAGCTATCAGAGTCTATTACTGATGCCAAACACAGTGAATCTTTTACCGGGATTTCAACAATAAGAGAAGAAGGTGTTATCGGAAGATGCTCTTGCCCAAACGACATCTTAGTTCTTGACAAATATCGAGAAAATTTCGCAAAATCAAGATACATCCTCCCAAAATCTTGAGGTACAAATGAGTTAATTAACAAGTTTCTTATTAGAAGGACTACTAGAATATTTGTTGGGAAACATTGAGCTCGCCAACTCAAATAATGAAGCGATGGAGATTATGCCTGAAAGTGCTGAGTAACCCAGTGAGTCATAAAATGATTAAAAAGAATTTGCAAGGACACAAGCTTCTACCGCTATTTCTTAATCTTTATTTCTAAATGAAGCGAATGAGGACAAAATTGAGTGACTTAAAAACACCATCGCGGATATTAAGGAAGTACGTTCAGCAATACCATGGCCACAAATAGCCGAACTATTGGATACCAAGTATCCAGAAGCGCCACTAGAAGCTTAGAAAGTCCATTCTGAGTCAACAAAAGCTGAAAGATGAGAGACTATGGAGGATACACATTACTTGATTATTTTGTCAAGTTATATTCATGGAAGAAAGCCGAAATTTAAGAAACTTGGGAAAGAATCTCTTTACCATATATCTATCTAGAAGCCTGATATACTTAAGCTTAAACCCTTGCCCTCTCAATGCTGATATGTATACTTCGGTGATACTTATGATAATGCCATGAATTTGATGTTAAAGAGTCTGGCAGAAGACTTAAAATCAAGCGCTTATTGGGAGGCAACCCGTGTTTCTATTCTTTTTATTTTATTTTAGTTATTTTTATTTTTATTTTTTCTTTCTTTCGTTATATTTTGTTTTTTTTTTTTGTATGACTTAGGTTCTTGTACAAATTTAGGGGTCGACAATATGGACTTTAATGATCATTGAGAAGCCTTTATCTTAGTGTAAAAATCTAAGGGAGCTTACTTTACTGTCTTTTTTAACTTTAACATTGAGGACAATGTTAATTTTAAGTTTAGGAGAAGGGAGTAAAAAAATTAGTTTAGTTTACTTGTCTAGGGCCGATGATATGAATATGATTGAAATAAACATAGTCTTCGGAAAATGATAAATGTTGACTTAGTCTGTGTGCTTAACTTTAATGTTGGTTTTACATTACTTGCGATCTATTCGGACACCTAAGCACATAGCTATGCATGTTTAGCGATTTAAAAACTTAGAGAAGGTTTATGTGATTAGGTATATCTTAAGATCTCAACAAATTCTAGAACTTATTTGAAAATTGTTTGAGGCGAAATATTAGACTACACCTTGCTAAGGAAATGATTTAGGCCATTTTTGAACTGTTTGAGCCTTTCGAGCTTACCATTGCATATTTTATCCCTAGTCACTCTTTTAGAGCCTAATATAAGTTTTCTTTGTTAACCACATTCTTAGCTTAGCTTTTAATTAAATTCCATCTTTATTATCTTTCATTCCATCTTTATTACCATTGCATATTTTATCCCTAGTCACCATTTTTGAGCCCAATATAAGTTTTCTTTGTTAACCACATTCTTAGCCTAGCCTTTAATTAAATTCCATTTTTATTACCTTTCATTCTATAAGCATGTGATTGATTTTGAAATTATGATAAGCTATGTTATATATAGGAGGAATGGTGGAGTTGTGAATGAAAGAAAAAAATTGGTGCTTCACCCTTAGTTCATACAAGAAAAAAGTTCTAGTTTGGGGGTGTAGTTATTCCGAATTAAAAAAAAAAAAAGCCAAAAAAAAGGTTTGTCAAAGAAAGTATTGATAAGAAAAAGTTTGAAAATAAGTTTAGGAGTACTCGTGGAAGTATTAAATAGAGCTTCACTATGGTTTTAGAGGAAGATGTATGCTTATGGTGTGAATATGAATTGAGCTTAAAATTTCTATTCTTATCCTACCTTTGTCTTGGCCATACATTACAAGGTTAATGAAGCCCTACTGATCCTTAGTTGGTGTTAGTCTATATTAGTAGAGAGTGGCTGAAAAAACAAGCCAACGGAATTTGATAAATAGTTACTTAGAGATCAATCATAATTCAATTGTTATAAACTGATTTGAGTAACAAATAGTTAGATGTCATTGGCTATAGCCACATGCACATGTGAAAGATCAAGAGGAAAGTAAGGCTAATATTGAAGTTGAAATTCTGGATGTTGCTCCTTAAGCTAATGATTATGTGCAGTCTTTGAGGCTGTTTACATTTTAAATTAAATTAATACTCAAGTTTTGGCTTTTAGGTGTTTTATTTATCTTTATTTCTTCTTTTGTGTTTGTTTTACTCGAGGACGAGCAAAATATTAAGTTTAGGGATATTTGATAATTGAAATTTACTCACGAATTGGATACCATTTGAGCTAGGCATTTGGTGAATTCTCGAAGTTTTTGTGGGTTTTATTTGTGATTTTTAATGTTTTGATTGTAGATTAGATAATTTTGCTGGTGCATTTGGTAGTGTTTAGAGCAAATTGGCATGGTATGTGGCGAGATGGGCAAAGAATGGAGTGTCTTGGCACTCTTCATTGGCGCTAGAGCGCTTAAAAAGTTCAAAAGGAGCAAACAGTTAAAAAGAAGAAAAAGTTCAAGAGGAAGTGGCACCTCGGTTCCATGTTAGTAGTGCTCCAATACTAATTCAGGCACAAGAAGAACAAAGGGGCAACAAGAGACAAGCACCCTGGTGCTATATGCATGGTGCCCCAGCACTGCTCTGTAGAAATTTTAATACACGTTATTTTTAGACACTTTTTAAACTAATTTTTGAGGTGGCCACCTCCAAGCTTATAAATAGGTCTTCTTAGGGCTTATTTGGGAACTTTTGAGAGCTTCAGACCACAAAAGAGATAGAGAGAAAGTTCAAGAGAAGGAGAAGACGGTACGAGTTGGAGACGAGAGTGCTACAACTCAAATTCGCTTGGATTTTTTCTTTCTTTAGTCGTTATGTTCAAAATTACCATGTTTTCTTTTGCTTTAGCTATGAACTAAATTTATTTTCTAGGGCTACGATATAGCTGGAGTATAAATATTTAATATTTTTTTGGTTTAATTAAATTAGAGTTTTATTTAAATAAATGTTGTGTATTTCAATTTGTTTTTAATGCTTATGGTTGTCTGATCAATAATTATATTATTTGGGATTTGATTTGTGACTGAAAAGTGATAATTGAATTTGACCTAATTGGAATACCATGAATTCAATATAAGATAGAGATATTTATGTGATTTGTACAATGTTTATGATTTCTTGTTCTCAATAAAATTTGACTAGTTTAGGGTTTTTATAGAGATGTATGACTTTGCTATAGTTGAATTAAATTGTTAATGCATGAGAAAGATTGATTATTAAATTAGAGAAATTTACTATCAACATATGGAATGACAACTTGATTTAATTAATTAAGAGATTTAGACATGATTAGTCTTAGTGAAATTGAAAACCCTATATCTTTAGCTACTTGATTATCCTATTTAATTATTTTGTCTTGCTTTCTTTTTAATTAGTTCTTTAATTTATTTTTGTGCAATTTTCTTCTATTTAATTTAGTTTCAAATAAAATTAGAGTTAAATTAGTTTTGGTAATTTGTAAGCACAGTCTTCTTCGTGGGAATGATACTCATGCTTACACTTTATTTCTTGTTCGATACGTGTATTTGTGTTTATAATTTACACAATAGTCTCTAGCATATCTAACTACTCTCAAAGTGTTTTAGCCTATTCTTTTTACATCGTGCTTCTCAAATTCTTAAGGGAAACATGTATTAAATATTATTGTGAAGAGAGATTGTGAGTGAGGGTTCACTATATTATTAAAAATCTATTAAGCTGAAGTAGGTTTGATACCATTATGTAAACAACCCGATATAGGTAAGCTTCGCACCAAAGTCTAAAGAACCGGTCTATGGCGTAGATTGATACCAGAGTCTAAACAATCCCAATTAAGTGAGGTAGGTATAAGAAGAAAAATAATTTAAGATTAAGCATCATAGAACTAGAGTCAAGTCTATAATAAAGGTTTTGATGAGTCCTAAGATAATAATGCTATGGTATGCAATAAAACTTCTTTCGTCTCTTTTTTTTTTTTTTGGGTTGTGAAAGATGATAAACTTTTGTCCTGGTTTTTAGTTTGGTGTTGCAATATGACCTTCTATATGTTGAAAAAGGCTTATAACGAGTCACTTATAAAAATAAATCTTTCCTTTAAATAAAGGAGTGTTAATTGAATGGCTCTTTAATTTAGTGTAGCTCTCGACCTTTCCAGAATTTAAGTGGTGCTAATACGAATCATATCACAACCACCAATAGAAGAGTTACGTGCCTCGTGGACTAGAGATAAACCCATACCGTTTTTTCCTTTAATTTTATGGTTACACAATTTTTTTCAGTGAATACCATATTCTTAATAAATAGGATGCCAAAAACCTGGGGTAGGTGAGCACAACCCAGAAAAATCACACTATCTGGTTTCAACTATAATAATCAGAATATCCCTTATTCTTACAAGAGCACCACATTATGGGCTTGTGATGATTAAGTATAATATGAACAAAACCCCATTTATAATTCGCTTTTCGCTAGTGCTCCACAGCTGTACTCCCCCCGCACCCACCAATTACTCCCTTGAGAAGATTCCCCAAAACTCTCTTTAATTCGCTACTACACTATAAAATGATCTTTATATTTTCAGCTTCTCAGACCCAAATCCATAGTAATATTGGTCAATGGCTGCCTTGTCAATTTCTTCTTCTTGTCATTCAAAATTTTTTGTTTTGATAATTTTTCTCACATATATTATCTCCTTGAGTAGTAATATTGGTCATGTAATAGCTGCTGGTAATAACTTTTACCAAGATGTTGACATTACGTGGGGAGATGGGCGTGCAAAAATACTAAACCAAGGCAAAGTTCTCACTCTCTCACTTGACCAAGTTTCTGGCTCTGGCTTTAGGTCCAAGAGTGAGTTCCTTTATGGGAAATTCGATATGAAGCTCAAACTTGTCCCTGGAAACTCGGCTGGCATCGTCACTGCTTACTACGTAAGTTTAATATAGCTAATAGTAAATTAATAGTACCCTTTTATCATTTTCAGTTTTTTTTTGAATTAATTATAATGCATGGGTTAATTTTTATGTAAAATATTTTTGTATCTAACAGTTACGTTCAGAAGGGTCAACATGGGACGAGTTGGACTTCGAGTTCTTGGGGAATCTAAGTGGTGAGCCTTATATTGTTCATACTAATGTGTATAGCCAAGGAAAAGGTGACCGAGAGATGCAATTCTATCTTTGGTTTGATCCTACTGCTAAATTCCACACCTATTCCATTCTCTGGAATCCGGGGCATGTTGTGTAAGTATATATATATATATATAATGTAGCTGCAAAATTCATGTTACTTCGAATTCAAACCGGATTTTCTATTATTATTTTGGAAATAATTTTTAGACGAAATGTCGATTCGAGTTTTATCAATTGGCTATACTTTTGTGGTTAACAAACTTGGCATCATTTTTTGTGCATAAATTATATTGAAAATGATACTTAAGACTAAAGTAAAGTAAATATGTAATAACCAATACATATAGGTGGTTTGCGTACGATTTCGACTTGACATATTCATCTTTCCTTTTTCTTTTCTTTTTTTTTTTTTTTCCAGATTTTCTGTTGATGGGAAACCTATTAGGGAGTTCAAAAACTTGGAACCCCTTGGCGTGCTGTACCCAAAGAGCCAGCCAATGAGAATGTACTCGAGCCTTTGGAACGCCGATGATTGGGCCACGAGAGGTGGGCTCGTCAAGACGAATTGGAGCCAAGGCCCATTCACGGCCACCTTCAGGGAGTTCAAAGCGGATGCCTGTGTTTGGTCCAATGGAGTTTCTTCATGCAATTCTTCTGATCATCATGATTGGCTTTCTCAACAACTTGATTCAAGCAGCCAAAAAAGACTCAAGTGGGTTCAAAACAAGTACATGGTTTACAATTATTGCACAGACACCGAACGATTTCCTCAGGGCCTTCCTTCAGAATGCAATGTGACCATCAAGTGAATAATATTATTTAGAAAAACACGTTATTATTTTTAATATGATTATTAGTGGTTTTTGCTTGAAAAGTTGCAGACTAACACAAACTAAAAACCAAACATGAGTACTTTGAGAAATAAAGTAGGAAAAAAAAAAAGATGATGAATTTCTTTACCGGATAAGGAAATATATAAAGACTTTTTTCGTTCTCAGAGCACAATAATAGTAGACTATAGTCTACGACAACTTTTCTATTCCTTTTTCATTAATAAATTGAAAAAATAACATTATATATATGCACTGCAAACTAGCATTTGTACTAAAATTTCCAAAACATGGCCGTGTGTCCCTAATCAAAATTAATCTAATCTGTTTTCTCAACTGGAGTTTTAAGATTTTAATGCTGGAACGCGAAACCATTTGGAAAAAAAAAAGCATAATTAGTTATATGATTAACCGCGTTATTATTCTAATTCATGAATATTGAAATGCAAATCAACATTTCTCTTTATATATATTTTGAGTCTTTTGTACTAGGCAAATAGCTTATAACAAGCAAGAATCTTCGCTAACTTGATTGTGGTTAGAGTTTAATAACCGAAAGAAATATGCATGGCTATTAGGCTTTCTTTTTTTTTTTTTTTTTCGCGTTACTAAGATTATAAAAATGATAGACAGAGCATACATAAATACATACATATACATATATATATACATATATACTTGTCTTATTTCCTATAATAAATAATTGCTTGACAGTGTATCTAATCACGTACACATGCTATTTCAGCTAGTGTATGTTTTGTATGCCTAAAACAGAATTTAAAAGTCTAATGCGACAAAAGAGCATTATCATGAGGTCTAGTGGGTAACCTCAGTTAATTAAACTGTATAGATATTAGTTGGCTAAACACTTCATTGACATTCCTAGTATAGGCTTTATTTAAATAATACTTTTCTAAAACAAGCGACAGTACGGCAGTATACTTTGGGCGATTAAGTTCTCTCAACTTTTCTAAGTGGGATGATGAAGTGGGTGTGTGAGTGTTTAATGGTGTCCAAGCAAAAATCCTAGAGTGCTAATTACCGCCCCACTATAAAAGAACGCCTCTTTCGACAAAATTAATTAGTGGTTAATTATATAGCCCGACAATAAATTGTGGATGGTAACGAACTGGAATCTATGGTACTTTTGGGGTACTAGAAATATTTTCTGATCTAGATCTCATCTCATCTCAAATGGTTAATTTATATTATTGCATATAAAAACATAGGACTAATAAGTTAAACTAAAGTGCCTTCTGATGTCACCTAGAGACTCAGTATGTGCTGTAAATGTCTTTAAGCAAGATAAAACATGAAAATTAATTGTACGTTCGAGAAAAAGTACTCTACCTAAAAATGTGACGTCAGTCTCAAGAGGGAATATTGTTTCCAATAAAATATGAAAGAAGTATCATTGAGAAAATAGAATAAAGAAATTCAGATAGTTCTAAGGCAACAATAAATTGTATGTGATGGTAATAGACTCATACGAGTCCTATGCTGCTATTTATATTATGTAAAAGAAAATAATTGGAATGGCAGTCCACTAGTGGCGAGGAAATCCAGTCGACATTTTTGTTTTTCAAACTCTAAATTGAAAAGACCGAAAGAAAGAAAGAGAGGATTAAATGAAAGAAAGAAAGAAAGATTAATTAGAAAAAAAGATTACATGGGGGAATATGCCGCGCACTTCCGGCCTTGCAAAAAAATGCTAATTAGTAATTAGTGCCCTCTCAATGTATAACCTGGTTGATATGTTAAATGGTAATACGTTATAACGGTCTTTCGGAGAATAGAAATATCATTGAAACAAACTGTTCATTTTTCTGTTTGGGTGGCTTTATTGACACTTGTCTTTTCTCGCTTCGCACCTTTTTTTTTTTTTTCCAAAAATCTTTTCATACAAAACAAACCCAATATTAAATTTCATAAATACAAATGTATGAATTAAATAATAAAACTCTTTCATCCCTCAAATTCACTCCGTAAAAGCCATTATTTATGCATTAATTAATGCAATCAAGATCCTTGTTGCTATAAACCTAGAAAAAAAATGTGGATATGAATTATAAATGACACCATGGATAAATTTAGAAAAAAGAATAAAAGAGATATCTTTTTTGTTTCACCAGAAAAATATAGATTACTTGTGGCTTGATTGATGAAATCTTTTATCTTGAATTAACGTTTTGTTCTTTTAGTATTTTATCTTCATATATATATTTATTTCTTCTCTCTGTACAAGAACCTAGTTTTCGACAAATTTATTTTTCAGTTTTCTTAATAGTTAGTTTGCTAATAATATGTGTAAGACTTTAGAAAGAAAAAATTATTTACGTCATAGAAGAAACAAAGGAAATAAAAATGATGATCCCAACTCCCATTTAGTGTAGTATACCTAGACAGCCAATCTTGAAGAAAACGATCAAAATAAACCGGAAGTAAACAAAAAAAGGAATATTATGTTAACAAAATAATAATAAGTGGAAAAGTAATTAATGGGTGGGAAAACCAACCTTTTTAAATTTTTTTTCTTGATGACTAGTTTTGGAATTAATTAATATTTAAGAGAGATGAGAAAAGACAATATTGACATCTTAAATTTCTTGAGGAGTTCTTTTAGAAGAGGGGTGGCAGGGAGAAAAAAAATAAGAGTGGCAATAGAGTCACTTTTTTTTTTTAATTATTTAAAAAATATTAAGGAAAATTAATAATACTATCAGATAAAAATAACACTCCTTCCAATAGATTTTAGGTAACTATACCTTTTTGCGAAAAAAAAGAAAAAAGAGGTATAAAAGGACTAATATACCCTTAAGTCAAAAGTATTAGACATGATGTCGAGTACTGGACAAGGGTGTCTAGCAATTCGACCGAAAAATGAGGTTTAAATAGTGAGTGCTAGACAGGGTATTAGGAGTGTTAGACACGATTATCGAGTGGTACTAGATAAGGTATCTAAAAACTCCACTTGACCCCTCATGTCCCCTTATGTCTAGCTAGATCTGGACTCTGTTTGAATGTTATATGCAAGAATCGTGTCAGGAGCGTGCGACACAAATGTCGAGAGGCACTAGAGAATGTGTCTAGCAACTCAACCTCCCTATCTAGTTAGAATGTGGACTCTTGATAAGATATGTGCTAGGGACATTTTTGTAACTAAAATAATTTAAAACTTAAAAAGGTATATTCACCTGAAAATTATTAAGATGGGTGTATTTCGTAAAATACACTATGGCAAAAGTGTATTTGCAAAGAACCCCGAAGCATATATGTGTAGTTTTTCTGTTTCTTTTAAGGATTGATCGATTCAGCAACTTAAAAAGCTTTTAATTTATATACTAATTATTCAGTAAGTTAGTAATAACCTAGTTAACAAATAAATAACCAGAGTAAATTAATTAACACGAAGCCACAAATCTTTAAATTTTCATGGGTAGAATAGCAATTTTTCTTTTTCGTTTTCTAAAGCCTTGTTGATTGGTAATTTCCTCATGAAGAAGTGGTAAAAAAATAAAATTCCTCCAAATTAAAGTCAATAATATGTCATACTTATAAGTATCCTAACTATACCCAAAAGACATCTATGTATTCTAGTTACACAATTATTTTATTTTATTTTATTTATCTATGGTTATTTCGATCAACAAAAAGTTACTTTAATACTCATATGCCAATCCTACCTCGTGATCAGTATGTATATGTGAATATGTATGACTATTTGGCTAACCTTATAACGAAAATAAATAAAAGTTATGACCTACTTGATAAATATTTGTTGAAAGAGAAATGATATTGAGACCATACTTTGATCAACTTTAACATTTAGTTATTTATGAGAAATTAGGTGAAATACACTCTTTTTATAGTCAATTTTAGAAACTACACTCCTCTCAATAGTTTTTAGGTAAGTACACTATTTAAGAAAAAAGTATTAAAAGACTAATATATCCTTAAGTTGAAACCGCTAGATATGGCGTCGAGCGCTAGACAAAGGTGTCTAGCAATTCAACCGAAAAAATAAGGTTTGAATGTTGAGTGCTAGACAAAGTATCAAGCAACTTGATCCCTTATGTCTAGCTAGATTTGGATTCCTATTTGAAAGTTATGCACTAGATATAGTACCAAGAGTACTAGACATGAGTGTCAAGAGGCGTTAGACAAGGTGTCTAGCAACTCAATCTCCATTGTTTAGTCAGAATATGAACTCTTGATAAGATTAGCACTAGGGGTATTTTTGTATTTAAAATAATTTAAAACTTAAAAGGGTCTTCACCTAAAAATTATTAAGAGATGTGTATTTCCTAAAATACACTATAGTAAAAGTGTATTTTGCAAAGAACCTCGTAGTTAATGTAACTAAAGCTCAAACCAAGTTTTGTTCAGTTTAAACACGATTAATTAATTTACTCTAAGAAAAAATGCATAGATTAAATTATGATCCGACTCTTAAGTTGGAGTCAAGGGACATATATACGTAAGTCCCTATTTATTGAATGAAAGTTTTAAATTATAATTGATATCCATTTAAATTGAAAATAATAAATAAATTATTCAAAAGTCTGAATACACTATAGATGTTATACTTTGTAATATATAAGTAGAGCATTCAAGATCTACTTCAATATAACATAAACTTTCAACAGAAGAAGTGTAAGCCATTGTTGTAATTTGCAAGAGGACGACGATGATCATGATCAATTTGGTACTGATCACTGGAATATTGACGATATTGCTTATGCAAATGGAAGTAATACTGCAAACAAATCATGCCTTTCTCTCTCCTCAACTTCCTTCTCCTTTCGTTCTTTTACCTTCATTCGATAGTCGAGGAAAAGGAAGAAAACAAGCAAGAAAAGCTTCTTCGAAAAAAGATTCTCATTTTGGTAGAAAAAGATCTCCTAATAATCCTTCCGGATATATCCCTCCTCCTCCATTCGCTTAGTTTTGTAGGAAGGACAGAAGTTAAGAAGGAAAGAGATCAATAACTAGAGAAAGATAAAGTGGAGAGATGAAATTAAGATAACTCTTGTGTTGTGTATTGTTTCGTACAAGTAGAAGAAAATGATATTAATCCGTCCATTATGAGATGGAAATTATGTGTTAATGTTATAATTGTCAACTATTAATGTTATAACTATATTTAGCTTTTATTATTACGTGCAAGAAATTATGTGTTTCCTATGATGCGCATTTATATTCACAAAATTGAGCAGTGGATTAATCTCCTGATAATGATTAATTGGAGCTTAAAATTGATTTGGCTGGAAATAGTTTAATTTCGATGTATTATAGTTAATGAGAGTGTCTATGGATATTTAAATTGATTTGGATCAAGTTAAACTTTTACAAGGTCTTAACAGCTAAATTGTTTTAAAAATTGGGTGATAATATAATAATCTCAAAAGTTTAGAGTTAGAGGGAAAGAACATAAAAATGGTATAGATAGACTTTTCTTAATTCTATTAGAACTACTTACGTGTCCCTTCCTTAAGGCCTTACTTGGCTATAAATTTAACACCAAATTTTGAGTATTGAAACGTTTTAAGCAATCTAGTTGCTAAAGCTGAATTCCTTTATCTTATTTACCTCATTTATTTATTTAATTTTTCCTTTTCCTTTAATACTTCCCTTAAATCCCAAGTCCATACACAGAGAAGCTCAAGTTCCCTTTTTTTTTTGTCTTCTACTTCTTGTACAAATCTTCTAGACAACATCAAAAATTCTTGGTTTGAAATACTCTCGAGTCTCAGCCGAGGCAAAAGTATTTATGGCTTGACGACCTTTAAGCCTCGGCTAAAGTGAAAGTAAGGTTTGCTAGTTATAAGTATAGTTATGGTTTGATATACATTGATCAGTCTCGACTAAGGCAAGAGGAGACTTACCACTCAACAACATAAATGTCAGCCATAGTACAAAGGGCCCAAAATATGCATGTGCATATGTATTTATAATATAGCATATTCTGCGAAATTTATAGAGCTTATATGTAAATATGTGATGATGAATATAATATCTAATGTGTACAAACACTTGTCATGTTTCACACTTATGCTTATTGTATTACATACCAAACTTTAGACTAGCAACTCTCTTTCTAAGGCTTTTAACTCATTAGTTTCTTTAAGTTGTAGGTAAAGAAAAGACTAAAGTACAAGAATGAGCAGTATGGGCTGAGTTAACTTGCAATATACATATAAAACTGACCTTTTGTTAATGTTTTACGAAAATTACTCTAGTAAGATGTGAAAATTCTGCATACAAGTATCATATTTTGAAGAGTTTGAAATATAATGCTTGTAAATAATCTTAAAAGATTATTTATAGTATCTTGTGTAGTATTAAAAAAATAAAAAAAATCGTATTAAGGTTTTAATGACAATCTCGTGCTAATAATATGATAAAGTTATTTATTAGCACGAGATTGTTACAGAATGGTATCAAAAACTAGAGTTTAGTCTATTCTGTAGATCGATAAAACCCTTATATACAATGCATAAAGATAAGGCACTACTCATTGTAAGTAAATTACTAAAAAATATATTTAATTTTGATAGCTTTCTTCATTACAGAATAAGGAAATAAGAAAGGGATAACTGAGAGTACTAGTTATTGGTTTCCCTGTTAAGGATACCAAAGAGAAAATTGAGCTACAGTTTTGGTTAAAGCTTAAGTTATGACATAAGCTCTTTATAATGAATACTATGAATATGACTTATGGATAAGTCCTTATTAGTAGCTAGAAATCATAATCATAATGTGTGTGTGGATGACTATAGACATAAGGATATATACATATTAAGCTTGAACGGTAGAAACGACTTAAGGTGATACATCTGGTAGATAGCAAGACTCTTAAAATAAAGTGTGTAAAATCTCTGAATTACGTGCAATGCTAGAGCAACATGCAAAACAGTTTTGTCTCTAAAATGAGGAAATATTTGATAGAGATGAGGATACACATAAAAGAGATTAAGAGAACAGGGAGTTTATGATAAAATATTTCTCTAATGAATAAATCATGGAACCTTAAGGAATTTACTATTATATTAGTAATTAAAACATTATCATAAAGACTATGTATGAAATATTACTTTATTAAATATCAAAAATATTTAATATATATCCATAAATAATAAACACTTTTTTGGGCATAATCCTAAGTTGTTTATTAAAGTTAAGACATATTTTCTCTAATTAAATAAAATAAGATTATTCACAACTAAAAAGAGAAGCTAGATACTTCTCTCTAGAGATGTCAATTTGTATACATTTGACATGTTCGGGTTTACACGATTTTGATACGATACGATTATAGCTAAATTTGAACACGACATGTTATTAAACGTGTCAAAAATTTAAACACGAACACGGAAAGTTTATTAAATGGGTCACACGACCCAACACGTTAACCTATTTAATAAACATGTTGTATACCATTGACACAAGATTGACACGCCTAATACATGATTAATCTGAAATGTGTGACTAAATTACAGACACGAAATTGACATGCCTATACATATTTAACTCAAAAATAATATTAAAACTAATCACTAAGATTAACACAACTAATCAATTATACACTAACACATAATTAGATCAAATTTACACAAAATAAAATAAGATAACATTATATGAACTACATAAAACACAAGATAACACATCTAATTTCAAAGTTCCAAAAGTAGAATAAGCATAATTTTTAGGCCCGAAGACCTAAAAGTCTCCTCAAATATAACCTAAACAATCCACAACAATTCTAAAAGCGTAATAAATAAAGTCATAATATTTAATGTGTTCTCTATACAAAAGCATAATAAACATGAAGTGCTAAGAGTTAAAGTCTTGTCCACACAAGACCTACACAAACACAACACATCCATTGTCTCAATTTCATAAACATATTAACTATAATAATAGTAACACTTCGGTCTTAACAAGCCTCTAAAAAATAAAGTTCTAATAATATATGAGTACAACATAACTTCAAGATGTATCTCATAGGATCCCAAATTGCATTATATTGCTAATGACTCAAATCTTCCACAATTTTAAACCTATTCAATAGTGAAGGAAAATAAAAGAATCATATAATGAAAAAATGCATAATCATAAATGAGAATTAATAATCTAATATTAAATAAAGCATTAAATTACCTTCCATTGGACCATTTTGCACAGTAGAATTGTGAGAGTTTTGAGTAGAAGTAAAGTCCTTGATGTCCAAACTAAAAATGTCCCTAGTGATTTCATCCACTGCCATACAAATAGACTTTTGATGTAAATTTTCATAATGATTAGAATACACATTAACTTTTAATAAGACAATCTTAGGAAGAAAAAAACTTTGAAGAAGACTTAAACATGAATATTTAGTAAATAATCAAATTACCTTTGTCTCCAAATAGCCAATACCTAGTGCAAATTAAGGACTCTACTATGTCAGGGTTAAGTGCACTCCTATATTGATCCAACACCTATCCACCCACACTAAAAGCATATTCTAAGGCAACCATGGATATGGGAATGCTTAAAATGTCACGAGCCATTGCAGAAAGCTCTTAGCATCAGAACTTACTATTAGTTTATCCACATAGAGCTCTGGTTCGGTTTTTTCCATAAAAGCTTGCTCATGATTTTAAAATTATAAAACTCGTGTAACCAAATAAAAATGAAAATAAGATTCAGTAGGAAAAACGTACATAAAATCTAACAATAAAAAATTTTAAATTTCATACTTTAAAAAATTATACACCTTTAACAATGATTTTATCTACTTAGGTAGAAAAATCTGACTTAAGCTTCCCCTATAAGTAGAAGTGCCACCTCCAAAAGATGACGATGATGATATAGGCTTACCCTTAGAGTATTTAGAAAATAATGACTCCAAATTCTTCTTGATCTTAAAAAATAGTGGTGAACCCTTTTCTCCATTTAAATTTTTGTACGCATAATCCACAAAGTTCAACTTATAGTGAGGATCAATGACCAGTACTACAGTCAGTATAAGACTGAAATCCTTCCAATACTGATCAAACTTCTCAAGCATAAAGTTGGCCATACTTGACAAATAAATATCATCACTTTCCTTTGATGTTTTCAAGGATAAATAGCAAGAATGCACAGCTAGAAAATACAAGTTCGAAGTAGGGTATTGAGTTCCGAAAAACACATAAGTGATGTTGCAAAATAACTATACCAAAAAGCTCAAAATAAGATCAATATGAAATCACTGCAACAAGTGAGTTTAGCATCAAAATCTTCATTTGTCTCAATAACAACTACTGTGATTATTGAACTTATATTCTAATCAACTACTTCATAACGTGAATATAAGAAGATCTAATGAAGATATGGGAGATTGAACAATAAAAGAGATCAAAGAAAGAAATATTTAAGTAGCAAAAGGAAAACAAGTAACAACTGTAGAAAGTGAGAAAATGACTCATGATTTGTAAACATTGAACATGGTGTAAGAACAGCAAGAGTTTCAACGGTCGTATAGGAGTTTAAATAACTAAACGGGTTAGATGTGTCAACTTCGGGTTAGGTCAGAAGACCCGACACCCAAATTAAACGTGTCACTCAAATCTATTTATTTTGCATTGTGTTTGAGTCGTATCATCGTGTCGTCTCAAAAATTGTCGGCCATACTTCTCTTGGATCGTGTTGCAAGACTTTGTGCATTTATAGTATCTCTTAATCTATATTGGTATGAATATTTACAAAAGTCTTGGTGTGTAAATATTGAACAAGGGCCATGTGATATATGTTCTTGTATTAAGTGCTGTTGACAAGAGCATATTCTCAAAAACTTGGTAATTAACGCATGACTTGCTTAATCCTAAAATAAGTAATGAACTTGAGTTTATAACTTGTATTATTTGAGATGTTAAAGTGTATAGATTAAGAAATTGACGATCTAAATCATGGTATTTTAGTAGTACATTATTATGGGAATTGGGAACATATGCTTATGGATATGGAATTTACAACTCTATTATATAAAGAAGTGAATACTACTTTGAGGAGCTATAGAAGCTTGGATGATTTAATTAATAAAATTGATTCATATACTAATTGGAGACTTTTTGTAAGTCTGATCATCTATTAGGTATAGTTTTTTATCAAGGAATTAAAAGAATAATTGGATAGGCAAAGCTATAATTTTACCTAGTTATAATTATCAGTATTCATGTGGAGTACATATGAAAATGTTAATTATGAAAATGTTAATTATCTAATGTACATAGTTTTAATTATAAATTATCATGTGATATTTATTTAGTTCAAGAGTATAATTTTTACCTTTGGTGGAATAAGTCTGTAACTAGTAGTACAAACCCACTTGTATTAAAAGTTTATCAGAACTATGTCTTTCTCTACTGGAGCTTAAATTAAATAGGTCCATTTAGGTTCCCAAACCATACCAACACCTTCGTCTGAATGAGACCAATTAGGCTCAAGTAGCTTAATATGCAAATACACTAAATGGACAAGAAGGTCGGATAGAAAAGTGGGCCATCAGAGCCCACCACAATGGTTCTTAGAGCAGTGATTTTCAGCCAGCCCTAAGGCCTACAAGGGCTTGCCGAATTCCTCCTTAAGGGAGGAGTCTATAAAAAACTCATTCGCCCCTTGTTGTGTGTAACTTTAGTTTTGACTGAAATATTAGTCTGGCAGTTGCACAGAAAAACTGAGAGAAAAGTGGGAGAGAGAAATTCTTGGAGCTACCATTAGAGACTCTTAGATTTCTTGGATTCTCACTTGGAGGTAATTAAGATCGAGGTGTCTACACGCTTCTACAATTTTAAGTTTGGCACTTAGGAAGGAAGACTCACAGGTTGATGTACAATTCTATTATATGTATTTAGACCATAACTAAGATCCTAAAAAAGTTTTATGAAAAAGTATATTCCCGAAATTTTTTGTTTTCCATGCTTCCACTCCTTTTTGATTTTCTAGATTTTGATTTTTAAATAAGGAAATATTTTTCTTTAAAACAGAAAATATAATATTTTTCCAGTTTTGTATGTGGTGAATATTTTTATTTATTATTAACAGATTTTGCAGATAAAATATTAGAGATTATAGAAATTATGAAATTGGAAGATTCGAAGATCAAGGTCATCAATTTAATTCCAAATTTTGTAATCTAAGATTCTAGGATTCTAGGGCAACTATGGCTATTAGATATATCATTTAATGCTTTATTTATCTATTGCAATTAATTTATGACTATCCTTGCAAATCAATTTATGATAACATGACATATGGAATAGGTAGTGCGCCAAGATATTATCATAATGTCATGTTTATTAATTATGATTTACAGTATCTAATTGGATTTAGATAACTTAGTAAATCATAATATATCCTATAATTAATTATATAAATTGAGTGAGAAAAGGTTTACTGGATTAAGACCTACAGTTTCTATTATAAATCTATTAGATTAGGTTTTATATATGATCATCCTTAGGAGATTGTATATAAACTATTTTCTAAATTGGGTTTCTTCGGATAAAATTCCAGAAGCTTATCATTTGTGATTACCCTTAGGTATCATTAAATTAAAAATCTTTACTTGAGTTTAAACAATGGTCATACACTCAAGTTAGACTTATTAATCTTCATCCTTTGAGTTTTATCAACAAGTTCTAATGACCAAATAAAATAGTAGTTATTAATAATTAAATATGAGATATTTTAATAAAGTTGTTTATTAAAGTTAAGATATATTTTCTCTAATTAAGTCAAATAAGATTGTTCACAACTAATAAGAGAAGCTGGATACTTTTCTTAGATCATGTTACAAGACTTTGTATATATATAATGAGTCTTAAGCTATATTGGTATGACTATGTGCAAAAGTCTTGGTGTATAAATATTGAACAAGGACCATGTGAAATATATTTTTGTAATAAGTACCATTGACAAGAACATATTCTCATAAACTTTGTAATTAACACATGTCTTTCTTAAACTTAAAATAAGTAAGGAACTCGTATTTATAACTTGTATTATTTGAGATGTTAAAATGTACAGATCAAAAAATTAACGATCTAGGTACTAGCATTTTGGTAATGCCTTATTATGGGCATTGGGAACATATACTTATAGATATAGAATCTATAACTCCATTATACAGAGAAGTGAATAATACTTTGAGAAGCTATAGGAGCTTGGATGATTTAAATCTTAGCTAAGTAATTAATAAAATTGATTAGTTTGTTAATTAAAGACTTTCTATAAGTTTGGTCATCCATTAGATCTATTCTTGTATCAAGGAATTGAAAGCTAGAATTGGAAGAGCAAAATGGTAATTTTATCTACCTTTAATTATCTATATTCATGTGGGAATAGACATGCAAATATTAATTATCTAATAGATATAATTTTAATGATAAAGTATCTTGTGATATTTATTAAATTCAAGAGTATAGTTTGGACCTTCAGTATAATAAGTACATAACTAGTAGTACAAGCTCACTTGTATTAAAAGTTTATTAAACCTGGGCCTTTGTTTATTGGAGCTTGAATTAAATAGGTCCATTTGGGTCCCTAAACTACTTCAATATCTTTGGATGCGTGAGATCAACTGGGCTCAAAATGTTTAATGTCCAAATACATAAAAGGGACAAAAAAGCTGGACAGAAAGGTAGGCCATCTGGGCCCACCACACTGCTCCTTAGAGTAGTGATTTTCGGCCAGCCCTAAGGTCCAGTAGGGCTGGCCAAAATTCCTCCTTAACGGAGGAGTCTAAGACTCCTTCTCCCCATTGTTGTGTGTAACCTCAATTTTGACTAATATTAGTTTGACAGTTGCACAGAAAACTGAGAGAATAATGAGAGAAAAAAAATTTTGGAGCCACCATTGGAGGCTATTGGAGTTCTTAGATTCTCACTTGGACTTGATCAAGATCGATGTGCCCACACACATTTGCAGTTTCAAGCTTGATGCTTAAGAATGATGACTTACTAGTTGAGGTACAATTCTATTTTATGTATTTAGACCATAACTAAGATCCTAAAAAGGCTTTATGAAAAACTATAGTCTGAGAAAATTTTGTTTTCCATGTTTCCACCCAATTTTGATTTTGTCATGTTTTTCGTAAATTATAATTAACAATGACATAAGAGTTAGTTAATCAGCTAATGCAAAGGATACCAGCTAAGTGAGTACAACAACAACCTCTTCCACCATAACTAGTTCAACCACAGGCAAGAACCTATGGTTTCGGAGCAAGTTTATGAAAGCTCTTGAAAGCAACAATGTCATGACCGGAAATCAAAGTCCGTGACTTTTAGTAATTTTGAATGAAAATATAATTAGATATTAAAGTTTAAGAAATTCAAATTCAAGCTCTCAAATTAATAACCACACCATCCTCATACATCTACTTAGAAAGTTCACTAATCTTAGCTAAATAATTAACAAGCCAAGAAAAATAACAGAGTATAAACTCCCACTAGGAATTAAGAGTAGAACTGCATACACAAGTTGTGCAGCTTGTCTATCCATTTAGACGACTACCTCAGATGGTCAAACACTTGAAAGCGGGAGAAGTAGGGGGTGTGAGCATTCACACGCTCAATAGAAATTCAATTACCTTTTTGAATGGGTGTAATTTCACCAAACCTGCATAGTTAATACCTTTTTCAATATCCATTTATAAACCAAGTTTATAAAATAAATTATATCAAGATTAATCACATATTCAAAAACCAAAACCAGAACCACAAGATTGTATATATCGTAAATCAACCAGTCTCATGAGCTCACATCCTCTCATCACAAACTAGAGTAACTCGTACTACGTATACTAAGTACTCTCTGCTTGATACCTATCCTAGAAAACTGGAGGGACACTCATGTGTCTATGTCTACGGAACTGGAGGGGCAGCTTAATGCTTACGCCTACCGAGTGTGGATAATCAGAAGATCCCGCCCAGGTTCACGGGCTTTCAAACACCGCGATGCCTAAAATGTATCTCATGTGTGATCCTATAGTATGTACAATATTTAATATTTCAAAATAACCATGCATCAAGGAATAATCAAATCATACTTTAAAATCCTACTTAGTATTATTTTGGGATTTACTGTAACATGGGCAGCACACCACTATATTACCCCATAATCATAATTTAAAAATATTATAAAAGTCCACTCAGTCTAATCCAAGTGTAATCCAAAGTGTTTCAAAAACTTATTAAGTCATCGGATAAACCAAGATTTTTCATAAACTAATTATAATGCAATTACAAATTAAAACAAGTATAAAACCAAGTAATTGAACCCCTACCTCGATATGTTAGTAATACAAAGCTAATGTCGCTCGAAGAATCTCCTGTTGGTCACTTGGGTATTTAAACGGTCGTTTCAGGATCCTGGTAAGTCCACTTGAAAAATTGACATTTCCACTGGAGCCTCAAATGGAGAAACGGAGGTCACCACTGAATTCAGAGAACGCAAAATGGCACTATTCACGTGCCACGTGTCTCGATTTTTATGCCACTTCAAAACATAGTCATATTTTATATCAAAATTCGTCTTTCGACCTCACTGAGTCCAAATTCAAAATTAGAATTCAGTTTCGAGGTCCCAAGCCTTAAATGGGCTTAAAAATCCGAAAGATACAAAAGTACCACTTTTTAAAAATATTTAGAAAAATGTCTACTTTTTCGATTCGATAATTAGTGTGCTTTCGAATATCATTTTAACACTAATAATCGTAGTTATTCATGATTTTAATCCCTCTTCCACTTCATATAATTATTTTAGGTAAAATAATTACTTAACAAAATAGTTATAAAAATATCACTTTCTAAAAACATTTGTAAAATGGCCAAATTTAGATAGTACTCACCGGCGGCGAGTTACCAAACGAGATTAGTCGGGTTTTGTCAGCGTGGGCGAGCCAAGTCTGCTTGTACCAGCGGTGAGCCAAAATGACGGTCGACGACGATTAAATGGTCGAAAAACATCGCGGTGGCTATGACTTTTGAGGGCTCCTAGCAACACCATCATGGTGCGGCGGCTGGAGGGAGTGGCCGGCGAAGCTTCGGCCAGAGGTAGTGAGTTGCACGGGGTGGTGCATAGGGCCTAGAAGCCGGCGGTGTGCTGGCTCGTCTCGTCGGCTGGTAGTTGGGCGAATTTGGGTCTCGGGGACCTCGGGTGAAGAAGGAAGGAAATTAGAAGGATTTAAAAGATATTTTATAAATTATTGAGCCACGTGTCACTATTTGATTTAATGAGCACTATTTTCGTTGTTTACAATTTGATCCAATGTTTGAAAATTTATTACAATTGCACCCTTAATTCATTATGTTTTCCTTTCGAAAATTCTTTACAAAATCACCCTAATGAATCTAGACATAAATCAGCCCATATTCACTCAATAATTTGAATTTTAATTAAATAAATATTTTTTGACAAAAATATTGGTCAAAGACCGAAATATCCTTACAAATTTAATAGGTTTTACATCCTTCCCTCTTTAAATGAATTTCATACCAAAATTCAAACGCAACGGTGAGTACAAATAAAATGATAAGAAGAGTGAACCATCAAATATAAAGTGTAGGAGAATCGAATCAAATACTAGTCAAACAAGGGGCATGAAATATTCATTCTCCACTTGGTGTTAGAATCCCATCAATATACCGATGGTATTCATTCTCCACTTATTATATAGAATAATAAGCTGACCCATCAACAGATATAAGAACATCGATAAATAAAAATGAGAATGATATCCTTAAGTCGGTACACAAAACAAGAGTAGTAATGATAATTAAGACCAAGATTCAGTAGTACAAGACTATTATAACCTGACTCCTAATTGTTAGGCACTAAACTAGATTAGTAGATTAAATGTCGAATATATACGATATCGTCCCCCGGATCATATACTAGATCAATATCACACTGGGACAATTCCATTTGTCTGTATCTAGAACCCGGTCCTAAATAACCACTAAGTTCGAAGACTCTAATAAGATTCCGAATAGAAATCAGTACCCTTGCATTATACCACACGAGATAGACAAGTTCAAAACTTAGATATCACAATGAAAGTACAATGACATAAGTTATTTACTGTTCCTCATAATAAGTATGAAACAACCAAGTATACGAAATATTTCTAGTCAGGAACAAGACTAGAAATCTCCAACAAAGGAGTACATAGCACAAGGAATAATCCAAACATGTAAAATGTAGGTATTCACATAACAAATATAGGCCTAAGTCTATTATGCCAGGTAATATCATTGCGTAATAATTAATACCACAATTAAATCCAGAGAATCTCCAAGTCTCTTTTCCCAACTTAGGATTACGACAATAATCCCAAATTGTCAACCACCTCCAAAGACTTTCTAAGTCTTTGGTACAGTAGGAAGTTAGTTAGAAATGACTTGATATCTAATATATAAGTAAAATAAATAACAATATCATAATGCCCCAGAAATAAGGTTTCAATAAAATAGGCTATCTCTGCGGCAGTGCCTGTCTTCCATTCCATCTCATTTCATTTTTAAGTCAAAAACAGTTTGAAAATATTTTTGAAAATATGGATCACAAAAATTAGGGGCATACAACAATACTACACTAGTTCACAATAAGGTCTTACCTTGGCCACAGATAAACTAAACCTGAACTCTAAGTATTCATTTCAAAAATATAACAATAAGAGTTTAACAGCTCTCTATACAGACCCATGAGTAAACTAATTTCAAATACTATCAATTATGCCACCATAATAATGCATGAATTCAACTCAAATCAAATAATAAGTCACAAACTCAACTCAATTTTAATAACTTCAATCAAAATTTCCATTGACAATAGACTATGACAAGTGTATCCCATAATTCTTTAAAAAATAGAAACAAACAAAGTTCCTCACTTGATATATACAGTTTGATAATTAAACTATATTGATTCTCTTCAAAACTTCTCCAAAAGTTTTTAAACATTTCTCTCCAAGAAATTTGTTAACATGTCTTCTTTTTGTTGGCAAATCACCAATGTAAATATGTTTTCATGATTCTCTTTTTATGAAAAACTTTATGTAAGGCATGCTTCGGTTAGACTACCTTTGTATTTTATAACTTTGAAATCACCACACTCTAGTAATTTTATTAAAATAATTTTAAAAGACACTTTAACAATAGGAAGGACCTATAAAACATTTTACAAAAATAGTAGAGTATGCCATAGTTATTTTGTTTTTTTATAAGCCTTACTCAATTTGAAACATATTTAACCCAAAGAATTTTAAAAACCCTGTTTATGTTTTCAAAGGGAATATCACACATTAATCTACAAAACTCAAATTCTATTAAACACCAAATCAACATATTAATTCATAATTTGTATTCATTTGAAAGTTTAATTTTCATGAATTCTAAACATTTTAATGAAAATATCATGCATTAGTATGTACCACCTAAGCCCTTCAAGATTTTGGTATTTAACATCATTTTATTTCTATTTGAAGCTCAAATGAGACATCATTCTAAGTTTCCAATACTAGGAGTTCTCAACACTTAGGATGCCAAATTAAATTGACCTTATATGTGTTTAATTGTCTAATTGAGACCACCAGGGTAAGGTCAACCTAACTTGACTTAACCAGTAAAAAATTATTTATTACTCAACAAGGATTTAACAATCCAAAGATTACAATATCATGTATGCACCAATAGAATAAGCTACACAATACGGTACATAAAGCCAATATAACAATTTTATTCAAAATCTAATATTCTTTTCAATCCACAAGGTTCCAAGCCGGATTCTATTACTAAGTTTTACTTTGTGAAATTCATGTATCAAGATATTATACATATGACATCTCAGACACATGCATAATTCTCTCAAAATATTTTACTTGTACCGCATTAATTTATACCAAAAATTTTTTAAGAAGTCAAACTGATTTCTCAAGTTGTTACATAAATTCTCTATAAACATTCTATGTTTAGTTCCAAGTTAATATGTAAATAAACATGTGAAAGTACCAAGAATATCTACCACATTCAATTCTAGAAAGATACTTGGAACTTTGAGTTTATAAAAGTTTTCTTGGTCTAAAGAATTCTCCCACTAGCATTATCAAACGTAGGTTAGGATTAATTTAGTACCATAGCTAAATTTTTATACTCCAAGATTCAAACTTTACAATAGTGCAATCTTACAAACATCCAATTTCAAATAGCCTACAAGTTTTAAAACTATTCATTATTTGAAAAAGTGAATCACTTTTACCTATCTGATATTTAAATTCAAAGTATCCATAGTTCTTTTGAAAATAAAGATATACAATTTTATTAATCAAAGTAGCCTATCTCGTTCTAAACCATATAAATCAATTTTAAAAATCCAAGAGTCACCTACCATGTAAATAGTTCTAAATTTGATTAAATTACCAAAAACTAATTAATTTCTTACCCAACAATTACAAAGCCGATATATTTAGAGAGAAAATATAAGTCCGAATGAAAACCACATCTAGGTGTACAAATCTTTCCTTTTCATTCAGTGCAAATTTTCCTAGTCTATTAATCGTGAAAAATTTTATAATTCCAAAAGCTTTACCTTAGAAAAACAAGTAAACTAGGCATGCAGCTATTAAGTAGGCAAAACAAATCATTCCAAGTAAATAACTTACAATGATACACAATCATGATTCAGTAATTCAGACTAGACTAAATAGTCAAAGAATTTCGAATGAAATTAAATCACTTTATTCTACCAATGCACAATTGAAGCCAAACTTAGTGATATAAGTACAACACCACATTTAAGTAAACTCAATATATATCTCGTATAAATTTGTTAATCAAGAAGTCATATGTCATGTAAAGATATTATCCATTTTAACATTTTAATATAAACGTTAATCATTAGTTATTTGAACTGGGTAATTAAAAGTATACAAAAATCTAGAAAATTAAATTACATCCCAAAAAAGTTATGAAATACTAATTTAAGCTAAGGTATTTAAAATACCTAGCACAAGTTAGCTATCATAGAACTTTCAAGGTTTACACATAGCTCACTACCCAAATAAACATAGAAGTATAAGTACGAATGTATATTTGAATAAAAAAATTTGGCTAGAAATAGAATTCACTAGTCTTATGTCAATCCCAACACCTCTAAGACTAAAATCTCTAGCTTATAACTATCTCAAGGATACTAGAGTTTCACTTTAAGGAGGTGAACAAAGGATTCAGGACGAATCAGAGTAAAGACAACATATTTAGCCATTTCTTAAGTGATGTATGAGGTATTTGTCAAATACTTTCCAAAATCCTTTTTCAATAACAAAATATCACAGGCAAGATCTTAGATGGATCTGAAGTCTGCAGCTCTGATACCATTTCTGTCATGACCGTAAATCTGAAACCGTGACTTTTAGTAATTTTAATTGGAAATATAATTAAATATTAAATTTTAGAAAATTTAGAAGAAATCAAGAATCAGATAATTTCATTTTGATCTTCAAATCATTATAAATTCCACAACCATTAAAACTCTTAGTAGTTTTAATTACTTACAAAATATACCCAATAAAGTTTAAGAAAATCTTCAGCTAACTCATTTGGAAACTTGCTGAGAAATTATAAACTTTGCTAAATTCAGTTCAATTAAAAATCTTTAGTTCAATGTCTAAAATAGGCTATATAAAATCAATTCCAGTTTCAAGTTCTCAAATTAATAACTATACCATCCTCATACATCCACTTAATAAATTCACTAATCTTGACAAAATAATTGACAAGGGAAGAAAGATTACAGAGTATGAACACCCACAAAAGACTAAGAGTAGAACTGCATACATAAGCTGCATAGCTTATCTATTCATCTAGACGACTACCTCAGATAGTCAAATACCTAAAAGTGGGAGAAGTAGGGGATGAGCATTCACATACTCAATAGAAATTTAATTACCCTTTTGATGGATTCAATTTCAGCCAACCTGCATGGTTAATACCTTGTTCAAAATCCATTTATAAACTAAGTTTATAAAATAATTTATATCCAGAATAATCACATATTCAAAAACAGAAACTAGAACCACAAGATTATACATATCATAAATCAATCACCCATGAGTTTACATCCTCTCATCATAAACCAGAATAACTCGTACTATATGTACTAAGTACTCTCTGCCTAATATCTAACCCAAAAAACAAGAGAAACACTCATGTGTCTATGCTTGCCAAATCAGAGGGGCAGCTGAATGCTTACGCCTATCAAGTGAGGATAATCAAAAGACCCCGTACAGGTTTACGGGCTCTCACCGAGAGTGGGAATACTAACGGCACATTAAACACCGTGATGCTAAAGATATATCTCATGTGTGATCCTATGGTATGTACAATATTTAACAGTACACAATAACCGTGCATCAGAAAATAATCAAATCATGCTTTAAAATCGCACTTGGCATTATTCTAGGATTTATTGTAACATGAGCAGCACATCACTATATTACCCCATAATCATAATTTAGAAATATGTATAAAAGTCTGCACAGTCCAATCCCAATATAATCCAAAGTATTTCCATAACTTATTAAACCATCGCATAAATAACGACTTTTTATAAATTAATTATAATGCAATTATATATTAAAATAAGTATAAAACTAGGTAATTAAACTTCTACCTCGATATCGTAGTAATACCAAACTAATAATGCTCGAAGAATCTCCCGTTAGTCACTTGGGTATTCGAACGGCAGTTTCGGGATCCCGGTAAGTCCACTTGAAAAAGTGACTTTTCCACCGAAGCCTCAAATGGAGAAACGGAGGTCACCACTGAATTTAGAGCACCCAAAAATGCTAGGTTAGACATATAATTTGTCAAAGTCAAAAGTAGTTCCTAGTCTGGGACCCATCCTGTCGCGCGCAAAACGACACTATTCACGAGCCACGTGCTTCGATTTTCGTGTCATTTCGAAATGTATTCATATTTTATATCAAAATTCACCTGTCGATCTCGGTGAGTCGAAATTCGAAATCAAAATTCAGTTTCGAGGTCCTAATCCTTAAATCGGCTTAAAAATACGAAAGTTACGGAAATACCACTTTTTGAAAATATTTTTAAAAATATTCACTTTTTCGATTCGATAATTAACGTGCTTCCGGATATCATTTTAACATCTAATAACCGTAGTTATTCATGATTTTAATCTCTCTTCCACTTCATATAATTATTTGGGGTAAAATAATTACTTAATAAAATAATTATAAAAATATCACTTCATAAAAATATTTGTATAATGGCCAAAATTAGAGAGTACTCATCGACAGCGAGTTACCAGTCGAGATTGGTTGGGTTTTGTCAGTGTGGATGAGCCAAGTCTGCTCGTACCAGCGGTGAACCAAAACAATGGCAACGTCATAGTGGTCGTGACTTTCGCGGGCTCCTAGCGACGCCATCGCGACAACGTGGCTAGCGGGAGTGGTGGCGAAGCTTCGGCTAGTGGTGGGAAGTTGCGACGGGTGGCGCATCGGGCCTGGAAGCCGGCGGTGTGGTGGTTCGTACTGTGGACAGGTGGTTGGGCGAATTTGGGTCTCGAGGACCTCGGGTGAAGAAGGAAGGAAATTAGGAAGATTTAAAAGAAATTTTGTAAAGTGTTGAGCCACATGTCACTTTCCGGTTTAATGAGCACTATTTTTATTATTTACAATTTGGCCCAATTTTTGAAACCTTATTACAATTGCACCCTTAATTCATTATGTTTTAGTCCCTCGTTTTGAAATTTTTTTACAAAATCATCTAATGAATTTAGACGTAAATCAGCCCATATTCACTAAATAATTCAAATTTTAATTAAATAAAATTTTGTTTAGAAAAAAATACTGCTTAATGACCAAAATACCCTTACAAATTTAATGGGTTTTCTAAGCAATCTCTCACTTTTGAGTAGACTACTGTTCCACTTATTACTGGCGAGTGGATGAGTATGCTATAGACAATTTTTGACTTCATTAATTTTAGAGAAGGTGAGAAGATAGCGTGTGCCATTTATATTCTATGAAGTGATGGACGGATCTAGTGGGATAGCGTTAAGAAATCCGTCAATGTTACAGATATGTCTTGGAGGGATTTTCAAGGAATGTTTAATTCCAAGTACTATAACACTATTGCACTCAATAGTAAGGTCAATAAATTCTCCAATCTATGCTAGAAAAAAAATGAGAGTAATGAATTATGTGAGGAAATTTGACCAACTCGCATGATTTGTGCCAGATATGGTATCAATTGAAACTACAAAGACTTGACGGTTCTTAGAAGGCTTGCGGCCAAAGTTGGCACAAATAGTGGATACAGGAAAGACAGGAGCAAAATCCTGTGCTGATACTATTGGACGAGTAATTCGTACTGAATCGTGGAAAGTGAAGCTAGGGAGAAGTCTGATCGTAATAGTAATGCTAGGAATGGTTATTTCAAAGAAGGTAACCATCCTTAGTATAGTAATAATCAAGGGTACGAGTGACAAAATTAGTGAAAACAAGCGAAGGAATGGGCATGGAAACCAAAGTAAATCAGTGCATGCAAAGATTAGATTAAGCGACAACAGACCAACCAGAAGGGACAAAGAGACTTTGTTGAATGGCCACTTTGTCATAAGTGCCAAAGATGACACCTCTTGGAGTGTAGGGCAATCAAGTGTTACAAATGCAGAAACCTAAGACATATTGCTAGGAATTGCCCGAATGCTGACCATCGTAACAACCAAGGAAATGGTCAGAGGAAAACAAATGCTAGGGTTTATACTAAAACGCAAGATGAAGTCAAAACTGGGCTATCTGATACGGTTTCTAGTTAGCTCTCTACTACCAAGACCTCAGCATATATATTGATAGATTCAGAAGCATCGCATTCTTTTATTGTTGCATCATTTGTTAAGAAGTTAGATACAACACCTAAGGTTTTAGAGGAAGTAATCAATATTGCTTTACCGATTGGTGAAGTGTCATCATCACAATTTTGGTTTAAATCTGTACCGTTGACTGTTAATGGTTGAGAACTATTTAGGGATTAGTAGTACTAGAGATACGATATTACAATGTTATTTTAGGAATGGACTAATTATCCAAGTATAATGCCATTATAGACTATCAAAATAAGAAAGTGATAATCTAACCTTCCAGAGACAAAGAATTCGAATACCCAAGGATACTAAGAGGAAGAAAATCACCTATAATATCGATGTTGAAAGCCTGAAACTTACTCGTAAATCGATGCATTAGACACTTAGCCAGTGTGGTGGACACAACTCATGAGGCAAATTTGGAAGTGATGGATATGCCACTCATTCAAGATTTTCTAGAAGTATTTTCCGATAATTTGCATAGGCTACCACCAGATTGAAAGATAGAATTTGTCATCAAACAGAATTTTTCATCAAACTTCAACCAAGAACCATACTAATATCTAAAGCATTATATCGAATAGTTCCAGTAGAGTTGAAGGAATTGAAGACTCAACTCCAAGAATTACTAGACAAGAAGTTTATACATCCTGGCTGCTCACCTTAGGGAACACCCATTTTATTTATTAAGAAGAAAGATAGAACGATGAAGATGTGTATCGATTATCAAGAGCTTAATACAGTAACCATTAAAAACAAATATCCTTTACCCAAAATAGATAATTTGTTTATCAATAATTAGAGATGTCAATCTTTTCGAAGATTGACCTATGTTTCGGTTATCATCAACTAGAGATACGTGATGAGGATGTGGGAAAATAGCTTTCAGAACATGCTATGGGCATTATGAGTTTCTCATAATATCGTTTGGATTGACTAACGCTCTAGCAGCATTCATGGATCTCATGAATCGAGTGTTTAAGGAATATTTAAACAAGTGAGTCATCGTATTCATTGATGTTATTTTAGTGTATTCATGAATGAATGAGAAGTATGAGAAACATTTGTGTTTAGTTGTATAGAAATTAAAAGAAAAACAACTATACGTAAAGTTTAAAAAATATGAATTTTGGCTAGAAAGTATCTTTCTTTGGACACATGGTCTCTGGAGATGGAATCTCAGTGGACCCATAAAAAATTGAACTCGTAGTCAAGGGCAGTAGCCAACTAATGTAGCTGAAGTACATAATTTACTTGGATTAGTTGGATATTATTGAAGATTTTTAGAAGGATTCTTCAAGATTGAATTACCATTAACAACTCTTACTTGAAAGAATACTCAACTAAAGTGGTTTAAAGCTTGTGAGAAGAGCTTCCAAGAGCTGAAGAAATGGTTTGTGACTGCTTCATTCTTAGCCATTCCAAAAGGAATAGATGGTTTTAAGATTTAAAGCGATGCCTCTTGGCAAGGACTTGGTACAATTTTGAAACAACATAGCAAAGTAACTGCTTATACTTCTTGACAGTTAAAGAATTATGAGAAGAATTATCTGACACATGATTTGGAGTCAGTGTAATCGTGTTTGCATCGAAGACTCGGAGACGTTATCTCTATGGAGTGCACTGTGATATCTACACTGATCATAAGAGCTTAAAGTATACTTTAATGTATAAAGAGCAAAATATGAGGCAAAGAAGATGGTTAGAATTGGTCAATGATTAAGATTATGATATGCACTACCACCTTGGAAAAGCATATAAAGCAGCTGATGCCTTGAGTAGGCAGCTGACTGCTAACTTGTTGTTATTGCACCAATTGCCAAAGCCACTTCGAAAAGATTTCAGAAAATTAGAAATGGGGATTGTGATTGGCCAATTATTGGCATTAACTTTACAACCTATAATAATGGAGGAGGTTCAAGGAAGTCAATTGATATACCCATTTTTGGAGAAGATTAAACATGAGGTTATAAAAGATAAACGATCAAATTTTCATATATCTGAAGATGGTGTGTCAGTCTTTAAAGGACATTTGTGGGTACCAAATCATGATGAAATAACAGGGCAAATCATGTATGACATGCACAACACACCATACTCTGTGCATCCAGGTACCACAAAGATATATAGTGATGAGGAGGATATTTACCTTCAAATCAAGTATATTTAAAGCTAAAATAGTTGTATGTTTTCAATTGTTTTGTTAGATTGATGTGTACTTATTTGTTTTTATAGTTTTGGCGAATAAATGAGAATTAAAGTGAACTTGTGCCCAAAATGGGGTTTTTCAAACCATTTGGATTGAAATTGAGTCCGATAGGATGTACTACAATGAAAACGAGGTAAAATAATACTAAAACTGCAAAACAACACATCTAAGAAGTAACATAGCATATTAGGGGGAACAGAGGTACCCCTGCACCTCTGTTGAAGCACCCATATGCCTCCAGGTAGTAAAAAGGTACCCTTATGTCCCCTTTTCTACCGAGAGGTGCTCTTGTGCCACTTCAAGGGTGTGGCTATGCCAGGATGCATTTTTGAGCTCTTTTAACGAGTTTCGATGGCCAGGATTGCTCCATTCTCATAATCCAATAATTGAGACTCATCTATTCTTATATGTGCTTGAATTTGACCTAGGAGAATACTTTAAAATTTAGATGGAGGCATAAATTTCAATGTGGAGAATTAGAAAGAAAAACACACCAAATTCCAAGAGAGAAAAGCTTGGAGTTGGAGATTTCTTGAAGAATTATTAGGATAGATTCTTGAATAATTGAAGACTTGAAGCTCATTTCTATAAGTGTTTTTATTTTTCTTTCTCTTATCCTAATCTCCCTTGAAATTTGTATTGAGAACATTGTATAATCTTATTTGGGATTTATGATTTTCTTTATGAGATTAGTTTTGGATTCTATAATGCTTGATTTTACAACTTATCTAATTACACCTCATTGTACAATGCTTGATTTATCCTTTTTACACTTTTTTTTAATTGTTTTGTTTATTATTAATCTATTTTCTATTATTAATTCATTTATGCTTCTCATTACTCTTTGCTTCTAATTTATTTGGCCAATGAATTAGTTGATCTTAGTTGTGATTTTAATACTCGGGAGAGATTAATCTTATTATCCAAAACTGGGAGGTATAGTTTAGGTTGTTGTGAGACTAGGAGGATATCGATACCTAGATAATTGCCTTGGTAGTTTAGGTTGTTTGGGTTATTGTGAGACCGGGAGGAGAGCAATACCTTAACTTCTATTTGAGGGCTTAAACCTAATAAACACTTAATTAATCAGGTTATATAAGGATATCAACTTAGGTTAGCTAGGTGTATTATCTCATTTGATACTTGATAGAGATAATGAGGTTAGATTAGGTCCCTTGATTAGTGAGTTAAGTAGAATTAAGCTGGTAATTACTTAATTTGATGAACTTAGGAGTAATTAGGTGTAACCAGTTCCTAGTATATTCGTGCATAGTCTTATTCATATTTTATTTATACTTTATTCTTTTTATCCTCGTTTTTATTTGTTTATTTTTATATTCATTTAGATTTTAAGCCTAAATAAAGTCAGTTGCAATAATTTTGACACTTAGCAATTATTTAATACATAATCTCTATGGATCGATCCTTCTTGTCACTATACTAGCTAGTTTTGATTTTTATTAGGATACGCTAGGTTAAATAATATGAGGAGAACATTATAAATTTAAAATTTGATTTTGGGCATTTATAGCCCACAACTAAACGTTCAATTATCATATAGAGAGCTGAAAGATCATTTTTGGTGGCCAGATACGAAGAAATATATTGTGGACTATGTGGCAAGATGCCACATTTATCAGCAGGTGAAGGCCAAACACCAAAGACTTGGAAGATTATTACGATAATTAGAAATTCCAGAGTGGAAGTGGTAGAAAATCACAATGGATTTCATGTCAGGATTACCCAAAAATGAGAAAGGGCACAACTTTATATGGGTGATTGTGGACCAAATAATCAGATCGACTCATTTTTTGCCAATATGAAAAACTTATACCTTAGATAAACTGTCAGAGTTGTATATACAAGATATTGTTCGATTACATGGAGTTCTAATCTCTATTGCATTAGATAGAGATAGTCGGTTTATCTCGGCATTTTAGAGAAGGTTACATCAAGCTTTGGGAACGCATTTGAGGTTTAGCACTATGACACATCCTGAAATTGATGGCCAAAATTAGTGAATAATCCGAATGTTTATAGATATGCTAAGAGCGTGTATAATCAATTTCCAAGGGTCATGGAGTAAATATCTTCCCCTGATAGAATTTTCTTATAAAAATAGTTATCAGGAGTTCCTAAAGATGTCTCCGTCAGAAGTGTTTTACATGGTCATAAATACAGATCACCAATTCACTAGCATGAGGCTGGCGAAAGAAGATATCTTAGTCCTGAATTAATGGACCAAGCCACTGATGCACTTAAGATGATCAAGCAGAGGTTGAGAGCTTCTCTGAATAGACAGAAGAAATATATGAACAGACGATATCAACCATTAGTATTCAAAGTGGGGGATAAGGTATTCTTAAAGGTCACATTTATAAGAGATGTTATGCATTTCTAAAGAAGATGAAATTTAGCCTTAGATACATTGGGTCATTTGAGATTATAAGAGCGAATTGGAAAGGTGGCCTATCTTTTAGCCCTTCCATCTGGTGTATATAATGTCTTCTACGTATCGATGTTATAGAAGTATATAATAGATAACTCTCATATGTTGAGTTACAAGTCTTTGGAAGTGGATCTGGAATTAACATATGAGCAAAAGCCAATGAAGATCTTTAATAGAAAGGAAAAAGGACTTTGCAATAAGAAAATAAGTACTGTGAAGAAATCAAATGGTGAAAGAAGCCACTTGGGAATTAGATGCAGAAATGAAGTGCAAATATCCAGCTTTGTTCTAAGTTTTGGGGACGAAACTTCTTTTACTTTGTAGGGAATTGTAACCCCCGTCAAGCCGGCCTAGCCAAATTATGTAATTATCAACAGTTAATGTTAAAATTATATTTGACTTTTATTATTATGAATCGGAAATTATGTGTTTTCTATGATGCGCATATATATTCACAAAATTGAGTAGTGGATTAATCTCGTGATAATGATTAATTGGAGCTTAAAATTGATTTGATTGAAAATAGTTCAATTTCAATACGTTATAGTTGATGAGAATGTTCTTGGAAATTTAAATTAATTTATGTCAAGTCAAACTTTTACAAGTTCTTCATGGCTAAATTGTTTTGAAGATTGGGTGATAATGTAATTACTTCAAAAGTTTGGAGTTAGCGGAAAAGAAATGAAAATGGTATAAATAAACTTTTCTTAATTTTATTAGAACTATTTACATGTCCTTCCTTAAGGCTTTAATTGGCTATATATTTAATACCTCATTCTGGGCATTGATATATTTTAAGCAATCTGGTTGCTAAAGCTTAATTTCATTATCCTATTTACCTCATCTATTTATTTAACTCTTACTTTTCCTTTAATACTTTCCTTAAATCGCAAGTCCATACACAGAGAAGCTCAGGTTTCCCTTTTCTTCATCTTCCACTTCTTATACAAACCTTCTAGGTAACATCAAGAATTCTTGATTGCAGGCACACGATTTCTTGAGTAAATGATGTAACTCTTATAGAGATTTTAAAATTTTGACTAAATGTTTTCTTTGAACTTGGCTCATTCATTCAAGTAACGATATTTCAATAAAATGGATATTTCTAGCAAAATATTTTGTTGATTAGCTACACACAAAGTCTCAATCATTGAAAACTTTTGGGTAAATACTACTTTTGACTTCTCTCAAACTCTGAAACTTGGTTTTGTTCTTCGTTTTATAACTTATTCTTAGTTTGTATATTTGATTGTTGATTCGAGTTTTCAATGAGTAATAATTATTAAGTATTAATATTCTCAAGTTATTTTAGTCTATAATATTGTTAGAAAGCTTATAAAATTCATTTAGAGTCGTTTTAGATAGTTTTGCTTTGAGTTTTTAGTGTAGAACGAAATCTGGAATTTTTGAGTTACTACTGAATAGTTTATGTATTTTTGATATTTCTTACTCTTAACCATATCAAAATATTTTAAAATTTTAGATGTTGTGGTACACATCTAGTTCAACCTGAATTGACCTTATTTGTTAAAATCTATTCGGAATTAAGTGAGTTGTGATTTTTCTAAATCATGAAATCAAAACTGTAAAAGATCCTAGTGATAGAATTGTTAGTTGGGATTGCAGGGTCAGTATCTCCCTCACTAAAATTCCAAATTAGGTCATATTATAGTTTTAAAAGGAAGGTTTAAGTCTACTTTCATTTAGTTTTAGAATGGGATTAATCCGAGTTTTCTAGAAACTTTTATAAACATTATACAATGGTATGTCGTTGGAACTCCGTTTCTGAAGTTACAAACTGAATTCCAAATAACCGAAAGTAACAACACTAAAATCTTATATTTTTAGGCCTTTTTATGTTTGAGTTGAGTCTAAAGAGTCACTAATAACTCTAGCTAAGTTAAGATGAGTGTATAACATAAAAGAAGTTCAAGTTTTAGATCGCATCTAAATAAATTTTGTATTAGGTGAATGCTTTAATTAATGAAAAATTTCTGCTATCTAACCAAAGTTAGTAGTCGAGTAAGAAAAGGTATTAAGGGATGTTCGTAAAAGATAGAGAATTTGCAAATAGGTAAGTAGAGTATTTACCTACAATGCAGGGAAAGAGAATTTTCGAACAGGAAAGTAGAGTATTCACCTAAAACACAAAGATTAAAATCCTGTGTGGATTATTTGTGTATATTTTAATATTGTATTCAATTATTAATGGTGAATATTAATGCATGCTCCTTGATTATTGACAATAATCATAACTTGTAAACTCTATGTGAATATTATGACCTATAGCATGTTGAGATTTAATATCTGGTAGTGTTCATGTTATATAACTCTTAGTGAGTTTCTTGAGCTATTTAAAGCATGTTAATAGTTGAAATGCTATGTTTTCTATGTTGGCTATGAGATTATATATTGCTCAAGATTAGTAGTTCTGTGTGAACTCAATGTGCTTTCCATAGCATGTTAATTTGAGATAAGCATGATATAAACGTCATGACATTTGAAAGAGTAGTACTACTGGTCTTATATGTACCTTAATATATGTGGAGGGATTGGAACCCAATTTACGTGCTCTGTTCTCATGTAAAGTTTGTGTAATAAGTGTTATGCTAAATGCATATACGTAAAATAACCACATGTATACGGGTAGTATACAAGCAATAAGATAATAAGATAGAGTTGGTAGTATTTATGAAATTAGTTTCATGAAACTGTGTAAAATAATGATTCTACACAGAAGTTAGTATTTTTATAAATAAGTTACATGAGTTAGACATATTTATAAAAATACACCCAAAGCCCAAATTAGAGAACAAGCCCAATCCTAGTTAGACTAGGATTAGCAGTTTTGGGCCTCGTATATATAAGATACATAAAAGGAGTTGGACATATTTATAAAAATACACCCAAAGCCCAAATTGGAGAACAAGCCCAATCCTAGTTAGATTGGGATTAGCAGTTTTGGGCCTCATATATATAAGATACATGAGAGAAAAAACTGCACAGTAATACTTAGAGTGTTAACTGCATAACAGAGGGAGAGAGAGAGGATTTTCGGCCAAGTCTGAGAAAAAGAGGAAGAAAAAGTTTCCTACAACATCACATTCTCATGTCATATTTTGGTATTCTAAATGATCAAGAAGGTGTTCTTGATCGTTCTCCAATGAAGGATTCAACTTGGTACCCACTCGCCTCATTAACCAAGTGCAAGAGTATAGACAAGAAGATCTAGGGTTGGAGATTTGATCGCCATCAATAAGGAGATCAAGGAGCAGCAAGAGGTAAACCCTAATCTCATCTCTAGGGTTTATATACCAGACTTGATTTATGTTATATATGATCCTGTAATTGATATATGCATGCTTTATGGTTATGAAAGTTGTTTTCATGAAAAATTTTAAAACCTAAATCCGCTAACTTTTCTGCTGTATTCATGATGTGATCCTGTGTTTTTCTATAGTTTCTATACATGTATGATTTTTCCTAAGTGTTAGATATATACCAACATAGCCAACTTTGCCAAAACTTAAGGGAAGCTATTACCATGAAGCTCATCAAATAGAGGTTTTCACCCATAGTATGTGTCATACAACACAACAAATGAGTCATATTTTTGAATGCCCTCAAGCTTGGCGATATATGGCGATAATTGGCACGTAAGCTCAACTTGATTTGGCACTAGTACATGTATTTGGTAGGCTTGAATGAACAGTTTTAGTAGTGGTGGAGGAGGTGTTGGCCACATAGGATCGTCACAAATATAATCTTTGATGAATGGTGGTAGCATGATGATTTAGATCTCAAAGGGTGAAGATTCACAAGTGTTGTCTTGTGATTCCTCCTCCTTGATCCACTCTTGATTCTCCTCCTCACTTGAGTTATCATTATCAAACAAATCCAAGATTGTCCCACTTGTGCTCGAATGCTCATGGTGGCTTTCATCAATATTTGTGATTTATGCATGTATCATAGTCATCGTTCTTCTCATGACCTCAAGGGATTCATAAAGAGACTCAAATTGTAAATTACGAACAGTCTTCGTTCTGTCCCACTCCTCATGGGGAAGTATTGTCTCCTCCGAAAATTGTGTAAAAAGATATTTAAGGTCGGGAGAAGGCTCCTCTTGGTAATGTGGAGTATCAAACCATGGCGCCAAAATGTTAGAATTATCTCCCAAACTGAGGTGGCTTGGTAGATAATCCCAACTCTGATGGTTAAAGTTGGCTATATCTTCTAACAACCAATAAGCTTCATCAATGGATAATTGGAAGATAGGGGTGGTAACATTTCCTCTTTCCATCCACATTCTTATTTTAGGCCGAAGGTTGTTGAAAAGTTTTATATTTGATACTCCAGGGATAAACCATAATTCAGACATAGTATGAGCAACTCTTTGTATCTCCACCATGCACAATAAAATAGCTCACAGTCTCGTTAAGCAAGCCATAAGAGGAATTGTTGATCTAACATCTCCAAGTACCTCGCAAAATAAATATTTAAAAGTAAATATTAAAAATGAAAATAAACGCTTAAATTAAAATCAAGTAACTTACTCTCGATATCAACAACAATCTAAAATACTAATTCTCTGGCAACAGCGCTAAAAACTTGTTACACCAAGTGCATATACGTAAAATAACCGCAAGTACACGGATCGTATACAAGTAATAAAATGATAAGAGAGATGTCAATCCTACGAGGAATTGGGGGTTAGATTATCGTTAAGTACCGGAATTATTGTGATCTAACTTTATCTAAGCAACCAAACTATGTGAATTTATGATTAAATAAATACAAATATAAATATAAATACATAAAGAAAATACGGAAACTCTATGCATAAATATACTAGGAGATTGAATTCACCTAACCATCAACTATGTCTTTTGATCACCAATTTCATCCTAATCAATTATTCCTAGTTTATAAGCCAAGAATACAAAGATATTTCTACTCCCTTTCTCGAGTGTCGAGTGAAATCATTCCCAAATCTCGGTTCTAATATATCTATTCCGAACCTAATAATTAAGAATTCATTATGTTCAATGGTTCTTTGATCATGGATTCAAAGGAATTATAGGTTCTCTCAAACTCTACAAGTCCTAGGTTATACTATCATATGGTTGTTTCTAAAATTTCCTTTCTCAAATGCCAAATTCTAGAAACTAAATCATCCAACTAGTAGCTAATTAGTTGAGAAGCATTAAGCATGGAATAGCAAAAATAAATTCAAGAATAATATCGAAGAACATATTGGAAATATAGATATAAAATCAAAGTCTAAGCTACATCATTCCCTAAGCATATAACAATTAGTTCAACATAAGAGAATCTAATATTAATTTCAACAAGAATTTTATATATTCAAATATATTCAATAATCAAGTATAATACAAAATTTAAATGAAATTAGGATGAGAAAGAGGAAGAGAAAACTCTTTTATAGAGGTAGAACTTCAAGCTTCAATCTCTTCAAGTCACTCTCTCAGGCATCCTCTCTAAGATTTTCGCTCCAAGCTCTTTCGTCTCTTGGATTTTTGAGCTTTCTTTGTTTTGTTTCCTCTCTAACTCTCCACACTTGAAACGGAGGCTTAAGAATGTATTTAAGGGGCTCCAAGATGACCTAGATCGGATAGAATGTCAACCATTCGATCAGATGATATCACGGGTTGAGATTGGCCCTAAATCGCTAAAAATATGCTTCGGGATGCTGGGTAGCACCGCGGTGCTCCTACGCAAGTGCCGCGGTGCTGTAGCCTCTAGAAGTTTAAATTCCAGGCAGTACTGCGGCGTTACTATTCCAGTGCCGCGGTGCTCTCAGTTTTGGAATTCAGCACGATTGTTTTTCTTCTCGGGGGCGTCGTTTCTTCGTTTTAGCTCTGTTTTGCCTGAATTTTATTGCGTTGCATTCGTATCGAACTCAAATTTCATCCAAAAGGATTGAAATATCCAAATTTAGCACCAATTTATCTTGATTCTTATTTATTCACTAAAACTACAAAAACAAAGTAAAAACTCATCAAACTAACATAAATGCTTGAGAACTTACACTTATTTGAGCTAAATGATACCTGATTTGTGAGTGAATTAATCATTCATCAATAAGATATGGTAAGAAATACGTACCTTCGAGTTAGATGGACAAAAAGGAGGACTCGATAACTTATTTATGGCTTGACAAACTTTGAGCCCCTAGTAAAGACAAAAGTAAAGTTTGCTAATTGTAAGTATAGTTGTGGTTTAATATACTCTTGAGTCTCGGACAAGACAAGAGGAGGGTTATCACTTAAGAGCATGAATGTTGGCTCTAGTACCGAGTGCCCAAAATACATATGTGCACATGTATTTGTAATATATCATATACTGTGAAATTCATAGAGCTTATATGTGAATATGTGGTGATGATTATGGTGTCGAATGTGTACAGATACTTGTTATGTATTAAGCTTATGCTTATTACATTACTCACCAAACTCTAGACTAGCAACTCTCTTATTGAGTCTTCTAGCTCATTAGTTTCCTTGTGTTATAGGTAAAGGAAAGGCTAAAGTACAAGAATGAGAAGTACGGGCCAAGTTAACGTATAATGTACATATGGGACCAATCTTTTGTTAATGCTTTGTGAAAACTACTTGAGTAAGTTATGAAAATTCCGCATATAAGTATCATATTTTGAGGAGTTTGAAATATAATGTTTGTAAATAACCTTAAAATTTTATTTATAATATTTTATAAGGTAGTAAAAAAAAATTGGAAAAATCGTATCAAAACTTTAGTGATAATCTGGTGCTAATATGATAAAGTTATTTATTAGTGCGGAGTTATTACATTAGAAATAGTAGAAATAAGTCCAGGCTACGATTTAAAATCCATAGTTATATCCCCTAAAAGAAGAAGAAAAAAAAAAGGGATAAATCCTTAGCTCATTCATTTCCTTTCTAAAATCCTTCTAATTATATAACCACACTACTTGAAATGTCCATTGACTACTTTCCTTCCTTCAAATTCTCTCTTTCCTACCAAACAAACCTTAGAAGTATATATAAAGCTTCAAGCTTTAGTCGCTGTAAAACCAGAAGTAACGAGTGATGGACGTTATCTCCTTTGTTAAGTATCTGCTCCTTAAAACATATTAATTCTCTTTTAATTTGTTATAAATATTTTCAAAAATCAATGAAATTTTTGAGGTGCTTTATTTTATTTTATTTTACTTTGTTTTATTTTATGCTCTTTATTTTATTTTATTTTATGTTTTTTAATGAAAGTACCTTAATCACATTATATGTATCTATATGATATCGTTAGAGTAGATATACAGAAGACATAGATATATGTAATCTTGTGATTAAAACGTTAAGCACATTTTATGAAATAAGTTTTGGCATTTTTAATTGTAGCAGACTGATTTGTCTTAATTAAAAATCAACTTAAAAATGTAGTTGGACTATGTCAATAAATGACATATAATAGATCTAGGATAATTGTCAGCTAGCATTTATTAAATCTCACTGGTGTTGATACTAATTTAATATTAACCCTAAGTTATATTTTCGTGTTTATTCATATTGTAATATTTGAATTTCTAATAGGTGAAATTCAACTATAGAGTTAGTAGTCTCTGTAACTTTATATCTAATTAATATACTTAAAATGATATCTACCTAGAGAAAACTATAAAGAGTCAATAAATAAAATGTACTTAAATCAATTGGAAAGTTGAGATATTAATTTAAAGTTGAAATATCAATTTAATTATTACATAGAACAAGTGATATAAAAGTATAAAAATCAATATGACATGGCCAAAGTATTATTATTCTTAATTATATACATAATATCATAGAATGGTTGATTGTACTTCCAATCTTTTAGCCGAATAAACTTTGATATTAATAATTGAGCGAGATTAATTAAAGGCACAATCTTTGGACTAGCTTGTAAATTCAATTATAAAAAAAAAAAAAAAATGGAATGAGAATAGAAATTGGGCATGTTGATTTTTGCAAGCTATCTTTGGACATTAGAGTATAAACGTTTTAAGAGTCAATTTACTATTTTCGAAATAATATTTAGACTTTGATTTCCACATATCGTGTATGATCGAAATAGAGGATTTACCATTGAATTGCTAATTGAATTAAAATTAGATTTCTTTCTCAAATTCTAGTGTTTATGTTTTCAAATGAGAAAGTCTAATGAAATATTTTCTTTACTATAGAGTTTATAAATGTTTGTGGACCGAAATATTTAATACCAAAGTTGGGAATTATTTGATACCTTTCAGTCATAGTTTCATTTAAAGTCACTAAAAAATCACGGGATTGACTTTTCGCCGGGACAATAAGCCGGCTAAGGTTATCAAAACTAATTGTACGCATAAGACATTCACTCTATCTCAAATACGTACTAGCTTTAAAATGATCAGTTTAAAGTAATTAAATGGAGCCACACATCTTTCATTTTCCAATATGGGTCGAACGGAATCTTCATCGGTTGGAAAATTTCATCCTGTTAATGATGAGGAATAGGACAATATAATAATTAAAATAATTTATGTGATACTTAATTAGGATATTTTAGGATTATTATTATGCCATTTATTTAATCTAGGATAATTTTGTAGTTTAATTTATGCATTTGTGGGTCACTAAAGTTTTCATTGTTTTAACATTTCTGTTATTAGTTTCTTAGTTGAATTAGGATTGTTATTTATCTAGAAATAGGTTAGTTATATTCGCAATTTGTATGATTTGATCAATAAAATTACTGAATATTCCAACTTCCTCCCTCTAATTAATCTTATTCATTTCTACCTGTTCTTTTATTTTCTATCCAAATTCTCTCTTCTTCTCTCTAAATCTTCTCTTCTTCTCTCTAAATCTTTTCTCTTTCTATTCTTTTTTCTTTCTTTTGACGTAATATATAATTAAAGAGGTATTAAGAAAAAGGAAAAAGATCCAGGACCTCCCCTATATTTTAGAAAATGCAAGTTTTTGCACGTGTTTTAAAAATACAAAATATATCCCCTTAAATTGTCAAATTGGCTTAAAATTATCCACTAAGTCAAATTTATCTGATTTTATCAAAATTAAATGTAAAATATAACACTAATGATGACTAGTCAAAATTAATCAAATAATCTAACTACTTTCTTAACCTTACAACTAAATACACGATTGTTTTTAAATATATATATATAGGTTACCAATCCAGTACCTATGTGTAGGTATTTTTTTTGTAGCCGTTGGATCATCATCTAATGGTGATCCAACGGCTATAATGATATGCATGAAAAAACGGGCATCATTAATGTTATTTCTCTCTCTTACTTTTTAATATAAAAAAATATGCAAAAAAAAATTTCATTGGCCAAATTAATACCTATGCATAGGTAAAAAAGAAATATCTACTAGATTGGTGCCCATATATATTATTTTAAATATAAATTTGAATATTTGATCTTTAAGTTGTTTGGTCGTATGTTCAATGAATAATTTGATTATTTATCAGTGGCACTTGTGCCATTTTCAGATTATAAATTGAAAAAAGTTGAACAATTGCAATAGATCACTAGTTTATAATGATAGTAAATAAATAATTTACCAAGAATATAATTATACCACTATACATCAACATTAAATTTTTTTGATGTCACGGTGAATAAATGATATGCCCTCCTCCTTATAAAACTTTCGTCCTCGAAATTTGTTTACCCAAATAATTCTGGATACTTGATCCTCATTTCATCCTCTCTCTCCCAAGTCACTTCTTTTACTGCGAAATTCCTCCACAAAACTATAACTAGTGGAATTTTCTTGTTTCTCAATTCTTTCTCTTTTCTATCAAGTATCTGTACTAGTCGTTCCTCATATGTCAAATCTCGATTCAGCTCTAGTGGCTCATAACTCAACAGATGGGAGGGATCTGAAATATATTTCCTTAATAAAGAGATGTGGAAGACATTGTGTATGCTTGACAGTGATGGAGGTAAAGCAAGTCTGTATGCTACGTTTCCAACTCTTTCAAGCATCTCGAAAGGTCCAATAAATCTAGGACTCAACTTTCTTTTCTTTCCAAATCTCATTGCTCCTTTCATTGGTGCTACTTTTAAAAATACCATGTCTCCTACATCGAATTCTATATCTCTTCGCATTGGATCAGCGTACTTCTTCTGTCGATTCTGTGTAGCAAGCATTCTTTTTCTTATCTTTTCTATTGCCTCTGTGGTTTCTTTGACTAACTCTGGGCCAAGATACTTCTTTTCTCCTATTTAATCCCAATGGATAGGAGATCGACACTTTCTGCCATATAACATTTCATATGGAGCTATACCAATTGTTGCTTGATAATTGTTATTATGAGCAAACTCAATCAATGGTAGGTACTTACTCCATGATCCTTAGAAATCTAGAATACATGCTCTTAACATATCTGACTTCTTTAAAATTGCCATGAAGCTCTTCGCCAAAACTGAGAAAAAATAATCCAAATAGCCGGAGGAATGCCTAACTGCCAGCTCCGTCACCATCAGTCACCGCCGGCAATGCGCCTGCCCGCGTTCTTTGTCATCGGCCAATGAGTCAAACCCTAGTGGTCCCACAGTCCTGCACACGCCGTAAACAGCGCTAGAGCTCCATGAAGATCATGCCCACGGTGGCATTTTCTGACAACTAGAGCTTCATCGAACTTCTTTCCGTTCCACCGCCGGTGTGTACAGCTTAAACTCGATGCCATTAATCTTCTCCGACCAGTCTTAGCTGGTAACTCGCCGCCAGTGGATACTTTCCAGATTTAGCTATTTTTTTTATAAAATTAAATTGTAGTATTTTTATAATTATTTTGTAAAATAATTATTTGGGCCCTGAAATTTATACAATACGTTAGAGGAGTTAAAATTATGAATAAATATGATTTTGTGACGTTAAAACGGTATCCGAAGGAGCGTTAATTTTCAAATCGAAAAAGTTGACGTTTTTCTAAATATTTTCAAAAAGTGGTATTTTTGTAATTTTTGGATTTTTAAGCCCATTTAAGGCTCGAGACCTTGAAACTGAATTTCAATTTCTAATTTGGACCCAGTGAGGTCGAGAGACAAATTTTGATATAAAATTTGACTATGTTTCGATGTGGTACGAAAATCAAGACAGTGGCTCGTGAATAATACCATTTTGCATGCCACGGGTTGGGCCCCGCCTCGGGACCCACTTTTAATAAATTATATATCTAACCTAGTATTTTTGGATATTCTGAATTTAGTAGTGACCTCCGTTTCTCAATCCAAGGCTCCATTGGAAAAATCACTTTTTCAACTGAGCTTATTAGGATCCCAAAACAATCGTTCGAGTACCTGACCAATGGGAGTTTTCTTCTAGCGTCGTTAGGTTGATATAGCTACCAAATTGAGGTAAGAGTTTAATTACCTGGTTTTATACTTGTTTTGGATTTATAATTGCATTATAATTTATTTATGGGAAATCATGGTTCACGCGATAGTTTAATGAAGTTATAGAAACAGATTGGATTATACTGGGATTACTGTTGATTTCATATATATATGTTCTTTAAATTATGATTATGGGGTAATACAGCGGAGAGATACTCATGTTACAGTAAACCCAGTAATAATGCCAAGTTAGATTTTTAAAGCATAATTTGATTATTGGATGCATGGTTATTATGAATGGTGATATGTTGTACATGCCATAGGATCACACACTTGAGTTCTATTATTGCATCATGGTAGTTTAGATTGCTGACGAATTACTGTAATGCTAGGTAAAAGACTTAGGTCCCTACGTAGGTTTTTAGCTAATATACCTACGGGTAGTGTCTAGATGTTGGGTACCTCTCCTACATAGGTATTATAGGGTTGCGATAGGAGGATGAGAGCTCACTCATTTATATTTAGTTGATGTATGATAAGTACAATTATATGTTTCTGGTTTTGGCTTTGAATATGCGAATATTCTGAATATCAAATATTTTATAAATTTGGTTTATAAATGAATTTTGGAAAAGGTATTAATCATGCAGGTTTGGTAAAATTGCAACTATTCAAAAAGGTAATTGATTTTCTACTAAGCATATGAGTGCTCACCCCCCCTACTTCTCCCACTTTCAGGTGTTCGTCTAACTGAGGTAGTCATCTTGATGGACAGACAAGTTATGTAGCTTGTGTATACAGGTCTACTTTTAGTCCCTCATGGGTATTTATACTCTGCTAATTTTCTCTCTTGTTCAGTTATTTAGCCAAGATTAGTAAATCCACTAAGTAGATATATGAGGATGGTTTTATTATCAATTTGAGTACTTTAAACTACAAGTGATTTAATATAAATTATTTTAGACATTAGGCTAAAGTTTTCAGTTGAATTTATTTACTAAAATTTGTGATTTCTCAATAAGTAACTAAATGAGATAGCTGAAAATTTTCTTAAACTTTAACGAGCATTTTTCTTAAATAATTACAAACTAATACGAGTTTTTAGTGGTTATGGAACTCATAATGACCTGAGGATCGAAATGAAATTATCTAATACTTAATTTCCCCTGAATTTTGGAAAAAAAAAAACCTAATATTTTATTATATTTTCACTTACAATTACTAAAAGTCACAGCTTTGGATTTCTGGTCGTGACAATTATGGTAAATATGATAATGCATATCAGTAGTAAATTTTTTTTTTTTTGATATAATCACGGTAAATAAATGACACACTATCTTATAAATAGTGATAAATAAGTAAGTTAACACGGGTACAAATCATAATATTTTTTGAGACCACGGTAAAACACGATATACAAGTTTATAATAGTAGAAAATATGCAATTTACTAAGGGTATAATGGTAAACTAAAATCAAAACTATAAAAAAGAATATATTTATATATAAAACAAAAAACAAATGATCCCCAAACCATCCCTTTAAAAGTGGGGTATTTTTGTAGAACCCTCCTAATAAATCCTAAAAGAAAAAATGGCATCCCGTACGATCTTTTAAATAATAATTCCAAAAATACGGTCTTGGGATACAAAGTTATTTTCATACGGTGATTCTTAAAAAAAAACACATTTCCTCTTTGTAACATCCTCCAATCCCACACACGTACGTAAGAGATAGTCGTAAAAATATTTAGTGAGATCGGAAGACGCTACTCGACTTAAAACTGATAAAATAGTGAAAAATTAAAACTTTTTAAACTTTCTGTAAGAAAAAGAGAAATTCCACTCATAATTATACATATTTTGATACATATATATATACACCCTAGCAAAATAGACCTCTCATAAAATATACGTAATGTACACACACTCAAAACAGATACAAAATTCTCAGTCAGAAAACCACAGTGTCAAAATGCTCATATACACAAGTCGCAGGCAGAAAGTAGGCGCTCCTCCTCTAATCTCAAATATCAGCAGTTACCTTTGCAATGTAAGAATATAGGTGAGTATGAAACTCAGTAAGTAACGTATGCAGATGCAGAGTGCAAATGACAAAGAACAAATAATTATATGATTGGGATCCCTGTGTATAATGTATAGCCTGACAAGACCGTGAATCGCATACTGAACCACTCAGAAAATATATAACATATCATGAGCTATATGGAGGTCTCGAGCCTCAAAAAAATCCCCTCTGTGTACAGCAGAGGTCCACACCATACCGCCGTCAAAGTGTTCCCGAAGGAACTAAATTGTCTCCGAAGGAACCAGAGTGTCCCCGAAGGAATCAGAGAGTGTCCTCAAAGGAACCATATCATATATTTGGGCGCTGACCCGCCACACCCTATTCACCAATACTCGCCAGGTAATATAAATACACCACGTATTCATGTCTCATGCAAAACTAAATAACAGATGCATACGTACATATATTCACAAATTCTATATCCACATATTTCACAGATTTACAGAAACAAAGAATTTCTTACATTGCAGGTGTGACGTTACTTACCTCGATTCCAGAATCTCACTTGAATTTCTGTGAAATGCTCTCTACTCAAGGTACAAGTGATGTGCCCTAATATTTTCAAATAACAAGTTCCTACAATTGCTAACCAAGTGGTACTATTATTATTAATGCTCAAAAACTTAATAAAAATAAATAAATTATTCGGTATATAATTTCAAATAAGAGAATGTAAGACAACTATTAAAATGAAAACTTATAAATCGGTAGTTGATTCATCAAGCATCTAACTTCCAAAGCTTATAAGGTAAACATGTAGTTATGCAATTAATATTTGATTGAATAATATGCTTAATCAAATTCATGACCTATAATTATACAAGGTTAAACGTCTATCCGTGGACCTCCACTAAGCATTTCGTTTTAAAGACACAGGCATATGGATAAAATAGTTAGATGATGTACAAAATAGTTGCCCACTTCCAAAGTAAAACACAATTAAATAATACTAGGACTTTGATTCAAAACTAAAGTCAAATACGTGAATCGGGTTTAGTTAAAACTCCTCTTATATTATAATTAATTTCTTTTCCTTTTCCTCATATACACGCAAGCACATATATATACGTATATTAACAATTTGTTACACCAGCCTCTAAGCTTTCAATAATCATGAGGAACTCTCAAACGTATATAAAACTATGTTTAAAAAAAAAAAAAAAAAAAGAATAGTCGCAGCTTCCTTAAATATTGGCACAAGAGCTAATATATAAACATGTTAATATACATACTCTCAAATTTAACAATAGAATTAACAACTGATCAAATATACATCGAAAAGGTAGTACAAAATATTGGGATTTATACTATATAGATAAATTACCTTTGATATTCTCAAGGAAGAAGTACAACTTGGTTTACTAATATAATTACGAACGTTGTACGGTTAGAGAAATAGAATAGACTTCTAATTGACTAAGGATGAGAAGTTTGAAGAACATATAGTTGGCGGTGGAAAAAAAAATAAACATATAAGTCTATTTGAGAAATCAGCCGACTTAACTAAAGTTGGCCTTAATTAATTAATAGTTTTTTTTTATAGCTATTATAATATCACAAAAAATCAAATTGACAGTACAAAGAAATAATTCAAATGAATTTTATGTTGAAGATATTAAAAGCAAACAAACGTAAAATCATGCCAAAATAGATAAATTGGAACATCTAGTTATCAAAAACAAATGTCAATAACTCATATTGAATACAAAGAACTACTCAATAGTTTCAGTAATTTAAAGAAAAATTATTACTAATCTACTCAGTTATTTAGGTATGTTTAGCAATATGATAAGCCAAATAATTGTAAAAAAAATATTAGACTTAAACACATTAACTTGTACCAATAAGTATCTCTTGAGCATTTCACTGCAAAAACTATTTCACTTATTAAATCAGTAGAAATAGCCAAAATACTTACTCAAAATTTTATACACAAAAATGCATTTATATATAAAAGAAAATTTATGCGATCATATTATTATTGGCTTTTTTAATTATGTGAAGGATTGGGTGTCATTTTAAAATTCAGGATATCATAATCCTCTCCTCCTAATAATAATTTCGTCCTCGAAATTTGCTTACTGAACAACTCCGGATGTTGGTTTCTCATTTCTCTTCTCGCTCCCATGTTGCCTCCTCAACAGATTGGTTTCACCATATAACTTTCACCAAAGGAATCTTTTTATTTCTTAGTTCATTCTCCTTTCTGTCTAAAATCTGAACGAGGTGTTCCTCATATGTTAATTTCAGATCCAGCTCAAGTGGTTCCTAGCTAAGAATATGGGATGGGTCTAATACATACTTTCTCAGCATAGAAACGTGAAAAACGTTGTATCGCTCGATAACTCTGTGGGTAAGGTGAGCCTTTAAGCGACATTCCCAACTTTCTCAAGGATCTCGTAAGGACCTATAAATCTCGGGCTCAACTTTCCTCTCTTTCCAAATCTCATAACACCATTCATAGGAGCAATCTTAAGAAATACTTTATCACCAACAGAAAAATATAAAGGTCAACATTCTGGGTCTGCATAAAACTTCTGCCTGCTTTAAGCTACTATCATACGTTTTCTGATCTTTTCTACTACCTCAGCTGTATCTCTAACAATATCAGGACCCAAATATCGTCATTCTCTAACCTCATCCCAGTGAACTGGAGATCTGCACTTTCTACTATACAACATCTCATAAGGTGCAACACCAATCGTAGTTTGAAAGCTGTTATTATATGAGAATTCAATCAATGGTAGGTAATGGTTCCACGATCCCTGGAAATCCATAACACAAGCTCTAAGCATGTCTTCCAAGATTTGAATAGTCCTCTCAGCCTGACCATCTGTCTGAGGATGGAATGCAGTACTAAATTTCAATTTAGTTCCTAAAGCTCGTTGTACACTCTCTCAGAATTTTGAAGTAAATCTAGCATCTCTATCTGAGACTATGGAAACTGGAATTCCACGAAGTTTAACAATCTCCTTAATGTACAATGCTGCAAGTTTATCCATGGAGTAGGTCATTGAGATCGGAATAAAATGAGCTACCTTAGTGTATCTGTCGATTATAACCCAAACTGCATCCTGACGAGATACTGTCTTTGGTATTCCAACTACAAAATCCATAGCGATTTCTTCCCATTTCCACTCACGTAACGGAAGTGGTTGTAGCTCTCCTGCTGGTCTCTTGTGCCCAGCCTTAATCTGTTGACATGTTAAACAACGTTCTACAAACTGGAAAATATCCTTCTTCATTCCTGCCCACCAGTAAAGAGTTTTCAAATCATTGTACATTTTTGTAGTACCTGGATTAACTGAATACGGAGTATTGTGTGCTTCTACTAGGATTTCTTCCTTGATATTTCTGTCATCTGGTAAACATAGTCTACCCTAAAATCTGATTACTCCTTCAGCAGAAATACTGAAATCTGACTTTTTCCCTGACTCTACTAATTCTTTATGTCCAATCAACTCAGGATCTCCTTTCTGGCCTTGTTTAATTCTGTCTAATAAGTTAGATTGTAAAGTCATAGTAGATAATTGACTAGTAATTAACTCAATAACAGATCTGCATAATTCCTCCTGCAAAGGTTTCTCTAATTCATGTAAAGCTGCCAAACTACTAAATGATTTTCTGCTGAGTGCATCTGCCACAACACTGGCTTTTTCTGAATGATAACTGATGTCATAATCATAGTCTTTTACTAATTCTAGCCAACGTCTTTGTCTCATGTTCAGTTCTTTATGAGTGAACAAATACTTCAAACTTTTATGATCAGTAAAGATTTCACAATTTACTACATATAGATAATGCAGCAAAATTTTTAATGCGAATACCACTGCTGCCAGTTCTAAATCATGAGTAGGATAGTTACGCTCATAAATCTTTAGCTGTCTTGAAGCATAAGCAATGACTTTTCCACTTTGTATGAGAACACATCCCAGACCTTGTTTCGAAGCATCACTATATATAACAAATCCCTCAGTGCCTAAAGGTATGGTCAAGACTGGTGTTGAAATTAATCTTTGCTTCAATTCTTGAAAACTCTTTTCATACTCATCATTCCACATGAACTTATTACTCTTCCTGGTCAACTGTGTAAGTGGCATAGCTATCTTAGAGAATCCCTCAACAAACCTTATGTAATAACCAGCCAAACCCAGAAAACTTCTGACTTCTGTAATGTTAGTAGGTCTAGACCAATTATTAACTGCTTCAACCTTGGTAGGGTCAACAGAAATCCCATCCTAAGAAACAATGTGACTAAGGAACGACACTTTTTCTAACCAGAACTCGCATTTCTTGAATTTAGCATATAACTCTTTCTCTTTCAATATTTGAAGGGTGATTTTGAAATGCTCTTTATGCTCCTCTCTAGATCGTGAGTATACTAAAATGTAATCGATGAATAAAATAACAAACTTATCTAGGAATTCCTTAAATATCCTATTCATCAGATCCATAAATGCTGCTGGAGCATTAGTCAAACTAAATGGCATCACCAGAAATTCATAATGGCCATACCGAGTTCTAAAGGCAGTCTTTGGAATATCTTCTTCTCTGACTCTTAACTGATGGTAACCAGACCTCAAATCAATCTTCGAAAACACAGAGGCACCCTATAGTTGATCAAACAAATCGTCAATACGTGGTAAGGGATACTTATTTTTAATAGTTACTTTGTTAAGTTCTCTGTAGTCAATGCACAATCGCATAGTGCCATCTTTCTTTTTCACAAACAGAACTGACGCACCCCACGGTGAAAAGCTAGGACGTACAAATCCTTTGTCTAGCAATTCTTGTAACTGAATCTTTAACTCTTTCAATTCTGCTGGGGCCATCCGATAGGGTATCTTAGAAATAGGTGCAGTACCTGGTACCAAATCAATAGTAATGTCAATTTTTCTTATAGGTGGCAAACCTGGCAACTCCTCTTGAAACACATCCAGAAAGTCCTGCACAACCAACACATCTTCTGGTCTCAATTTTTGCTCAATCGATGTATCAACAATACTGGCCAAATATCCTGTACCATCTTTTTCTAATAATTTCTGAGCTTTCATAGCAGAAATCAAAGGAAACTTGGTTTTATATTGAGTACCCTTAAGTATAAAATGGTCAGCATTAGGAAGAAGAAATGTCACCATCTTCTTCTTACAGTCAATCTCAGAAAAATACTTTGATAGCCAATCCATACCCAAAATGATTTCATAGTCATCCATGTCAAGCACAATTAAGTCTGCAAATAATTCTCTGTCATCCACTACAATAGGACAAGCTCTCAAAATTTTGTCTGGATACATAACCTCTCCAGAGGGAAGTGTGGCACCAAATAGAGTACTCATCTGATCTACAGGATGACCCAATCTCCTTACAAATGTTAATGATGCATATGAATGCGTGGATCTTGAATCTATTAATGCATGAGCTATGATGCCGAAAATAAATATCTCACCTATGATAACAGATGGGTCTACCTGACTTTCGTCTCCAATATTTGTCTCAGCCATAGTATACAGCCTTCTACCAGGTTTATTCTGATCATTTTTTATTTAAGGGCAATTCTTAATAAAATGACCACTTTTACCACATTTGTAGCATAACCCTGCACCCTTACGACACTCTCCAAAATGATTCTTTCCACATGATGGGCAAGGTGGTATAGTAGTAGTGGTAGTCCCCAGATCAGTCCTGGGGCGCTTTTCCTGATCAGGTCTGGTCTGCTGAGCTGGAGCCCCTTTCTTTTTCATGTCATGAGGACGTTGAATCTGAGTCTGTCCACCTCTGTTTCCCTGAAAACTAGGTCTGAAACCCCTTTGCATTTCTCTAGCCAGTCTTTCTCTCCTAATCTTTTCCTCATCCAAAATATCTTTCTCTGCTTGCTCAGCATCTAATGCCCTATTTGCAATTTGAGCAAATGGTACACCTCGAATTCCACCTGATTTCAAATCTCTAACAATAGTCTTCCTCAGACCTTGCATAAACTGATCTAGCTTAAGCTCATTAGTGGCAACCATGTGAGGTGCATATCGTGATAACTCATCAAACTTCCGGATATATTCGGCAACAGACATCTCTTCCTGTTTCAGATTGGCAAACTCTATTCTTCTGCTAGCTCTCATAGCATCTGTAAAATACTTCCCGTAAAATAACTCCCTAAACCTCTCCCAAGTCATAGTAGTAACATCGTGAATAGTGCTCATAGTATCCCACCAGTATTCAACATAATGTCTCAGCATAAAACTAGCACAAGGAACTTTATCTGCATCAGGAACCTTGGCATAAGCCAGCATACGCTCAGTGGTTCTAATCCACTGCTCTGCCTGAATTGGATCAACCCCACCATCAAAAGTCGGAGGCTGGAGTTTCTTGAATCTTTCCCCAGCACTTTCACTCGCATCCTGCCTTTATTGAGGTGGCGGTGGTGGAGGGTCAGGTTGATTTTCTTGTCTCATATACTGCTCTAATATATTTTGTATTAAAGAAGCCAACTGTTCAACTGGATTAACACTCTGTGAAGAAGATGCACCCCTGTCGATATTATCCTGACTCCGAGTAGTCACCATACTGATATCCTGACACCCAATATCCATGGCTCCAATTATAGACAATAATATTCATTCCCAGAATATGAATGCAATTAAAAAAATTATAATAAATATCAAAATGCATATCAAAAACTTACAGAGGAGTGAGACTTCCTTTCCTTCTCGATGTGTATATAAAAGCGGTCTTCAGAATTATTTTAAAATATAAGCTCTGATACCAACTGTAACATCCCCTGATCCCATATACATACGTAAGAGATATTCGTAAAAATATATAGTGAGATCGGGAGACGCTACTCGACTTAAAATTGATAAAATAGTGAAAATTTAAAACTTTTTAAACTTTCTGGAAGAAAAAGGAAAATTCCACTCATAATTATACATACTTTGATGCATATATATATACACCCCGGCAAAGTGGACCTCTCATAAAATATACATAATGTACACACACTCAAAACAGATACAAAATTCATAGTCAGAAAACTACAGCGTCAAAATACCCATATACACAAGCCGCGGTCAGAAAGTAGGCGCTCCTCCTCTAATCTCAAACATCAGCAGTACCCTCTGCAATGTAAGAATATAGGTGAGTATGAAACTCTATAAGTAACATATGTAGATGTAGAGTGCATATGATAGAGAACAAATAATTATATGATTGGGATCCCTGTGTATATTGTATTGCCTTACAAGACCGTGAATCGCATACTGAGCCACTCAGAGAACATATAACATATCATGAGCTGTATGAAGGTCTCGAGCCCAAAACAAATTTCCTCTGTGTTCAGCAGAGGTCCACCCCATACCATCATTAGAGTGTTCCCGAAGGAACCATATTGTCCCCGAAGGAACCAGAGTATCCCCGAAGGAACCATATCACATATTTGGGCACTGGCCCGCCACACCCTATTCGCTAGTACTCGTCAGGCAATATAAATACATCACGTGTTCATGTCTCATGCAAAACTGAATAACAGATGCATATGTACATATATTCACAAACTCTATATCCAAATATTTCACAGATTTATAGAAACGAAGAATTTCTTACATTGCAGGTGTGATGTTACTTACCTCGATTCCAGAATCTCACGTGATTTCTGTGAAATGCTCTCTACTCAAGATACAAGTGATGTGCCCTAATATTTTCAAATAACAAGTTCCTACAATTGCTAACCAAATGGTACTATTGTTATTAATGCTCAAAAACTTAACTTAAAAAAAATAAATAAATTATTCTGTATATAATTTCAAACAAGAGAATGTAAGACAACTATTAAAATGAAAACTTATAAATCGGTAGTTGATTCATCAAGTATGTAACTTCCGAAGCTTATAAGGTAAACATGTAACTATCCAATTAATATTTGATTGAATAATAAGCTTAATCAAATTTATGACCTATAATTATACAAGGTTAAATGTCTATCCGTGGACCTCCACTAAGCATTTCATTTTAAAGACACAAGCATCTGGATAAAATAGTTAGATGATGTATAAAATAGTTGCCCACTTCAAAAGTAAAACACAATTAAATAATACTAGGACTATGATTCAAAACTAAAGTCAAATATGTGAACCGGATTTAGTTAAAACTCCTCTTAAGTTATAATTAATTTCTTTTCTTTTTCCTCATATTCACGCAAGCACATATATATACGTATATTAACAATTTGTTACACCAACATCTAAGCTTTCAATAATCATGAGGAACTCTCAAACGTATATAAAACCATGTCTAAAAAAAAATCAAAATAGCCGCAGCTTCCTCAAATATTAGCACAAGAGCTAATATATAAACATGTTAATATACATACTCTCAAATTTAACAATAGAATTAACAACTGATCAAATATACATCGAAAAGGTAGTACAAAATATTGGGATTTATACTATATAGATAAATTACCTTTGATATTCTCAAGGAAGAAGTACAACTTGGTTTACTAATATAATTGTGAGCGTTGTACGGTTAGAGAAATAGAATGGACTTCTTATTGACTAAGGATGAGAAGTTTGAAGAACATATAGTTGGCGGTGGAAAAAAAAGAAAAAATAGACATATAAGTCTATTTGAGAAATCAGCCGACTTAACTAAAGTTGGCCTTAATTAATTAATAGTTTTTTTTTTTATAGCTATTATAATATCACAAAAAATCAAATTGACAGTACAAAGAAATAATTCAAATGAATTTCACATTGCAGATATTAAAAGCAAACAAATGTTAAGTCATGCCAAAATACATAGAGGGGATGGCTACGGTAGGGGCGTCCCTACGTAGGGTCATGCCTTAATTATCGTTGGATGGGAATCTGTAGGGAATAACGGGAATCTGTGGAGAATCTATTTATATACAGATTCCCATCCAACGGTGAATAGACAGGGCCCTACGTAGGGGCGCCCCTACTGTAGACGCGCCCATAGATAAATTGGAATATCTAGTTATCAAAAACAAATGTCAATAACTCATATTGAATACAAAGAACTACTCAATAGTTTCAGTAATTAAAAAAAAAATTATTACTAACCAACTCAGTAATTTAGGTATGTTTAGCGATATGATAAGCTAAATAATTGTAAAAAAAATATTAGACTAAAACACATTAACTTGTACCAATGAGCATCTCTTGAACATTTCACTGCAAAAACTATTTCACTTATTAAATCAGTAGAAATAGCCAAAATATTTAATCAAAATTTTATACACAAAAATACATTTATATATAAAAGAAAATATTATGCGATCATATTATTATTGGCTTTTTTAATTATGTGAAGGATTGGGTGTCATTTTAAAATTCAGGATATCATACTCTTTATCTTCTTCTCGCTTGGATCTGTCTTTCTCGACGGAAAGGACGAAGACCCTGTGATCCTTCATAACCTCAAGGAGCGCCAGGCCTCATTTCCCACCTCTCCTTTTTCTGGGTGTTGAAGCTTGAATATGATTAAGGGATCACTGGTAACTTTCGTTTACTGGTTGCAATAGATTTTGTTTGTCTGACTCTTTAAATTACGTAGGGGGCTTTTTAAATGAAAAATGGATCAAGCTTCAAACTAATTTTCTGGGTTATTTTTCTCAAACCAATTCGAAAATAGCTAACTAGATTTATCTACTATATTTTATGTAATTTTGATTTTTCATCTTATAATCTCCCTCTTCAGTTGTTAGTTACTGGTTTTGAGGTTTTTTTTTTTTTATTTTCTTTTTTGAATTTTTTATTGAACTTGAATCTGACTTTGAATTTATATAGAAAACTTTATATGTTATTTAATAAATCAATTTGAATTTGGGACCTGATGTTATTTAATAAAAACTTTATCCGTCCTAGATGTTTTCTTTTGGACCTGGCCTCTCTTTGTTGTTGCAAGAGCAAGTAGATTCGTCAGTGGTTCTCAGTCATTTACAACTCAGGCCCCTTTTAATGAAAAAGTGGTCTTGAAGGAAATTTTTGCTGCCACAGAAAATGCTCCAAGGTCTACCTCACAACTCTGTACTACTCATATTGATAAGCTGTGGAGATCTGGAAATCTGTCTGCTACTGCTAGATTTCTTAAATCCTCGCATGATAAACACATCGTTATTAGCTCTAATACATACAATGTCGTATTGGCGGCAGCCAGTGAAAAGAATGACATTGGCCTTATATCTCAAGTTTTTATATATGCAATTGGGTCTTTTGTATCATTGCCCTCAACTTCTTATCTTTTTATTGCCAAGGCTTTTGCAAAGACAAATGATTGCACTCAGCTACTTAGATTTATCGAAGATGTGTCGGGGAGTTGACCTTAATAGGCATGAAGGTTCTAAACAGAATCATTTTTGCCTTTGCAAAATGTAGGCAGATTGATCAGGCCTTTCTGATATTTCACCAGATAAAGGGTCTAAAATGCGAACCAGACTTGATCACATACAATATTGTTTTAGATATTTTGGGTCGTGTTGGTCATGTTGATAAAATGCTCCATAAGTTTTCCTCCATGAAGGAAGCTAGTATCTCCCTTGATGTTGTGTCTTACAATACTTTGTTAAACGGCCTGAAGAAGGTAGGAAGAGTAGACATGTGCCCAGTATACTTCAAGGACATGGGTGACAGTAGAATTCTACCAGATATGCTTACTTATACTACTATCATTGATTATTTTGGCCGTTCAGGAAATGTTGAGGAATCACTGAGACTATTTAGTGATATGAAGGCAATGCAGATCCGACCTTCAATCTACATTTATTAAGATTGAATGATATTCTGTATTATAAAATACAATAAGTGATATTTCTCCTTGTACTAGATTGAATGATATTTTGTATTATGGATGCAACCATGAAATTTTTGTAAGTGTGACTTTGATTGGTTGGGTAATATGTAAGTCAACTATGGCCACATTGAAGATGCCCACTTAATGTTTGATAAAATGCCTCTGAAATATTTGCTTTCTTAATTTATTTTTAAAAGTTAGAGCTTTATTGATATTGTAAAATCTATTTGTATAGAACAAAATGGATAGTTGAAACCAACTTGAGAAACCAAATTAATTATTGGTATTTTTTTCTTTTTCTTTTTTTTTTTAAATAAAATGTTTACTTGTTGAAATTGAGATCAAAAACTAAATTAGTTTTCATTGGTAACTAGAAACTAATCTAATATTTGGTTACAAATTTGGTTATTAAAAGAGAAACTAACTTGAGAAATCAAATTGGTACTTACACTTTTTTTTGAGCGAGATGCCCTGCATATAAGTAAATCACAGGAAACCATAAAGATTTCTTAGAAACCACAAAAGTTTCTTGGAAACCAATTTAGTTTCTTTTTAGCAAAATGCCTTGTACTTAAGTAAATCACAGGAAACCAATTTGATTGCCTTTTATCGAAATGCTTTTTATATAAATATATCACAAGAAACCAGTTTGGTTTTCTTTTAGCGAAATATCCTATACGTAAGTAAATCACAGTAAACCACAGAGGTTTCTTGGAAACCAGTTTGGTTTCTTTTTTACGAAATGCCTTGTACGTAAGTAAATCACAAGAAACTAGTTTAGTTTCCTTTTAGTGAAATACCCTTTAAGTGCATCATAAAGGTTTCTTAGAATCCAATTTAATTTCCTTTAAGCGAAATACACTTTATATAAGTAAATCACAAGAAACCGCTATGGTTTCTCGGAAATCAGTTTGGTTTCCTTTTAGCGAAAGATCATGTATATAAATAAATCACATGAAACCACAAAGATTTCTTGGAAACTAATTTAGTTTCCTTTTAGCAAAATGCCCTATCTAAGTAACCGCAAAGGTTTCTGGAAACCGGTGTAGTTTTCTTTTAGTGAAATGCCATGTATATAAGTAAATCACAAGAAACCACAAAGGTTTCAAGAAAACCAGTTTGCTTTCTTTTTAGTGAAATGCTTTATACGTAAGTAAGTCACAGTTTCCTGGAAACCAGTTTAGTTTCCTTTTAGTAAAATATCCTTTATATAAATAAATCACAGAGAACCGCAAAAGTTTTCTGAAAACAGTGTAGTTTCCTTTTAGCAAAAATATCATGTAGGCAAGTAATCACAAGTAATCACAAATGTTTCTTAGAAACGAGTTTGGCTCTCTAGAAACCAGTTTAGTTTCCTTTTAGCGGAATATCCTGTATGTTAGTAAATTATAGAAAACCACAAAGTTTTCATAGAAATCATTTTGGTTTCCTGTGGTTTCCAGGAATCCACTTTGATTTATATGTAGCAGAATATCTTGTATGTATATTAATCATAGGAAACCTACAAAGGTTTCCTACAAATCAGTTTGAAAAATAAATTGAAAAAGTAGTGAAAAATCGAAAAAGAAAAGAAAAAGAAAAAAAATAAAAAGGAATGAAAAGGAAAAAAAAAGATAAATAGTAAAAAAAAATTAAAAATTAAAAAATGAAAAAAAAGGAAAAAAAAAACAAAAAAGGAGTGAAAAATCAAAAAGGAAAATAAAATTGAAAAATGATGGAAATAAAAAAAAAACAATAAATAACGATATTTACTACAGTCGAAGTTGAACTACAAACCTCCAGGAGATCAAAAAAATGTCCCACCACCATGCTAATTGTGCTTTTGACTTTCTTCTGACAGGTAAAGTGTTTAAAACTTTTTATGAAAAAATGATGCATTATTTACCAAATTGGCACCGCGTTTTCTATCTCAAAAGTATTTAGAAAAATGCTCATTTTAGGTGGTACGGGAGTTTAATTATCCATAGAAGTTCGTATTTTTGGTATTCTTTTTGAAAAGATAGGTATAAATGTCTTAAACCCTTTATTAAACTAATCTCATCTGCACCAAATCAAATAAGCTTGAATAATATAATAGACTTTGAGAATGAATAATTCTAACTTATATTGATTCGTTTGGCTGTACATGTATTTATATATTAAAAAAATTACATTTACTAAAATACGTAAACCATGTTATTCCCTTTCTAAATATGAAGGATGGTGAAGTTTAAGTCTTCAATTAATGATTTTTTTTTTCAAATTCGGATTTTGATATTCAGGTCTTCAACGCATATAGAATAGTATAAAACATGTTCACGACCACGTTATATTGATTAATATATCATGTTGAGATTTTTCTTTTTTTTTTTTTTTTTAGATAGAATATAACAGCATGTTATATTGATTATCATATGTAATAAGTGAAGGTCATTAGTTAAGCCCCACTTTAAAAAAAAAAAGTAAAAGAAAAAACCACGAATAGGTGGTAAAAAGGAAATAATATAAAATTCATATGTAAATATAATCTCAAATAAAAGAAAATAAAAGAAAAATAATAGTTACAATTAATGGGAATAAAAAGAAGCAAGGAATATTAAAAAAAAAAAAAACATGAGTGGGATAATAAGAATCAACTATTAGAATGTAATTATAAGAAATTCCAAGTCATCAGGCAACAAATTACCTACCGTTAAAATAGTAAACAAGTCTATTTGGATTAGCATTAAATATTTTAGATTTTTTCGGTACAATTACCCAACTTATTCTATTCATCTAATCAAAATCAAATGACTAAAATTTGAGTATCTATCAAGGAGTAAATAATGTGATACCCATTGAAGAAGCATATATATATATATAAGCAAAGAGAAAGTATGTAAAAAAATGTGATAGCTTCTTTGATAGTATTCTATTTTTAAAACTTTTAGAGAAATCCTAATATAACTCTTATTTTTTTCATGATATGATTGGTCCTATTATTATTTTTTCATATCATAATTATTTGTAATATATATATATATTATATCATATTTAATTTAATTTAATATTAATGATACTTTATATTAAATTTAGTTCATCGAACAAATAGTTGTGCTATATTCGTCTCATCAAAATAACTATAGAGATAAATACATTCTTTAATATTTTATATGATATATACTATGCTTAATTTAATATTAATGATACCTTATATTAAATTTAGTTCATCGAATAAATAGTTGTATTACATTCGTCTCATCAAGATGAATGTAAAGATAAATACATTTTTTTAATATTGTAATATATTGAACCTTATGCAATATTAATAGTAACTCGCACAAAGCACAATATAACGACTAGTATATTTATATATGTATATAGAAATAGCCAATCTGACGAAATAAATAAAATCTATGAGCTTATTGAGTGACACTTGTGAAAAAGTTCTCTTAGATTTTACTATAATTACCAAATGTACCATTAAAATCAAACAAATATTTGTACTCAATTATACAGCATTAATTAGTTTACCGCACATAACAAAAAGGCATTGATTCCTGAGTAGTTCAAGAGACATATAAGCTTGTATTAATTGAATTAAAAACTGTCCATTTAATATATAAAGACACCGATTTCTTTTGAAAATAATCGATGGACTTCTTTAAAAATTTTGAATTTTCTATTAGAAAGTGAATATTTATATGTATTTTGAAACGAAATATATTACTCGTGGACATAAATTATATATTTTTATGACATATACTTTCACTATAGAAAGTAAGGTCAAACTGTTGTGAGTGGTAAGAGAATGAGGAAAGACTATGGTTATGGTCATAGGATTAATTATCCTACTAATTATACAAGAGGTAGTATCGCAAGAAATATTCAAGCCTTTTTCTCTCGGGCTCTTCTTCCTTTCCCCTCATTTGATGGTAAACGAAAAGCACGTGTGCAAAAGAAAAAATATCAATCGAAAGAAAATCAACATTTTAATTGGAGAATGAACAAAAGAAAAAGATTGATTCTCCTCCCTATTAAATTGTATCCTAAGCTAGCAAGGAGTTCTATCCAAGCTCAAAAGTGGCAAATTGTTTAAACCTAATACGTACTCAGGTTTTAAGGTGTTGATGAGAAAATACTTATTTTTTAGGAATATATCTTCTGAAATAAAATATTATGCATACGTATTTGAATTTCCAGTTCGGTATACATATTCATTATTTGGTTGTACATACGAATTCGTGAAAGAAACTTTAATGTTGATTTCATAAGTATTGTATTCTTTGACATTTTTTCTTTGCAAAACTATAGCAGAATGTATGCACGCAATATATACTTACCTATATATATATATAAAGTATATATATTGTATATACACACAAAGCGTAGTGATAAATGACAAAAGCTCAAGATATGTAAGTCCCAGCCATGAGACGCTTAGAGGCCGTGGCCCTGGTAGTTCACTCTTTTCTTTTCTTTTTTTTCTTTTTTCTTTTTTCTTTTTCTTTTCCTTTTTTGATAATGTTTATGGTAGATTAATTATTTAGTTATTCTTTTATTTGTATATCGATCACTTTTTTAGGCTGATATTCAATGCTATGCCGCAGTCCAAGTAGACTCTTATATAAAAGCCAGAAGATATATCTTCATATAAATTTTCACTAAAACATAGCTGCTTCATTTTTGTTGTTAAGTGAAAATATTATTCGTCTATTTTCACTTAATTCGTCTCATTCCAAACCAAATTGGACGTACATAAATACAATTATTTACTTCTTTGCTAAGAATGTATACAATTAATTATGATGGCATGTTTTGCATAAAAATAAAATAAAAATTATGAAAGCATGCGACTATATAAAACTTGGTTATTTATGTCTCTTGAAGATAAAAGTGTGTGGGGCAATTAACTCGAAATGATGTGAATGCTGTATTCTAGTATGAATTAACTACTGTTAGTAATATTTGATGAGGAATATGAATAAACTATATGAAGAATCTATATGACTATTATTAAGTAGACTATTTTAGGTTTATATAATTATGTTTTATTTAATTATTCGGTTTTATTTCATTTTGAGTAACTAATTTAATGTTTCTCTTTTATGTTTTTTTATAGAAAATGTCAGTTTCATAGTTTTATCTAGGAGCTTCTGTATAAATAAGCTCGTCTATATTCATTATTTTTCAGTCTTGATTAATTATATACAAACTATTCAGAAATTCTTTTTTTAGTATTCTCTCACTCTGAAGTTCTTACTCTCATTATCTAAATTCTTCTATTCTTCTTTCAAATCTTTCTCTTTATCTTCTTTCTCTCGTCTCTTTTAAATTTTTACTCTTGTTCTACATCATTTGGTATCACAGTCTCATTCAATTTCTTTTGTATGAATCATTTTCTCTATCGAAATCTCCCAATTCTTTTTTCTACTTTCTAATAGTCTCTTTTTTTAGCTATTTTCATCCACAAAAAAAAAAAAAAAAACTTGCTGCCCAAAATCTAATGCAGCATGAAATGTTTTCTCTCAAAAAAAAAAAAAAAACAAACAAACAAACAAAATTTTTAAAAAAAAATCTGCATTGTGTAGATCCCACCTAGGTGTTGCCCCCACCCTTACTCCCATCTTCTGCCATCCGCTTGTGGTTGATATCCACCTCTTCCAGTTGACTACTCCACTGTCGTTTGCCGTCAAATACTCATCTCCGTTTGACCTTGAGTTCTCACATCTTATTCGCTCTTCTCTTCCGCATCTACTCAGAGTTCTCAAATCCTACCAGCCACCACAAGTCTCCAATGCTGCCACCACTTGCATCAATGTCAATGCCGATATCATCCTTTGTTGGAGTCGCTGCTAACCACCAACTTCAGCCTTGTACTAGTCCGCAACTCAAGTTTCAGTCACTAGACATTCCTGCATCGGTAAGTCAATACTTCTATCTTGAAGATTTTTGGCACTTACACTGTTGTTTGGTAACAATTTCTACTCTTGAATATTTTTCTTATGGTTTTATTAGTTAGGAAATTCATGAATGTGTTTTGATCCATTATAATTATTGAATATGTGTGTTCCAATTTATTCTCCATACTATTACCATAAACCATAATAAGGATAATCAATATTATTATGATTTACAATATAATTGTGCTTCATATTATCCTTAACAATACCATAGCTACTCTAGCTATTATCCTGAGAAGATAAGATACAATAATAGGGTCATAAGAGATATTCTTACCTATGGTAGTACTTTTGATCATAATAACTTTTTAGCTTGGGTAAGTCCTCTTGAGAAGTTCTTTGAATATCATAATTTTATTGATAATCTCTGTATTCATTATGCTAGTTAGAAATTAGTTGGATCTGCTAAAATTTAATGGAAACTAGTGAAATGTGACATTAAATATTCTATCATCTGCCTATGACATTGTAGATTGAGATGAAGGAACAATTGGAAAGGACATTCTTATGTCAACCTAGTATTAGTCATGTTCTAGAAACTAAAACTCCTTATAGCTAAGCTACGGTTGATCTTACTTTAGTTTCTAGCGTTCGCAAAAATATCGCCAATATGAAACCCAATGTTAGCAAACTTTGCCAAGAATTGAAGAATATTATTGCGCATCCTTGTGCGCCAGTTTGTGAATTCTGTTCAAACCATTATTACTTCCTTACCTTGTGATTATATTCCTTTATTGATTGATTCTAGTCCACATAAACTCTCTACTTCCTAAAGTATTTTTTAGATCTAATGTACATTTATTTAATTTTCTTTCTAGTATGACTATCAGACTAGTTTTAAATAAGATATATTCCAAGGCCACCTGTGTTTTGTATTATGTCTTTTATACAAAGAAAGTAGTTCAACTGTGTTGTTTCCAGATCATATATTTTCATCAAGAATCAAGACTTCTAATTGACGAATTTCCTACGGTTCTGGTAGTTGCTTTAAGACTTCAAAGTTTTAACCAGCCGGAGTCGAGTTCTCGAACCCCGGGAGAATGACGAGGAATATGAATCAGTTATATTACTATTCTACATGATTATTATTAATTAAACTATTTTAAATTTATGTAATTATATTTTATTTAATTATTAAGTTTTATTTAGTTTTGAATAACTAGTTTAATATTTCCCTTTTATTTTTGTTTCTAGGAGACATCAATTTTCTTGTTTTATCTAAGAGTTTCTCTACAAATAAGCTCATTTATGTTCATTATTTTTCAGACTTGATTAATGATAAATAAACTATTCAGAAATTCTCTCTAAAGTTCTTCCTGTTATTCTCTATATTCTTCTATTCTTCTTCCTAAATCTCTCTCTTTCTCTTCTTTCTCTCATGTCTTCTAAATTCTCACTCTTGTTCTACATCAATATTATTATTCCACAAACCAATATATTCTCATTTTCATAATAACTTATAATTATTTCCCCTTTATTCAAAAAAGTCGAGCACAAAAAAGAGAATAATTTTCTGTACTGTGCAGCTCGACCATGTTGATCTTTTTCATCTATGGTCCATCTTTAACCTCATAACAACGACATTACAATTTATGGGAGAATGAGATTACCTATTCATTTGAAGGTTGAACATTCAATTGTTGATGAAATTGAGGGACCTAGAAGCAACGGAATTTAAAAAAAAAAAATTAAAAAGGCAATTCTAATATAAAATATTTTTTTGTAATTGGACATGAGTAAATCAAAATATATTTTTATCTTCTGTTCATCATCTATTGGCATTCTAAAAACTTTTGCTTCTTTTGTGAGATAAGAAACATTTCTTTACATGCAATTCTAACAATTCTGTTGTAAAGGCGCTTCATTTATGCATTAATATAATACAGCTTTTGCACTTATTTTGCAACTTTTTATTTTAAAAACAAAAAGTGTTATCTAAGTCATGACATGCCTTGCACGGCCATGTTCTTACTAGTATACAATATAAAGCTCGTCATATTTTCTAAGTTTCTATATGTGTAGTACAAGTATCCCAAATATTGGGAGAATATTTACGGGGCATCAACGGAAATAAAAACGTTCTTGTTGGAGCATATATACTAGTTTCAAGCAACAATATATCACCATTCTAAGCTTCCTCTACCCGGACTGGCCAATTCATGACTATACATGTTGGTACTATTTACTGGCTAAACCACCTCAAAATGCTCTCAAACAAGATTAGCTGCTATATTAAAAGAGTAAAAACCTTATACAAAAGAGTTGTTCTTCAATCGTTGATCAAATTAATATTATATAGTAGATAAATTACTCATATATAATGTGTAAATGAGTCAATAGTATTCTATTAATTTATTAGGAAAGTATATATTTTATTAGCTCTCAGTTGGGTTCCAATATAGTTGGAATGTGGCTCGCTTCTTCCTTTATTCGTCCTAATAATCAATCTCATTCATACCAAAAAAAAAAAAAAAAAGAAGAAGAAGAAAAAAAGTTATTAGCTCATTAGTACCCTAAAAGTGTGAGAAAGAAGAAGAAAGAAGGAAGAAGTGGGGGGGTCTTCTGGGCTTTGTGCAATTTGGGCCACGTGTAGTGAGCATAATGGGCTCCTCGCTGATATTTCGGCCTAAACTACCTAGCTCGAGATTCCACTCATTTATCCCCTTTAATTCGGGCCATTTAGTAGTCCAACTTTAAATGACATTTTTTTTGGGACCATAACTCTTTAAAAGTGAAAATTAGTTAGGTAACATCCTATCCTCTTTATTGAAATTTTTATATTCCCAATGATGCCTTTTCCCTAAATACTTCAAAATTATAGAAATTTTACTTAGAAAATCAAGATTTGATATTTGGGAAAGATAAAATCATGTTTATAGTTTAGGTTTTCCATATTTGGAAGATTTAAATCAAACTCAAGGATAAAAATAGGGATTTCAAGCTTGAAGTTGCGATTTTTTGGCCTAAAATTCGCGATTTGGTGGAAATCTCGAACTCAATTGGTCAGTTGAGTTCGACTAGGTCCGACTCGATCGGACCTAGAGTCCAATTGGGGGTATTCTAGGATTTTCATTCTATGTCAGCAAAAAAGTCAAAAAATAATTAAAAAAAAAATAAGAAAAAAAATATATATATCAGATTTTAAAAGTGGAGTTTGGGGAAGATTATAGAACCAATTAGTTCCTTTCAATAATTATAGAGAAACCCATATTTCCGAATTTTCTTCACACGTGCCCCAACTCGATAACAAGCTTATTTTCTATCAAATTTTTAATTCAAATTAAACCCAAATTAGTGGAAATTATGAGAATACCCTTAGTGTAAATATGGGACTTTACACAAAGGGTCTACTTTCCCAAATTTTCTAGTTATATCCCACTAAGTTTTTCTTAACTCAGGTTTTAATGAGGCATATATGATGTAATCCAAAAAGATTGTTTAGACAAGTTGTTTAGACTGGACTTTATGACATCTATCTAGAGATTCTTGCCTTTGCTAATGCTTTGATCATTTGCTTATTTGTTGTGTTCAGCCTTTTGTTGCAGTTGTTATTTATAAAATTAGAAGAAAAATGTATGATATTCGTCTTCTAGGTAAGTGCAGACCTAGTTGAATGTGCTTGTAAATCTTTGATGCACTTTCTCTTTCAATTGAAAAAAAAAAAAAGAAAAAAAAAACCAAAGATGTAATCTTCTTCAATTAATTAAAAATTAAAAGAATTTTCACATTATAACTTTTACCATATTAATATTTGAGGTTTACTAGTAATTAAATTTTCTAATTTTAACCAAACTAATTTTTTAAATTCTATTGTAAAATTTATATATAGTAGAACTTAATATTTGGCTTAATTAACATTCCTTTCAAAAAAATTATTATATTTAATTATTTGTCAATCTTTAAAAGGTAAATTATTTTTGACATTTATATATAGCCCAAATATTTATACCAATATATAGAAAACAAATGCTTTTATCATAAAAAAGAAAAAAAAATGCGAATGTCGTTTGGGAGTTAAGCTAGTTAATATTTCTTGCCGCATATTTTAATATTTTTTTGGGCATTATAAATTTTAACCATCTTTTAAAGTTCATGAGTAAAAATGGACAAATTAGAAATTTTTTAAGAAACTTTAGAATTCTAAACTTGCCCACGTCTTCCCAAAAAACTCGACCCAGTAAAAACTTTTCGATACAAAAAAAAAAAAAAAAAAATCAAACATATGTTCGAACACAGTCAAGTAACACACGGTTGAGCATGATCAGGGACAACGTCAAGCACGATATGATAGAATTTTGTAAGGTGTTTTGGGTTTAGGAAAGGGGTTATTTAAGTAATTTTAGATGTGTAATATGGTAATGAGGATTAGTTTTGATAATGATTCTCTTTTTTAATAGTTAGGATATTAGTAGACCACTTGGGTATAGAAACTACCTCTTTTATTTTTAATTTTTTTGCTCTAAGTAAAGACAACTTGCATATGTATATAAGCCAACTGGGGCTAGCTCAGTTGGTCCAAGGTTTGAGGGTTGTGTGTGTGTGTTTGGGAGGTCAGGAGTTCAAACTTTGGTAGTGTGTGTGTGTCATTTTTCTTTAATTTGTAGTAAGTGGTGGTCATTAATTAAGCCCCACTTTTTTAAAAAAAAACTTGCATATGTATATATAGTAAAAAGATGAATTAGGCATCCCAAAATTTGTACAAATTTTTAATACTACAGCATGCATGTTGTATATGAGTTGTTAGTATATTAGAACTTAAAACAAATAAATTAATCATATTTACCAATTAAATGGTGCCAATTTACATACAACAAATATTAGTTTTGAAATTTTAATATAAATTTTAGAATACCTAGCTAGCATTTTTTATAGTTAAAAAGAAAAAAAAAAACTCAAGTCGCTTTTTCTCTAGAGTCTTTTTCTTCTTTATCTCTCCACCTCTGGCCTACGTTAATTAATTTTTATACACTGGAGAGAGATCCTTAGCATCTCTATAGGACTTTATATTTCCTTTTTTTCTTTTTTCTTTTTTTAATCGTTATCTATGTGTGAAAGCATATGTTGCTATAAATATTTAGATTTATAAACATTTTATTCTACTTAATTCTAGATGTATGTAAGTTTTTCTGATTTGCTTTTATATCTAAAACTTGCAAGAGGATGGAAGACTTTATCCTATCGAAAGTCAACTGCTACGAGAGATTTGTCAGTGTCGATCAGAATTTAGTATTTTTATTGATATTATACATGGAAATATCTAGAAGAATTTGTCTGTACCATTTCAAAAAGAATCCTGCCCCAGCCGGTCTCTTTTTCTTTTCCTTTTTTTTTTTTCTCCCTAGCAACATAGATTTCATCCATTAATTTAGTAGGAATTTCCAAACCAGACTGAAAGATTCGTTGGAGAAATCAAATTAATTAAAATACCTCACTTCACTTTACTTGTAACAAAATACAAATTAGACGAGAAAAAACTCCTATGCCAGGTTGTGATGGAAAACACGTACTGTTCTTGGGTCCGGTATTTAATTACGAGATTTCTTGTGCAACCAAGCTTTGACCCATGTTTGGATCAATCTGGCAAGAGCTGGAGGTCTAACTTAAGTTCAAACCATAGAATGCACATAGGGCTAATTAATAGGAATAAAAGAAGATCAAAAAGAGAGGGGGGAAAAGGGAAAAAAAAATAAAAAATTGACCCGGCCCTCTATAGAAACATCAAAGCAGTTTCCCTAACTAATATGCTATTAAAGAATCACTCAACAAACTTTGCCATGAAAATGACATAATATAATATTTTAAAAAAACATTAATTTGCGAACGCAATTATTAGTTGCACATAGTTATTTTTTGGCATCCAGCTGTTTACATCTATATATCTTATTACTTTTCCCCACACGCCAAATCCACCAACTCCATAATTTCAAGTGGTAAGCAACCTTCCAAGACCGGTTTCTTTTGGTTCTCTCTATATAAATCGCATAAATTGGGACTCTTCCATTTGTCCACGTTAAATAACAAAGCTTAGCTCACATATATACACACACACACACATATATATATATATATCTCTTTCATTAATTTCTTTACGTGAAAAGCTTTATTTTCTACTAATATAAGAACATACATATATCGAAATGGCTTCTTCTAATTACCCTTTTCAAAATTTGGCTATTCTTCTAGTTACAATAAGCTCTTTGGTATTTGTTTCCTTGGCTGGTAATTTCAACCAAGAATTTGACCTAACATGGGGAGATGGTCGTGGTAAAATAGTGAGCAACGGTCAGGTTCTCACTCTTTCCTTGGACAAAGCCTCTGGCTCTGGATTTCAGTCCAAGGACCAATATTTGTTTGGAAAGATTGATATGCAAATCAAGCTCGTCCCTGGAAACTCCGCGGGTACCGTTACAGCCTACTATGTAAGTTATTATTTACCTTGTCCGATCGTTATTAAACTTGATAAGAAATAATATCAAGTTTAATATTTGTACTTTGTTTCATTAACATCTTATTATTAATATAATTATTGCAGTTACGGTCAGAAGGGTCAACTTGGGATGAGATAGACTTTGAGTTCTTGGGGAACCTCAGCGGTGACCCTTATATTGTTCACACCAATGTTTTCAGCCAAGGCAAAGGCAACAGAGAGCAGCAGTTTTACGTTTGGTTCGACCCAACTGCTGATTTCCACACTTATTCTATTCTGTGGAACCCCCAACACATTGTGTAAGTATTTCTACTAATGTATCGCCAAATGTTAACAGTCGCAACTCATATTTAATTTATCACATGATACTCACGTGTCAATTGTCTAAGTCTCTGAGAAAACCTAGGAGATATTCACACGTCAACAGAAGCGTGTGGCTCTAGGCTCTATAATTTGTATTACATCTTTGGACTTATTTTCTTTGTTTAGTGCGTGATGCTAACTATCAGTACTAAATTCTCTATTCATTTTTTTGAGAATACAGAATATGACATAAAGGGACCACGCAAGTGTATATATATATAATTGCTTATTGGATGAAAATGAATCACCCTTCTCTGCAAATTTCTTATCTAATTAAACATTTACCCTTTATTTTTGGGGGGTCGGATTTTCAGTCTTTCCAGAGTGTTACCTCCCACTAAACTAATTTGCGTTTTATAATTGGTGCAGCTTCTACGTAGACGGAACTCCCATTAGAGAGTTTAAGAACTCGGAGTCTATTGGTGTTCCATACCCGAAAAACCAACCTATGAGGATATACTCCAGCCTATGGAACGCTGATGACTGGGCCACAAGAGGTGGTCTTGTCAAGACGGATTGGAGTCAAGCACCTTTCACTGCTTCCTACAGGAGCTTCAACGATGATCAGGCTTGTGTTTGGTTGTCTTCTTCCGGTTCATCTTCTTGCTCGAACTCGAACTCGAACTCCAGCTCTGTCTTGCTCTCGCAAGCACTGGACGCCACTGGCCAACAGAGGCTCAAATGGGTTCAGAAGAATTACATGATTTACAATTACTGTACGGACACAAAACGATTCCCACAAGGCCTCCCTCCAGAATGCACTGCAACTAACAAATCCTAGATTTAATAAGTGCTTCATATAGACGGTCCTTTTTTGTTATTATGCACACGAAAATTTATAAATTATGAGCCAATTTGTTGGTTTCTTTTTTTTTTTTTCTTTTCTTTCTTTTTTTTGTTTTTAATTTGTATTTAATTTTAATACTACGTACCCTTTGTTATTGTATACTTGCTCTCTGATAACCAATAAATATAAGTGCTCTATACGAAACTTATGCTTCAATTAGGAGCAATGCTATAGGACACCAGTGGTGTCCAGCACCACAATGACATGTCTGTTTATTATTAAATGATTTAATTAATAAATTAGACCTATGTTAATCCCACCTGAATTATAATTATGATTAGTTAATGACAGACTGACACATTATTGTGGTGTTGGACATCACTGGTGCCCCATAGCATTATTCTTCAATAGTGGTGCCCCATAGCATTATTCTTCAATTAATGAAGTGTACTACTCTCTACTTACGATTCATTAAATCGAAATTCTAAATAGGACTCAAACCGTATATTTAATTTTTATGTCTTGCACTCCATCCATCCAAAAAAGTTTTTGTGTGTCGTAAAATTAAAAAGAAACTAAAAAATAAATACTTATTATTTTATGTTTTTTAAAAAATAAATTGATAATACTATTTTAATAATTAGGAGATGTGATAAAAGTATAACGCAGTGGACACACAAAATGGAAAAGATGTTCTACTATTTTCAGGCTAGTAAAATGCCACCACTAGGAGTCGCGCAAATTAACAAATGATGAAAACAAAATGGGTCCCCCGGTCGAGGTTGATCACGTTTCTAATTAATTTACCCAAAGGTATAAAAATAGTATAAAACAAAGCTAAAACTTCTAATTGAAGAAAGTACTCAGTTACACATTATTTAAACATTTTTCAAATGAAAGCTCTCTAGCTACATACATACTTAATTAAGTTTATTCATAAGGAAATTAAAAATGACGCCCTTCGTCTACAAACAATTTTTTTTTTTCAAATTAAAAAACCCAGTGAGGAACGGACATCAGATAGAACTTATACCAAAATCCAAACTAGGTTGAGACTCCAGTAGCTAGCTCTACAATCATTTGTCAACAAACTACAAGAAAAGCGCTTTATTGAATAAAAATTAATGAAAACCCAAAGTGTATTAAAAAGCGAAACTCAATCCAAAGAAACGAAACCAATATATATATATATATATATGAGACTGTAGACGAAGAACAATCTTGCAAGGTCCTTATTAAACCCTATCTATATGAGAAAAATGTTAGAATTCTATATGGGATTGCAAAACCAAATACAAACCCTAGAACATTCATGTAAAACTGATAGGTAGGGATTCATTGAGTATACCTGAGTCCATGATTGAATACCGTAATATGGACGATGAACCGAAGGCGGAAGCGATAGTGATTGACTGTATATGCTAGAGGGTTTGATCTTCTGTAGCCTAAAAGCCTAAAGTCACTCAGATGGAATTCTCTGTAATTGATGGTGGGTTACAGAGAATTGAGCGTACGTATTCTTTTGGCTACCGGGACTATAACCCTAAAAGCTTCTTTATATAGTCCCCTGTTGGGTATCCATCAAACCCTAACTGGGTGACTAACAGGGTATCCACATTGGTATCCATACCCAATTGGATATCGTGACCCAGCCCTAATTAAATCACTTATTGGGTCTGCTTAAGAACAATATGGCCCAATACAATTGTCCAAAATATATGTGGCCCACAATAGGAAATACAATTTCCTAACAATCTCCCACTTTGGTCACATATGAACCAAATACAATTGTATTGCAAAACTGAAGTATGGCCATTAATATACCATATTATTTCTGAATATCCCCGAAGTTGCAATCCCGTCCATCAGACATATCAGCACGAAACCAAAGCGCTCGTCGTCGCACTTATTTGGATGGCAACTAGAACCCTCAATGATCACCGTACTAATACACCCGAATGACATAGATCGAGTATGGAATGTGGCATGGAAATTATACGCAATGTGATTTACCGTGTCTATTTCCAACTGGTCCACCTGAACTTTATTGAGATCGACCGTAGTCTTTCCCCTTTAGTGCATTACCGCAAACTTTATTGTTAACCACAATGGGAAAGCCAGAAAATATGAAATACATCATATAATATATAATGAACAGAGTCTACAATGAAAACCATCATCAATAACCAAATACTGCAGTAAATAAACATAAACAAGTGTCACACAACAAGCATCTAAATCAAATTACAAACTCCCACTAAAACTGTACACCATCCAAAAATACAACACCCATACGAGCAGTGTGCTCGTGAAAGACCTTAGGTGGTAAACCTTTGGTGAGCGGATCCGCTATTATAGAGTTTGTACTGATATGCTCAATTGACACTAAACGACTCTGTACTCTTTCTTTAACAGCTAGAAACTTAATGTCAATGTGCTTTGACTTTGATGAGCTCCTATTGCTGTTAGAATATAAGACTGCCGAGTTATTGTCATAATAAAGTTTCAATGGCCTTTCAATGCCATTTACTACGTGCAGCCCGGTGACAAAATTTCGCAGCCATATTCCCTGATTGGATGCCTCATAACAAGCTATGAATTCTGCCTCCATAGTGGAAGTAGCTACGAGTGTC
>JXTC01000028.1:716924-791064 GCA_002914845.1 Trema orientale | reverse complement strand
ATGCTAGAGGGTTTGATCTTCTGTAGCCTAAAAGCCTAAAGTCACTCAGATGGAATTCTCTGTAATTGATGGTGGGTTACAGAGAATTGAGCGTAAGTATTCTTTTGGCTACCGGGACCATAATCCTAAAAGGTTCTTTATATAGTCCCCTGTTGGGTATCCATCAAATCCTAACTGGGTGACTAACAGGGTATCCACATTGGTATCCATACCCAGTTGGATATCGTGACCCAGCCCTAATTAAATCACTTATTGGGTCTGCTTAAGAACAATATGGCCCAATACAATTGTCCAAAATATTTGTAGCCCACAATAGGAAATACAATTTCCTAACAAAAAATTCTAAGCAAGAAAAAGAGTACCAGCTCGTAAAACACTGGCAAAAGTGATAACAAGGCAAAAACAACATGTCCTGAGCCACTAGATTTAAGATAAAATCTCGAGTAGCATGCCTCAATGTGATTAATTCCAACGCATTCCAAAATTTGCCAACTTGTCAGCAACTTGATTTCTTTCCCTTTCAAAATTTCAATGATAATCTATTGGTAAATAAAAAATTATGCTAGCACCTCCATATTGAAAACGTAAGTAAATAAATAAATAAAAACAATCCATATACAAGTCAAAGTCGAACAAAATTTTCCTTTAAACCATTCATTTCCATTTAATTATATATATTTTCTATTAAAACAACAACTAATTATTTAGAATGAATCGTTGGTATTTTTTCGATATTTTCAGCCTCAGGGTGCACCACTACTGTAATTATTTTTGGTCGAAGATGTGCCACTATAATTTTAACATAAACTAGTAGGTCATATTAGTGTAATTTCTTCGATCAACTAATTAATTTTGTCTATGAAATTTCAGGTGTATTCAGGGCAGAGCCAAGAGGGGCAAGTGGAGGCCATTGCCCCACTAAAATTTTTTGAATTTATTTTATAGTATTATTTGAAATTTTATTTTTTATTTGTCCCTCATTCAGATTTTATTTCTAGTTTTATCCCCTTTTTTAATATATAAGATATTATTGCTATTATATATACTCCTTTAATTTTTTTTATTTTATAGTTTAGTACAATATAAGATTTTATTTTACTTTGGTTTCATTGAGATTTTTATTTCTAGTTTTATTCCTATATAAGATGTGAACTATTACTTTTTTTTTTTCCTCCAACTTAAGACTCACTTGATTTTTAACGTTTATTTTCTATTCAATTTTCTAAACTAAAATTGAGAGAGGGAAATTAGGATTGGGAAAATTTTTTATTATTTTCGATGACTCCATGTAACACCCCTCTTAGTCTAAGGTTATTAGATTAGAAGATGTTATCATTGAATTCCTTAAGACATAAAAAAAAATGAGAAATATTTTTTTTATAAAAAAAAATGTCTTATTAAAATCTCTATTAAATTTATAAAAAAAATACTAACAATAATTTGAAAGTCACGTAAGCTAAAGAAAAACTTCTAAAAATATAAAATGTCATTAACAGAAAATAAGGACTAGAAAATATTCATTCAATTAAAATCTAGACCACTAGACTACTATGTCACGGAGTTGCTTCATCACTACCATCCTCCATCCTACTATTCATCACTTGAAAAATGTTAAATAATATAATAAGCTAAAAGCCCAGTAAGTAAACCACAATGCACATAATTGATGAGACATACTTTAGTTATTTTCTAATACTACCGACTCCTTGGTAGAACAATATTAGAGGTATAAAGTGAGTGCACCTAGCCTATATAGCTACACATACATTAATGATCCTAAAAAGGGCCTATCATCCCCGAATCAAAATCATATGGGGTATCTCTCTAGCACAGTCTATTATCATTTATCCTTAGTGGGTACGCCGGTCTCCCACGTCCCGTGCCCACTCAGCCCTCTAGAAATAAACACACTAATTTCTTTAAAATCTTACTTTTCAAAATCTTTAGTTAGACTTTTAGAAAAATCATTCTATTGTAAAACTTTTGTTCTTTTGAAACATACCATTTTATAAAATAATGTCATGCATACGGATGACCATACCTCACATAAAATATTATGTTATATACCATCAATTTTCACGTAAAACATATATAATACATAATTATACAATATAAAATATATAAACAATTAGAACAGTTAAGTATGGTTTACTTACCTTAAGTCTAAGCAAAATAAAGAGTCAAGAAAAGTGAGAATGTCCTCCAAATGCTTACGACTTACGTGCCCCGTCTATATTATCGTTATTATAAATATACTATTTTATCTTTGATGCACTTAAGCTGAACATAATTTATATATAAAATTGAAAATATCAAATATAGAATATAACCAGTATCTCATATAATAATCCCACAAATAATTTCATAGAATATGCTTGTAGTTTGGAACTCCAAAAATTAATATAAAAACAATAACTAAAACTGACAGCAGGTCATATAAAATTTATATCACATTACTCACCAATCAATTTGATGTAAACTTTCATAACAACATTCTTAATAGAATATTTTACTATATAAAATTAAAAAAGATCACAAAATACACTTAAAAATAATATTTATATATTTTTAGAATTTAAACACATAATCTGTCAATTTCATTTATTATCTGACTAATATGTATAAAATGATTTATTTCTCCTACTACAAATATATTTTAATACTGAAACTTTTTAGGGATATATTAGACATATAGAAATATAACTAAACATTTTTATTGGCTCAAAAAGTGATGTTAACTATTTATTCATAATTTACAACCATCCTCTTATAAAACTGTTAGCACCAAATCACAATAGTACACATAAACTTTATAAAATCATAAACAAGAATCCATTAAGAAACACCATCTCTAAATTTTACATTGATCGTATAACATATAAATATTTCTTGCAAATATTAGATCGTGGAGAGCTCTATAGAAATAATATAAAATCTGGAATCACAAAACAGTGTTTATTGATAGATTTTCAACACACTGACAAAGTATAATCAAAAATTTATTATTATTCAATTAAAATATTTATTGGTTCTGAAAATTTTTGAGACCAAACTAGACATCTCCAGAAATATCCACGAAAAAGAAGAGTACGAAAATAAAGTTTTTGTATTTCTAAAAATTCGTATAACACAGAGATCAATTTTATGAGAAAATAAAACAGTGACATGTTTATGCTAAGGAATATTAAAATTACAAAGTAATCAATAAAATTATGTTTAATCACATAAATACAGCCAATTAAGACTCTTTATCATACCAAAAGAAAAATAAATAAATAAACAATTAAAAGAAGCATGTGTAGAGATTTCACCCGTAAATTTAATAATAGTGATAAAAATCTTGTAATTCTTGGACTTAGATTTCTCTTGGAGATTGAAAATTTAAAGATGGAGAAATAGATGAAGGATGATGCTTAAAAAATTTCTCTCTATGTTTTTAGAGAGATGAGAAAGAGATGGAGGTGGCTAGGGTTTAGAAAAGAATAGAGATATAAACATTATTATCAATATAAATATATATATATATAGTTAATATGCTATTAATTAAACTATTTGTTTCCCTTTTTATTTTTCTTTATTATTATTATTATTATTATTATTATTATTATTATAAAGTCATATAAATGACTTCACNATATAAATATTTGTTATATAAAATAAAAATAAATAAATAAATAAAATAATTGCATAAATGATTTCTTCCTTTTTTTCACACGATACTTAAATTATATACATATATAATAATTAAATACTAAATTGTGTCAATTAAATATTAGTAACATTAATAATAATAATTACTTATTTAAATAATTTCAAACAAATATATTAGATTATCCTAATTACACATTTTTATTATTTTAAGAATCTACCAAAAATTTTAGTAGACATATACGATAATTAGATTAATAGTGCACTCATAATAAAATATAAAATGATAAACAAACATTCTCAACATGTAGTAAATGTCAACTTTATGTTGTAATTTTTATATCAGGACACGTACACGTCGATCGAGTATTGTTTGGACATTATCACTAGAATCACGTTAGGCACAAATACTATATAAATTTAATAATAATAAATGCAATTAATAACAAGTAACACTTAGCAATTCTAGGATATTCTAATCATAGGTATTACACTCCAAGTTTATATTCTAGTTAAGACATATATATATATATATATATATATATATTTATATATATATATATATATTTGGTTCCCAATCCCATATGTATTTTGTTTTACCTATCTATAGGTATTTTCCTTTAGCTGTTGGATCATTATCTAATGGCTACTATAATTTGAGTAGTTGAAAAAAAAATAATAAAAATAAATACTCATTATTTAATGTTTTTCTCTCTCCATCTTTTACCATGAAAAAAGTGCATATTTATTTTTAATTGGACAAAATAATACCTATAGATAAGTAATAAAAAAAAAAAAAACCTACTGGATTGGTACCATATATATATAACTACAAGGTATATTGTATCATTTATACTTATCTTTTTTAATTAAAATTTTGATTAGTTTATAGTTTGTGCATTTATAAAGATTTTATAAATCTAAAAATTTTATTTTTGATAATATGATACTCACAACGAGATTATTATACAGTGCTTTTAAGATATGAAAATTCGTGGAGTATATTTTATTTTTATTTGGAGACACTATTATATTTTCAAAGACTTCTTTTGTATTATTATTATATTAAAAAAAATTTTACCCTCGCTGAAAAAATATTCTGGCTCCGCCATTGGGTATATTATTATTATTATTATTATTATTATTATTATTATATATATGTATATATATGGCATGTTTAGTACTTGCAAGATGAAAGTACTTGCGTCCAGCTATGGAGCCTAACTCTTTTCAACGAGTAGCATAAAGAAAGTAGGAAAGTATCCATATTTTTATATTCATACCGTGGAGATTTCTATAACCGTGTCAGGCTGATATTTTAATTACCACATATCTATCATCACGAAGTTGGTAGAATTGGGACATTAGGTGAGCAAATATTAGAAATAACCTAAACCCTAATTTACGAACAAAATTTTCCTGTTAAACCAAACAGGAATAAAAGCTATATAGGAAATATAAGATAAGCATGATATAAGTTGACTTTAACTGGTTAAGTTGCACCTAAATTGGTTAAAAGAATGGCTAAATGCTAAGGGCATAAAGATAATATCTCGTAGAAAAGAGAGAGAAGAAAGTAAAAAAGAATGGCGCTCTTTCCATGTTACATCGGGAATTTGGGAATATTTATTTTTTTGAAGGAAAATTCGGGAATATTTTTGGCGCGTCAGAAACTTTTTATAAATTTATCAAAAAGAAAAAAGAGAGAGAGAAAAACACACTAATAAAAATAGCAAATATGTTTTATCAAAAAAAAAAATACCAAATATGTTTAAATGCGAAAGCATTCACTTCTTCTCTAACTAACCAATAGTCAATAGTGCACTCTTACACGGCAATACCACAAAAAATTAAATTCACACGGATGAGAATGGGAAAGTTTGTTACCATAATAAACACGAAAGAAAGGTCATATATTGAGTTTGAAGAAAAATAGTACTAAAATAAATAACATGAATGCATACTTTCCATAACGAAATTAATTGGTTAGAAAATTGTTGAATAAGAATAAATAGGGATCAAATGTGGGATACAAATATGTTGGCAAAAAGGATCCAAAAATATATGCTCCCTAATGATATGAAGGTTAGGTCCCAACTCCCGAATGAGCTTTGATATGATCTGGCCGACGAATAATCTCGAAAACGACACAGTATCCGGAAGCAGTACGTGGTCCTGGTCCACCCAGAGTCTACGATAGGCCCCCAGGAGCCTGGACCTTGTAAGTTGTATCTCTTCGAAGATCCTTTTGGAGGTGATATATAAAATTAGGATGTCGTTTGGCGAAGAATACAAATATAAACGTGGTGTAAGTGTAAAACGGTACCAGACCCATTTAGATATGTCGTATGGCTTTGGAACAAAATATACGACAAAGTGGGCCATGTTCGTTAGTTTGTGTGGTATAACCATATAGATATGTTAATTAGCTCCAGCTGTTCCTTAACAACTTTTTCCCTACATGAACTCCATATCGAAAAGAAACTTCTAAACATATATCTTTCTTCCTTTCGGCCATTAATTAATTACCTCAACTCTACGATAATCACATCTTGAGGTAACAACTTCCTACACATTCAGCACCACCCATATGGAGCAGGACGTACAATTGATTTTTATTTCCATCACATTATATCTAGAGCGTCCATGTTTGGAATGGCTTTTACTACCCAATTTGTGGGTTTTGGACCTAAGTAGGAGTAACTTGAAGAGTATTTACAAAAAATAAAAATGTTCGTGTATTTCACATTTTTTTTAGAAAATGGCCCTTTTTTCAACCTGTTCAATATGTGTCATTGTTGTTATTGTTAATTATTATTTGCAAACTGGACGTGTTTTAGTAGATCAATTTTTTTCAATCAATGCTATTAGTAAATAATTTGTATGAGTATATTCTTTGGGGGGAAAAAAAAAGAAAGCATGAATTAGTATATCAATTTGTGTTTATCAGTGTATTGATATCATATCAATATGTTAAATATATGTTCATATGTATCAATTTTGTTTTAAGTTAATCAATATATAAGTCTTTTTCTCGTAAACTAATAAACTGATGTAAGTATTCAAAATTGCTTAATTTTAGCCTCTTTCTATTAACTCCTCATTTTGAAAATGTTTTTGATAAATTCAACAATTTTTAATAGTCTTTTAAAAACGGTGTGTCTTGAACTTGAACTTAAATTTGGCCATTCGGCTAAGAAGCCTTAACTTGAATGATTTAGGCCGAAAAGATCCAAAATACGTCCAATTGCCCCAGTTTGCAACTTATTGAGCCCAATGAATTAGTTTGCGGCTTCATCGGCGTGAAAGTAGATGGATTTGGAGGAGAAAATATGGGAAAAGTCTATGAATATCCGTTTTCAAAACTATATTTCCATAAATACACGTTTTTTATTTTTATTTCATAAATACTTATTTTTAGATAAATATAGACCATCACTATTTTACACATGAAACGTATACCACGGTATACATTTCATATATATGTATACTGTGGTCTACATTTCATGATAAAAAAAATACTAAAATTGGCACACATTTTAAAATATATATCATAGGTCAAATTTATAATGAAAAATAGAAATTGTGGTAAACATTTACATTGTAAATATATACTGTTCATATTTTATACATGAAATGTGTACCTCATAGATAAAATTTACATTGTAAATATGGACCACTCATATTTTGCATATAAAATGTGGACCATAAAAACGTGTATTTTTAAAAGAAAAATTAAAAACAGGTAATTATGAAAATAAGTTTTAAAAAGAGTACTAGGCATAAATTTCTCAAAAAATATTGAAGGGGAAACGGGGCAGGAATGGGTGAAAGACGGTCTGTTTTGGTCGGTTTTTCAGTTTTTTGTCAGTTTTTAATGTCAATATTTTTTAAGAAATGAGAACCGAAACCGACCATCAAAATAGAAAAAACTGATCGAAACCAAAAGTTCGGTTTTTGGTCGATTTCGATCGATTTTTTAGTTTTGGAATAATTGGGATTTTGATATTTATTTATCTTATAAATACAATCTATTTACCAGTATTTTCGTGAAACGACTGCAGCTTAGTAGTAGGAGTGCGTGCCAAAACCTCTTAAACCCACGTTGTGGACCTAGGTTGAAACCTTAGTATGTGCACTTTTGAATTTTTTTTCAATTAGAAAAAGAACTAAAAATGCATGGTTTGAATCTGTTTTCAATTAGAAAAAGAACTAACAGTGCATGGTTTGAATCTTTTTCATTTAGAAAAAGAACTAAAAGTGCATGAGTAGGAATTGAACCCTGGAACTTGTACTCAAACAAGTGCTTAAGTTTGGTGTTGCTTCTACCATACTAAATGGCACTTGATTTTATAAAAAGCATAAGGTCATATATATCAGTCGGTTTCAGTTTAGCCGAAACTTAATTTTTTAAAACTGAAACCAATCGAATATTTTTTTAAAACCGTAACTGGTCGAGACCCTTTGGTGCTGACGTGGTACTGAAAATTCAGTTTTTGAACGGTCAGTTGATCATTTTTTTCTTACACCCCTACAGGAGTCATTTCAGCCCAAATGACTTCTTTATAAATCCTTTCTAAAAGTGAAAATTAGATCTTATAAGGTATTTTTAGAAAAAAAAATGAAAAAATATGGTGGGATCTGTTTTTTAAGATTTGGTACGGTCTGTATTAGAAAAATGCCATTTTTAAAATATGTTCAGAAAAATATCATTTTTTAAAATAGTAACTAGTAAATGGTAACTAGTTTTTGAGTACTGGTAACTAATAATCAAAGGTATTTATAACTAGTATATAACTGATAACTAGTAACTAGTTTTTAGAAACTTGTAACTAGAAATTATTTTAAAAATAATATTTTTCTAAAAAAATTTTAAAAAGTGATATTTTGTTTTTTGAAATGTGATTTAGGCACATATGCATATAGTTTAAAAACAAAAATCCAAAATAAACCTGAGAAAAAGAATCTAACAGTTAGAGCTTATCGGCCATTATTTTTAAAACAATTCATTCACTTCCACCCATAAACCTCCAAAATCTTAACAGATGCATATACATTCCATAATCAAATAAATATTTTGTTATAACCTCTATGTTAATAGTAAAACAGGCATGATGAGAACCAGATTAAAATGCAACTAGTAAATATGCATGCTTTCAATATATAACTTTAGTTGATAATTACGTCAACTACTTACTTTCAACATGATATTGATATAACTTTTTTTTTTCCCCCTGAAGTTTAGACTAAAAAGATACATATAAATATATATCTGGAAACACTTTTGAGAAAATAAACTACTGAATTATCTCAAAACTAGAAATTCAAGCAATTCTTAAAGATTTTTGTCATGAATCGAAATCGGGCTCAGTGGCAAACTGGTTAATTATTTGATAAACCAAAAACCACAAAATTCAGTTTTAAAAATATTTCCAAAGTTTCTAAAACCTAAAAATGTTCATAATTGCCTTAACAAAACATTTAAGAAAGTTATTCCCACAGTTATTTACTCACCCCTAAACATAAACTAAAATAAAAAGTTGTGTCTAAGAGACATGTATTGTAAATTCTTCTCACATCACCAAAAGATATAATTTATATAAACCAAGTCCATAATGAACAGTTAATCCTTATACAACCATAAATTAACCAAATTTTCTACTTAAGCCTACAATCCCATGTCCAGTAGGAAATTATCAAAAGAATAGGTAATAATTAATAAGCCTCCAATGTCTTTAATTATGCGTCTTTGTCAAAGTCGTCTTTAATTATGCGTCCTTGTCAAAGTCAAACTGAGTACCATCTGAGGGAAAGAAGGGAATGAGCTAATGTCCTGTAGAGATTCGATTACAAGTTTTTCTTATAAACTATGTACTTACCTTTCAAAGTCATGCATGGTTACTGATTTATTTAAATAGTTACAAAAATCTATTTGTAAATGACATTCTAAGGGTTCACAATTTCCAACCATCAATAATCACATTTTCTAATCAAGTATATATTATTCAAATCAAGCACACAACCACGAATATAATAAAGTAACAAGTTTGAGGTGCACAATCGAAATGCATATATGTCTGAGCCATCTACATAGATAAATGTATAAGTATAATATAGTCTGAGCATCCTAATTGAATATCATATGAGTCCGTCGAGGCACTGCGTACGTATGAGGAATAGATGCATGCAACTCCCTACGAGTGACAAAAATTTAAATTTGTACATTTTTCTACATAATCATAAAACAAAATATGTTATGTTTCTAGTTGAGTCAAGTTTAGTTCCAAAAAATAAAGTTTTCAAAGTACAATTCCAATTTTTCCAGAAATTTTGGCAGCATAACTGTTTTTTTTGTCAAAATCCACAAATATATATAGTACGCTATCCAATGTGATGTACTTTCTATACAGTTTAAGATATAAAACCCATATATTAAAAATCAATTTACACCACATTTTATCAACGTAATTCATAAAACGCCATTTTAGTCAAAGTGAGTGAGCTTGTAATGAAAACCAATATAAAACTATGTAATCAAGTCCCTACCAATGTGGATAACAAAGACTAGCTACCAATGGTTTTGGTAGAGTCCGGTTGCACAATTGGCTGCTCGTTTGGATTTCCGATAGTCCACTTTCTCGCTTTGGATGGTCACTTCTCCACTAAGTACCCAAATGATAAAACTAACAACACCATTGTGACCGACATGTCCAAATTAGCTAGGGTACACTCCTAATTTGTCAAATTTGGACTCTGATGCAAACCCCACCTCTAATGCGCTTTTCGAGGCAAACATGATCCTCTTGTGTCTTGATTTTTGTGCTCGGTTGAAATATGGTCAAGTTATATATCAAAGTTTGTTTCTCAACATTAAAAAGTCCTAATATGACATTAAAACTGCATTTCGATGGCTAAAATGAAAATTTGCCATAATGCATAATATTTTTCACAATTATTTAAAACAACCAAAACTTATAGAAGTTGAGATAGGTGACAAGGCCCGCTGGAAAGTGGAGCTGGGGGTTTGCTTGGGATGCATGAGCCGGCAATGACAAGAGACTGTAGCTTATTGCGACACGGGGAGGCTCAATGCTCAGCTGAAGCATGAACTTAAGGCCTCCTCGTCACACCTAGTTGGCTTGAATGGCAGCAAGACCCTCGGCGATGACTTCGCCTTACAGCGGGGAATTTTTTAGCTGGCTGCATCAGCTTGAGATTGCTTCAGTGACCGGAGTTTGTGACTGGCAGAGAAAGGGCTATGGAAAAAGAATAAGGGAAACTTTTATGCTCCGTTTAGAACCTAGTTTTTAGAGGAAAAAAAAGTTACAATGAAAAGGCTATGGAAAAAGAAAGATAAAAATACTTTTCTTAAAAGTTTATATAACTTTATTTTGTCACTTTTGGTTTTACTAATTAATGTGTTAACATTCTATATGCTAAAAAATAATATCAAATCAAACTCTTGCTTTTTTTGAAAAAAATTTCTATCATTTTTTCGCTTCAATCTACACAAAAGAAAATGGAATCCCTTAGATTTTTTTTGTTCTTTTACTCCAAAAATCCAAGTTCCAAATAAAGCCTTAGGCTCCGTTTGGAATCCAAATTTTAAAGGGAAAAGAATTGCAAAGAAAAAGTCATAAAAGAAGAAAGAAAAAAATATTTTTCTTATAAGTTTATAGAACTTTATTTAACTATTTTGATTTTACTAATTAATGTGTCAATATTCTATATACTAAAAAATAACATCAAATCAAACCCTTGCTTTTTTATAAAAACTTTTCTATCGATTTTTATTATAATCTAAACAAGAGAAAATAAAATCCTTTGGAATTTTTTTCTTTCATTCCAAAAATCTAAGTTCCAAACGGAGCCTTAGGGTATTTTTGCCATGTGGCAGTTTTGAAATGGTCCCCAACTTCTCAGTTAAGTCCCTAAAATTATGCTTTGACCCTAGTTTTCCAAGACTCTTTCAACTCTAGTCCAAATTTTGAATTTAGTTCATTTCCCTGCCATTTTTAATTTATTTAAAATCTAAATTTTGTGAAATTATAAAAATGACTTTAAAAAGTATGGGGTTTTACATTTTTGTTGACATATAAATTTGGCTCAAAATCATCAAGGAAGAACCATATGAGCATAAAGAAAGAAAAAAATCTATTGTTTTTCGATAAATTAGTCTTTCTCTGCTTATACATCATCGATTGTTCTTTCCACAATATGCAAAATCTTTAGCATACACATAATAAATCATCAAGAATATGTCGAACTTAATGGTATAAAGAATTATAAAATATTCAAAACACAGAGTACTATCTCACTTATTTTTCACTAACAATGTCATTATTTTTTGCAGGCCTCTAAGTGTAACTTGGACAATCTTGTTACGATATTAATCTCTATGATGATATTTCAGGTCAACGGGTGAATAAGAACAATTCCTCTTATTTCTTTAACTCATCTATTACTGCGAATAGAGCATTTCGCTATGCTCGTTTTATGGGTATTCCAAGAGGCAATCTTTTTTTTCACTACCACGGGGTTCCAATCCTTTTTAGCATAAAAAACTAGACATGTCAATATAAACAGCCTTCAAAAACTATACCCAAATAAAATATATCTATAAGTTCCTTTTAGCATAATTTTAATTTAATTAAATGAAAAAAAAATGTAAAAATTAAACTTTTCCATACTTAAAAATAGAAATAAATAACGTTTGAAAGTTGTATGTAGTATATATATATATATATGTATTTTAACAGAATAACTTAGGGTTTCTATCACTTTTACATATAAAACACTAAAAGAATTATAAAAATATGGAACTCAGGTTTTTTTAAAAAAAATTTTCATACAGTTTTTATTAGAAAAATATCACTTTTTAAAAAATATTTAGAAAAATATCATTTTTTAAAAATAGTTATTGGTTACCGGTTTCTGTAAACTTGTTACTGGTTACTAGTTATCAGTTATATACCAGTTATAAATACCTTTGGTTACTAGTTACCAGTTTCTGGAAACTAGTTACCAGAAACTAGTTACTATTTTAAAAAATAGTATTTTTCTAAATAGTTTTAAAAAATGGTATTATCTAATAAAAACTGTACCGCACCTTAAAAAAACTTAAACCCTCGTATTTTTTCATTTCTTTTTCAAAATTACCGTATAATGTCTAATTTCTTCAATAACTTATCATGTATAATATTAGGGTTTCTTATAAAATTTCAGACTCGAAGTACCAAAAATAAAAAAATCTCAGATGATTTGAAGTTTTTGAAAAATCCCAGATTAATTTAGAAAAATATCACTTTTTATAAGTTTTTTTAGAAAAATAACACGTTTAATACATATTTAGAAAGTCACTTTTTCTTTAAAATTGGTATTTTTCTATGGTACTCGAGGTAACCAATTAGGTTACTTAGGGTAACCAATCTAGTTACTTGAAATAACCGGTCAGGTTACTTGACGTAACTTTAATGTATCTCAGGTATCTTATCAATTAATAAAAAGTAGTATTTTTCTAAATATTTTACAAATGGTATTTTCTAATTCAAAATCCGAGATTTTTTAAACAAATTTCAAAATCTGAAATTTTTCAATTTTTTTTTGAAAAATTACCATAAAAATTAAATCTCCTCATAATACTAAGGGATTCTTGGAAAAAGACACCTTTTTCAAAGAGTGGTTTACGCACATTCCAACATTTTTTTTGGTTTATACCATATTTTAAGTTTTAAAACCTTAAGTTTATTTTAAAGACAATATACCCTTAGCACTTATCACATCAAGGGTTTAGATCTTACAAGAAATAGATGCTAACGATATTTGTTGTTGCAACACATTAGTTGCTATAGGTCACTCGGTATAGGGCACCTATAGTGACAACTGAAAATATCATTGGTATAGATGGTCTATTATAACGACATATGTCGTTACTAAAAGATCGTCAAAGACTAGCACAGAACTATGAAGTCTTCCGTCGTCAACTATATGTCGTCACTATAGGTATTTAATTTTAAATATATATATTTTTTAAATTTATAGCGAAGTTGTCATCGCTATAGATTAGATTAATTGTTTTTATATTTTATTGGCACCTATTGTGATGACAAATTTTGTCGCTATAGAGTAATTTTATTGTAATTAAATATATATATTTTTTATCTTAATAACATCTATTGCGATAGGTATAAAAATTAATTTTTTTAAAAGTATATAATTAAAATTATTTGTATTTTATTTGTTGTAGTGGTATTTTGCGTATTTCGATATTTGTTGGGGCAAGTTGTGTATGTTTTGGACTTATAGGGGTATTTTGGATATTTTCGTAATTGTATGGGCAAGTTGAATACTTTTTGGACTTATAAGGGTATTTTGGTAATTATAAATTATTTTATTAATAATTAATTATTTATTTATTAATTCAAACTCATAATTATTTATTTATTTTATTATATTCTTTTTAAATAATTTACTTATTTTAATTTTTACTCTTTACTACATTATTTTTATTTGATTAACTTTTAATTTAGTAATTTATTATCAATTTTTTAATTATTAATTATTAAAGTTTGTGCAATTTTTGGGGTGCACAAAAATTCAAATATTATTATCAATTAGTTATTTTAAATTAAGTTATTTATTATTACTTTTATTAATAGTATTAATTAATTATTCATTTATTTATTATTACTCTTATTTATTCCATTTATTAAGAATTACTTATTTCAAATTAATTTAATATATTATCTTTACTCTTTTCTATTAATTTACTCAATTATTATTAAAAATTATTTTTATCTCATAACAAAGTTACCAATTTAAGTCTTATTAATAATTAACATAAGTCTATTCCACAAATGTTTTCAATCAATTAGCGTTTATTCCATTTTTTTCACCAATTATTCCATAAACTACCGATTCAAATCTTACTCCGTAAATTTTCCCAATAAATTACCAATTAATTCATAATCATTATTCGTATCAATAATTACCAAATTTAGTTCTTATTTTTCACATTTTATTATAAGTTATTTTTAAATATTATTTACACAATTATTTAAGTTTCCAACCTAAAAATTTTTTAACGGAAAAAAATAACCAACACATTCAACAAATCCAAAATGAAAAAATATATCAAATTAAAAACAAATCATCAAAATCAAATCCACACCACAATAACTATATCAAAATCAAATCCACACCACAAAAATGATATCAAAATCAAATCCAAATAACAAAAAAACATAAACGAATCTTATACATATTCATATTCACTAAAAATCTAAAACTAATCTCACAAAATTAATGTTGTTTACATAAAATATTTATCTACACCACAAAACTAATCTCACAAAATTAATTATCCACACTACAAAGTTAATCTCACAAATTAATTACCCACACCACAAAGTTAATCTTACAACTAGGTTATATTAATTTTAAATTAATTATTTCTCATTAATATCTATACTTTTTTAAACAATAAAAAAGAATGAAAACACTATTGCAATGACTATAGTTGTCGCTGTAGGTGAAGCTATTACCTCCCTTGATTGGCGCATTTCTTCCTACATATAAGTTATTGTGGACATGCGAGTTTTTCGAGTCATATCTATAATGACGACACATCAATGTTGTTGCTTTCGTTAACTCTATACCATCGAATTTTGGTCACTTGTCTATTGTCTTGCTTGATCGTGCCCATTTTTAATTACCTAAATTTATTAATTATTTTCAATAAGATGCTATTTTTGACCTTAATTATGTGCGTTTTGTATATCTTGGTCTTTTTATTTGATTGTGCTTGTTTTCGAATTTGTATTATTATTCAGCCATAATTGTGCTCATGGGCAATTTTTTATTCTTAATTTTGCTTTTAGTATTTAATTCCAAACTATTTAACTATTTTTTTTGTATTATTACTAAAAAAAAAAGAGTATTGAGTGCTAAACAAGGTATTGAGAGTATGACTTGATTAACGCTTCTAATTATTTATTTATTAGAAAAACAAGGTCCCTTGATCACCCTATATCTAAAAATGTTATATTTTTTTGTTCATTTATTTATTTTTTATGTCTGCCTTCTCAGGGATGGATTATTGCTACCTCCTAGAAAAACTATGTCTGCAATAATGTAAATTAGAATTGGTGGTTTGATAACAAATTTACTAATTAATTTATAATTTATCTGATTAAAGTTTATATTGGTGTCGTAAACAAGCATACATAATAATAAAAGCTAGACCCTATTTTTCTTAATGAACTCCCGAATTTCGGCCATTTGTGCACGTAATACTTCCCCATATGAATTGAAATAATAGTGGGCCGGTCATTGCATATTATATTGATGAAGGCCGGCCCAAAGCTGCATGTTCTACTTTCAAACGTGTTATTGGGGGTTGCGTTGGTGGAACTTTGTCGCCTCCAGCCTCATGAATGGGTGGACACCACGTTTCAGGATTTTAAATTGGGGCATCTAGTTTGTGTCTACTTTCCGGGGAAAAAAAAAAAGTTTATGTGTATACTCGTGCATGACCTCATAAAAATCAAGTCAAATATTTGTTTTTTCCCTTTCAAACTTACTGGCTTGTAAACAAAGCTGAAAATTGAAATTATTAATATATTTTTCAACGAAAGGTTCGTAACTAATATTTGTGGACTAGTGATTATAAATTTTGGGTTCACGAAAGGATTCAAAGAAAAGCGTAGCTGGAATTTATGTGTAAGTCATTATCAAAAGGTAAATAATGATAAGGGAAGTCGTATAATGATATTATGATCATGAAACGCCATGAAGTCGTACCAACTTTATGCTCTCCAACTAAATAGACATTCCAATAAAAAAACACTCAGACATGTTCTTCTTGCAAATCTTTAAGCTTATAAATATGTTATACCTTAACAAGCTATAATATAAGACAAAAAGGTTTTGGAGCGTACAGAGGAAGGAAAAAACAAAAGCATTCCCAACCATGAAGAGCCTCTCTCTCAGCTCGGCTGCTTCTTCTTCTTTCAATGTCTCGGCCATTTTACTGATTTTATCTCTTGCTCTTAGCTCCACCGTTGTCGTTTTCGCTGGTAATCTATATAAGGATCTTGACTTGACATGGGGTGACGGTCGTTGTAAGATAACCAACGATGGCCAGATCCTCACCGCCTCGCTCGACAAAGTCTCAGGCTCGGGCTTCGAATCAAAGAACGAATATCTCTACGTGAATATTGAGATGCAAATCAAGCTTGTTGCCGGAAACTCAGCAGGCACAGTCACAGCCTTTTATGTGAGTTTACTAGATTTATTGTGACTTCTTGAATTTTGTTGGGTTTAAATATTAAACACGCATATATATATATGGAGACCAATGTAGTTCTCTCGACGGGACGGATTCCGTTTATGTTTTGACTAACAGATTATGTGTTCAACACAGATTTGTGTATATATATATATATATCTTTATATGCGAGTAATATAATAATTAGTTTTATCTATGATCCAGTTATCGTCCAAAGGAGATCGTCATGATGAGATAGACTTTGAATTCTTGGGGAATGTTAGTGGCCAGCCTTACACTCTCCACACCAATGTGTTTTGCCAAGGCGAGGGTAAACGTGAGCAACAATTCCGCCTGTGGTTTGATCCCACTGCTGATTTCCACACCTACTCCATCCACTGGAATCCCCAGCACATACTGTAAGCATTAATCTAAACTCAATGGTTTTTCTTTTACCAAATTGCAAATTTCACAATGTACATGCTAACTACATAGTTTCATAAGTTATCACGTAAGGATACTAAAAGATGCATGGAATTAATAATTATTAAGAATTTTATTCATGATAACTCTTGCAAATTTTTAGGTTCTTGGTTGATGGGACTCCGATTCGAGAATTCAAGAATCTTGAGCGTTTCGGTATTCCCTTCCCAAAATACCAGGCCATGAAGCTGTACTCAAGTATCTGGAACGCAGATGACTGGGCCACGAGAGGTGGTTTGGTGAAGACAGATTGGTCCAAAGGACCCTTCAATGCTCACTTCAAGAACTTCAACGCTGATAATGCTTGCGTCTGGTCTCATGGGAAGTCATCTTGTCAATCGTTGTCGAATTCGATATTTTCTTCCTTCAGCAACAGTAATTGGCTCTGGGAGAAGCTCGATTATGGAGCTCAAGGGAAGATGAAGTATATTCAAAAGAACTATATGGTCTATGATTACTGCACAGATTATAAGCGATTCCCACAAGGCCTCCCTAGGGAATGCTACTTAAACAATCTCAATTACTAGAGAAAGGAAAACGGAAACTTCTCATGATGATAATCTCTTTCCATTTTGATCTATATCAATCATTCTTGATCATATTCATTCTGATTTTCATGCAATTTCAATTGATCCATTTTCTTTTTTTTTTTCCTTTTGTTTTTTCAATATTTTTGTGTCACTTTCATGATAATGACCTGATCTCTCTATTTTGTAGCCAATGAAAGAGCAAAATTGTCTTTATGCCGTTGACAAGTATACGTGCTTACCTTATTCATGATGGTATACACATACGTATATGTCGAATATATATGTACGTTTGTTTCAATAAAATTCAAACTATATAAACTTAATTATCAAAATTAAAAAATGGGATTGTAATCACTATAGTACCATAATAAAAGTGATTTCCATAGAGCATATGTAGCAGATAAATAATAATAGTACACCAGCAATATCATGTATGGTGAACCTCGAAATTCTGGTTCTCTTCTTCTACAATCCAATTAATATTATAAAAGTAGTTCAGTTTCAAATTATCATTATTATTAATTTTTCCTCTCTTTTTTTTTTTTGCTCCGGCGGATCCTGTTTCCAGAGCGGATGCTTTTAGGCACCGGTTGTACATTATTTAATATAATTAGTTCAGATACTATTAGTTAAGCGCATTCTATTACGAGCTCAATTAAAGGAAGCTTCTGCATCATGTACATTCTGTTAGGCATAATCATGGACTCACAAAACCTAGTACAGTCCTAAAAAAATTCATGTCAAATTATCTGGAAGAGATTTGTTGAGAAATTGTGACTAACCTGAGTCCATACCGAAAAGATAGTCACGATTATGAAAACGGAAGCAATTGAATAATTAAAAGCCTGAGGGTTGATAATCTTCCATAGTCAAATCTCTCTAGAGTGCTCAATGGGTTCTTTCTCTGTTGATAGAGCAGAGGAGAAGAGCGTACATGTTTGATTTTATTTGAGGATCAAAACCTTATAGTTTACTTTATATACTAACCTAATTGAGACTCCATCAGTCACAACTAGATTAGTAATGGGTAACCATACATTACGAAGTTCATACCTCGTTTGTAATTTACTAAGCCAACAATTAAATTACTAATTGGCCTCACTTAATCAAGATAGCTCATAGTTTATATAATTATATTAACTATGTAAGCCCACATAAGAAATAATAGAACCCAACAATCTCCTACTTGTGCTACAGTTATCCAGAAATAATTATATAATTAGACTTTAGTGCGCACTTTATTGCTCTCTTACAAAGAAATTACTCTTTGCTACAATCTAGTCCATCTTCTGCATCAACATGAAATTAAAGTGCACTTTTTGGTACTTAGGTGGATAACTAGATCTATTAATAATCACCATATTAATTACACTTAATGACATAGATAGAGTATCTAGATGTGTGGCATAGAAATTATATGAAAAGTGATATTATATGCCTTTTTCCAACTGGTCTTACTTTATGATCCCAACGAATCAACCTTAGCCTTTCAGTCTACGCTAAACTATAACTTGATGTTAAACTGTAATGGGAAAAAAATGAAATATAAACTCAGAGTTAAAAAGAAAATCATCACTTTATTGATATCAAATAATGAATATATCTATTACAAAAGAACAACATTTAAAATCTAACTCCCACTAATTCTATACATCTATGAACAGTGCGCTCATGAAACACCCTAGGCACTAAATTTTTGGTAAGCAGATCCTCCAATGTGGAATTAGTGCCAATATGTTCTATAGACACTTGTGACTCTAAACTCTTTCTTTAATAACTAAAAACTTGATGTCTATGTGCTTAGACTTGATATCTAGAAATTTGAAACCAAATAGAGTTTTCAACGGACAAAGTATAGGTAGAACTTAACTTAGGCTGAGAAAATAAACTTGATTGGTCCAATTTCAGGTTGGAACTCCTTAAATTGAGTCGTTCAAAAAGGACTTAATTCTACCAAAAAAATGAGACCTTGATTTTTTCTAATTAGGTCAAAAATTGACATATCTAATTGGACGTGCTATTATTGCAACACCATAAAAAATAATCCCTCTAAACCCAGGTTTGGTGTTGTAGTGCCACAATATGGCGCTGCGGCACCAAAGATCTTCTTTGGCATAGCAATGCCACCAATGTGGCGCCGCAATACTATATCGAGTTACTGAATCTTAATTACCCAATTTTAAATTCGGATAACTCAAACTTGATGCGATTTTCAGCATTCTTCAGACCTAATCTTTAAACTTTATGACCCAAAACTCTGAATTTAACCCTCAAACACTTAATATCTCAACAAAATCATGTAAATTTCACAAATTAGACATGTAATATTTAACCCTAGAAGGGTAAATAGGAAAAGATACTGAAAACTACAGACATACATGATTTTTTCTAACTATTAACATGAATTATACTCTAATACCACTTGTTTGACATAATCATGGATTGACAAAATCTAATACAATCCTAAAAATATTTATGTTAAATTATCAGAAAGATGATTATTGAGAAATTACGACTAACTTAAGTCCATAGCGAAGGGACAATCACGATAACGAAAGTGGAAGTAATTGAACGATTGAGAGCCTGAGAGTTAATGATCTTCTATAGCTAAATCTCTCTAGAGTACTCAATGAGTTCTCTTTCTCTTGATTGAGCAAGGAAGAAATGTATATGTGTTTAATTTTACTTGGGGACCAAAACCCTATAATTTACTTTATAGGATCTTATAGCAAAATGACTAAATTTTGGGTCTATTTTAAGTAAATGTTCATTTCTAAAATGTTATAGCAATATGACTAGTATATCAGTGTATATACCCTATATAAAATGTTATCTACCCAATAAAAAAATTTATATACTCAGTACATAAACTAAAACTGGTATATAAGTATATATACCAAGTATAAAAATACATGAACCTGGTCATTTAGCTATAAAAAGAGAAAAATAGACATTTACTAAAATCAGGAGAAAAAAGTGGACATCCACCAAAAGTTCTCTACTTTATATACTAACCTAATTGTTGAGACCCCATCAGTCACATCTGGGTCAATAATGGGTAACTATACGTTACAAAGTCCATGCTTTGTTAGTAATTTTCCTGAGCCCATAATTAGATCACTAATTGGCCCCAATTAATCAAGACAACCCATAATTTATATAATAAGGGTTTCTAACACTTATACCTACAAAAACCGAAAAAAATTACAAAAATACGGAAGTCAAGCTTTTTTCCAGTTTTCGTACGGTTTTAATTAGGAAAATATCACTTTTTAAAAAATATTTAGAAAAGTACCATTTTTAAAATAGTCATTGGTTACCGGTTTCTGGAAACTGGTTACTGGTTACTGGTTACCAGTTATATACTAGTTATAAATATATTTGGTTACTAGTTACTAGTTTCCAGAAACTGGTTACCAGAAACTAGTTACTATTTTAAAAAATGGCACTTTTCTAAATATTTTTTTAAAAAAGTATTTTTCTAATAAAAACCGTACCGCATTTTAAAAAACGCAAAACTACCGTATTTTTCAAATTCTTTTCTTAAATACCGTATACTTTCTAATTTCCCCATATAATTATCATTAACTATCTAAGCCCACATAGGAAATAATAAAATCCAACACATTCTATATATTTAGTAATGAAATTAGCTCAGGGATCGTAGTTGAGCCACTTTTAAAATCAATATGATCTCTCATAAACTGAAGCTAATGATGGCAACTAGCTAGGCTTACAATTTATATTATCGAGATAAAATCCTAAAATAATGAAATATTTCTAAAAAATATAGTAATGATTTTTTTTTTTAAAAAAAAGGAAAGTTGAAATAACAACGATGGAAATGAAAACTAGAAGCTGAGAGAATTAAGAGGCAACAAAGGCATTAAATTCTTACTTTTCTACGACAAGTTATTAAAAATACAATTATTTACTAAAATAGGAAAAATGGAATTGGACGGTCTAAATACATATATTTGAGCAAAAATTCACAAAAATAGGACGTTCATTGAATCCTCATTGCATAATAAGAACAGCCTCATTGCATATAAAATAATTTACACACTATCTACAAAATGAAAAGAATACATATATTCATGTTAAGGCTCATATGTCTAAGGCCGGTGTCCTTGGATCTTTCTGGAAAAAAAGTATCGAGTAAATATGGCTTCATAATACCCGGGTTAAGTTGGAGATGCAATGTATTTTCATTGTCTCTATATGAGTTTTTTACTGAATGAGAACCCAATCTGTTCAATAAAATCTGAAAAAGGATTACCACAAGGTAATTCATTATCTTCCTATCTAATATTTATTATCTGCTTGGAGATTTTTTTTTTTCCAGCATATTCAATCAGACAGAACAAGCTAGTTATTAAAGGAACTTGTGTTCCTTATATGATTTTGCCCATTTCTTTTCACATACATTTTGCTGTTGAGGATTAGAAGAAGCTTGCTAGAGGTATTATGCAATGCTTGAACTCTTGGAGTTCGTAATCCGAATTCTGTTTGCCCCAACCCAAAAGCTTCTCAGTGCGACATATATAGCATTTTTTGGAATTGGAAAAATTTTTTGAGATACATAGTGGAAGCGGAGGGATTGGGCCGATAGGCCCGATCTCGAAGTTTTGACATAGTATGGACCTGTTTTATTAGGCCGATTTTTCCGTATAGTTTTTGTTTATATACATATGTATTTTAGGATTTCGGGATTCTATATATTTTAGCTTGGTAGTGTAATACTCTACCTTTTGTACCTTATTTTAGACACAGTGAAATTTCCTCCTCTGCCAGTGATTTTTTCCTGATTAGAGTTTTTTACTTAAATCTATATTTTTTTGTTTTCATTCTTTTATCGATTATTGTTCGTTAATTCTCACAAACTAGTATTAGAGAATTTAATCTAAGTTTGATTACAATAATGGTAACCATGAAGTATGATATTCCGCTTTTGGATCGCAGCACCAGATTTCCGTTACGGCAAGTTAAGACAAGGGAATACAGTACACGGAGTAAAACAAGGACATTTATGGAGGCATCTCAGCGCTCAAAGAGTTTGAATAATAATCAATCCGAGGATACCTCTACTGAAAAGAGGTTAGGAACTTCTCCGGTAGTTAGATCATCTTGAAGGCAAAGAACATCACTTTCAGTAGAGGATACACGAGATTTATGGCTAGTGAGCTCAAGATCTAATGCAAATATCTGCTACGACAAGAAATGGTTCATTGAACCAAATCAATTAACTAATGCTAGTCATCATTTAGTAGTTGGAGATAATCAAGGAGTTCGAGTTGAAAGCATGGGTGATACTTATCTGAAGATCAATGATAGCTCCATGATCGTGAAGGATTGCTTCTACGCACCAGGGTTTAGTATAAATATTCTTTCGGTATCGAAGATGTATAAAGAAGGTTACCACTTCATGTTTGACAAGAAGGTGCACGTCTTCTATAGCAATAAATTATGCTGTGTGGGAGAGATACAGAATGATCTTTATATTCTGACACCGAAGCCACAAAGTATATCATCTTCGATCATGAGTATTACTACACTCCAAGAGATGGTGAACGACATTAGAAAGGAGCGCAACGCCATCGACTGGCACAAGCAACTCGGACACATGCCATGTTTAGAAATTCGCAGACTTATGGAGCTAGATCACTTACCTGAAGTAGATATCAGCAACAACATAGAATGCGAAGACTGCAAAAAGCCTGTAAAGTACAACCGTTATCTTGCTGCTCGTCAAGAGAAGGCTCAGGCATGTTTAGAGTGCGTACATGTGCATATCTGCAAACTTATGGAGGTAGTTTCCTATAGCAAGCATACATTATTTCACTATTATGCACTATTATGGATCAATGCGATTCCCTCATCGTTATCAGTGGAGAAAAAGTAGCGTATGGATCAAAAAGCTCTGTCTCAGATTCAACTACATCTGTCGAATAAGATATTACAATATGTTCTAAAAGAGAAAATCACAACCGCTTTGTGGTTGAAATTAGAGTAGCTGTGCATGACAAAAAGTCTAACTAACAAGCTGTATTAGAAGCAGAGACTATATTCTCATCGTATGACAGAAGGTACGTCTCTAGAAGACCACTTAAACGTCTTTAAGAAAATTGTGTTTGATATGGAAGCTTTGGATGTTAAATATGAGTTTGAGGATTTATTGTTGATTTTGTTGTATTTATTTCCCTCTTCATATATGCCTTTTAGAGATACTATTCTGTATAGTTATGAATCCCTTACTCTGAGTATGGTTTATGATTTTCTGCTCTCTAAAGAGAAGATGAATCAGATTGTTACTGGGACTGAGACTCTGACAGAGAGTCTTGTTTCTAGAGGGAAAACGCAGGAGAAGAATTCAAATAGTAATAATAGAGGCAGATCAAAATCTAGAAATAAAAATAAAACTTGCAATTATTGTAAGAAAAAGGGCCATATCAAATCTTAGTACTATAAGCTTCAAAACAATAATAAGAGGACTGCTCCTAATCAGAAGGGAAAATAAACTGAAAGTACCGATGAAGTCGATATTGCTCAAGATGATATCAGTGATGAAAAACTCTTAGTTGTTTCTAATAGTGATTCCAAATCTTGTGATGACTGGATTCTTTAATTCAGGTTGCACGTTTTATATGTGTTCTAATAGGGACTGGTTTTCGACATATGAAACGGTATCTAAAGGTGCTGTGTTGATGGAAAATAACGCACCTTATAAAGTTACTGGTATTGGAATAATCAAAATTAGGATATTTGATGGAGTTATCAGGACTCTTAGTGGTATAAGACATGTTCCAGATTTAAAGAGAAATCTGATCTCTTTGAGTACTCTTGATTCAAAAGAGTATAAGTACACTGGTAAAAGTGGAGTTCTTAAGGTTTCCAGAGTAGCTCTTATTGTGATGAAGTGCCAGAAAAGATCTGATGAATTATATGTCTTGCTGGGTTCTACAGTTATTGGTGAAGCAGTTGTCTTTACTTTTTCATTGTCAGAAGATGAAGTTACTAGATTTTGGTATATGCGTCTTAGGCATATGAGTGAGAATAGCATGGCTGAATTGAGCAAAAGAGGACTACTTGATGGGCAGAGTACCGGTAAACTGCAGTTCTATGAGCACTGCACTTTTGAAAAGCAGAAGAGAGTCAAATTTATAAAAGGCATCTGCAATATAAAGAGAACACTTGACTATATATATTCTGATCTCTGGAGACTATCTAGGGTACCTTCTAAGGGAGGAGCTAGGTATTTGCTAACGATTAACGATGATTTCTCCAAAAAGCTTTGCATGTTCTCCTTGAAGTAGAAAATGATGTTTACCTATATTCAAGGAGTAGAAGACTATGATTGAAAAGCAGACATGGAAGTAGATTAAACATCTCTGCAGTGATAATGGCTTAGAGTTTTATTCTAGTGAGTTTAATGTTTTCTGCAAGACAGAAGGCATCGCGAGGTACTTAAAAGTTCGTCGTACTCCACAACAAAACAGTGTGGCAGAGTGCATGAATAGGACATTGATTGAGAGAGTATATTGTATGTTCTTCAATGCTCGTTTACCTAAGTCCTTTTGGGTAGAAGCTGCTTCAATAGCCTACTTTCTGACTAATCGATTACCTTCAACTGCTATTGGGAAAAAGACTCCAGAAGAGGTATGGTCTGGTACTCCTGCTAATTATTCTGATTTAAAGATATTTGAATGTCCTACATGTACTCATGTTGATAATGGGAAGTTAATTAGAACCTAGATCTATGAAGTGTATTTTTCTGGGCTATAAGATGGGTGCTAAAGGATATAAGCTATGGTGTCCAAAAATTTGGAAAATTATAATGAATAGAGATGTTATTTTTGATGAATCTACTATGCTTCCTGATTTGCCTCTTAGAGATTCTAGTAGTAAACATCAGTAAAAATCAAATACTCAGGTAGAGCTTGAGATTGGGTTATAATCTACACTAATATCTATATCTCAGCTAGTTTTCTCTTCACCACCATCGCTACCACCAGTGTTACCACAGTATTCAATTGCTAAAGATCGACCTAGAAGAGATATTAGATCTCCACAAGGTATATATGGTAAGGCCGGTTTAGTTGCTTATGCTTTGAATGTAGTTGAAGGTATTGATTCCAATTGAAAACCTTCCACTTACACAAAGGCAGTTAGTTGTGACGATTTTGGCAAATAGATGATTGCCATGCAGTAAGAGATAGAATCACTTTATGGCATATGGGATTTAGAGAAACTACCTAAGGGTAAGAAAGCTGCTCGTTGCAAATGGGTCTACAAAAGAAAAGAAGGTTCACCAGGAATTGAAGAAACTCGGTATAAGGCGAGGCTAGTTGCAAAGGGCTACGGTCAGGTTCTAGGCATAGATTTTACAGATATATTTTTTCCAGTTATAAAGCATAGTTCAATTGTGGCTATGCATGGTATTATAGCTATACATGATCTTGAGCTTGAACAGTTAGATATAATGGCAATACTTTTACATAGAGAACTTGAAGAAGACATCCACATGGAACAGCCAGAGGGTTTTGTAGACTTAGAAAAGAAGGACTATGTGTGCTTGTTGAAGAAGTCTTTATATAGCCTGAAATAGTCACCCAAACAGTGGTATAAGAGTTTAATTCATTTATGACCACTCATGATTTCAAGAAAAGCAGTTATGATAGTTGTGTCTACTTTAAGAAGAATGCCGATGGGTCTTTTGTATATCTACTCTTATATATTGATGATATGTTGATAGCAGCCAAGGATAAAGAAAAGATTAGAAAGGTGAAAGTCCAACTTAGTAAAGAGTTTGAGATGAAAGATTTGGGAGTGGCAAAGAAGATACTTAGAATAGAGATTTTGAGAGATAAAAAGGCAAGTAAATTGTACCTAAGTCAGAGTAGGTACATTATGAAAGTTTTGTACAGATTCAATACGCAGAATACTGAACCTATTAGTATTCTATTAGCGGCTCATTTCAGACTTTCATCTACTTTATCTCTACAATCAAATTATTATAAGGTTGATTATTTGTCTCGAGTTCCATATTCTAGTGCAGTGAGATCTCTCATATATACTATGGTTTTATAATTGGAGAATTTTTTGAGATTTGTGGTAGAAACAGAGGGATCAGATTCGACATAGTATAGACCTGTTTTATTGGGCCGATTCTTTTGTATAGTTTTTGTCCGTATACATATCTGTTTTAGGATTTGGGATTCTACATATTTTGGTTTGGCTGTAAAATACTTTACCTTTTGTACCTTATTTTCCACATAGTGAAATTTCTCCTTCTGTCAGTGGTTTTTTCCTGATTAGGAGTTTCCACTTAAATCTATGTGTTCTTGTTTTCATTCTTTTGTCGATTATCATTCATTAATTCGCGACATGAACAAATACTGTTCATGATCAGGACAACTCTTAAATGAGAATATAAGTCATATGTTAATTTCAGCTATAACCTTAGAAGGATTAAGGCAAGTTCCCTTTTCTTAAGTACATTGAGATGAAAAGAATCAAATCGAATGCTAAACGTCTTGGATTCCCCTTTCGTGGCCATTGCATTAAATCTGAATATGACCATATGATGTTCGGCTAAATATTTGTGGAATAATAGTTCATGGAGTGTCACGCCAAAGCCATGAGACTCTTTATGTCTAAAGGGGATTCTGAAAATTAACAAAATGTTTGTAATTAAGACGATATTGTAGCGTTGGTAATTCGCAATAATGATATATGCATAAATGGACTCTAGCTAGGGTTTCGTCAACATCGGGATTTACAGCTTCTTTCAATAGTGATTTATCCCTTAAGGGATCCATAAGATGAATGATTTAATCCCAATCCCTGGAGCTTGAATTGAAGGGTTGTTGGAGCTCTTGTTATCTCGGGGCTATTGAGATATTCTTAATATGTCGTTGCCAGATCCCGCCAGGATGGGTGCTTGGCTTTAGCGCTTAATATCCAATTGAGATTATCGATTTTATAAAAAGTTTTTCGTACTGCTTAAGTCGAGGCATATGGTCCTTGACCCACTGGGTTCAACGGGTGGCTAGCTTCTGAAAGTTTCATGATACATGGAAAAAACATGTTAATTCATTCTCCTGATCATAAGCTTTATAATTTGGGCCTCGCGATGCAACATGCACTAGTTTCCCTTTGGTTGATATTCATATTATGTTTAGTTGAGCTTAAAACTTGTGATTCATTTTTTTTCAGTTTTGAAAGTTTTATGATTGAGAGTTAACTGATGTTATTTTCTTGGATAAAATGATCATTTTTCTACAAATTTAAAAAGATTGCTAAATAACTGATACTTTCCCTAAAAATTGTCATTTCGAAATTTCATCTTCTCGTAGTAGTGGGCTGCACATTGATATGGTATTGTGTCGAAGGTTGGCCCAAAGAAATTAAAACCGTGCAACCATAAAGCCCAGTAAGTAGGTGGTGTTTTATACGTGGGAGTTGTCTCAGACTTTAAATTGGGTGGTCACCACGTTCAGAATTTTAGAATGGGGCATTAAAGTTTGAGTTTTTTCCGTTCATGAACTCGTGAAAATAAAGTCAAACAAATTTTTTTTTTAGTTGACACTTGTCTTGTGTACAAATTAAGCTGAAAATTGAAGTAAAATGTTAATATACTACCCAATAAAAGGGTCTGATTAGATATTAAATGATTTCCTCGAGGAGGCATGCATAGTTTGAGTCACGAAAATGATTCGAGGGAGGGAAATATATAGCTGGATTTTAAGAGGATTTCCATGTTGTTTAGTCGTGAGGACAAAAACTGAAAAAAAAAAAAATTATTAAAAAAAATAAAAATAGAACAAGTCATAATCATAATGAAACCCCATTAAGTCAATTATGTATGTTGCTACCTTTTTCCTCACCAACTACGGAAATTCCCCTAAAACCTCTTAACCATCTTCTTCTTGCTAACAATGAAGCCTATAAATATGCTGCTCTACAAGCTCATATTTGCAAAGGAACAAACTCAAACATAGAGAGGAAAAAAAATAAAGCAAACAACTACTTCCCATTATATCTATTTTTTCTACTTCCCAACCATGAAGAACCAGCCTCTCGGCTCAGCAGCCTTTTCTTCTTTCAATGTCTCGGCTGTTTTGCTGCTTTTATCTCTTACACTTGGCTCTTCCATCGTTTTTGCTCGAAACCTCTATGACGATCTAAACTTGACATGGGGAAATGGTCGCTGTGAGATACTGAACAATGGTAAGCTTCTAGCAGTGACACTTGACAAAGTTTCGGGCTCAGGATTCGAGTCAAAGAGCGATTATCTCTTTACGAGGATCGACATGCAAATCAAGCTCGTTGCTGGAAACTCCGCGGGCACCGTCACTGCCTTTTATGTAAGTTGACCACAACTAATAACCAGCTAGTGTGTGTTTTGATCCGTTTAAATATAAGATATGCTTCTATTTAATGGTTACTTGTATTATACTAACATATATATATATATATATTTTACGTATGATTTAGTTATCGTCCAAAGGAGATCACCATGACGAGATAGACTTTGAATTCTTGGGGAACGTCAGTGGCCAGCCTTACACTCTTCACACCAATGTGTTTTGCAATGGCGAGGGTAAAAGAGAGCAACAATTCCGCCTGTGGTTTGACCCCACTGCTGATTTCCATACTTACTCCATCCTCTGGAGTCCCCAACACATTGTGTAAGTATTAATCTTAATGACTTCAGAACGATTAGTAATTGGTAAAAAAGATATCAACCCTAGCTTAATGTTACACATTCATATATTGTCACCTAATCAACCTGAATTAATCGTTTTAGTTGCATATTTATATGATGAACTAATTGTCACTTAATCATGTGTCTCTTGTTAACTTTTAGGTTCTTGGTGGATGAAACCCCAATTAGAGAATTCAAGAACTTTGAACGTTATGGTGTTCCCTTCCCCAAATACCAACGCATGAAGTTGTACTCAAGTCTGTGGAACGCGGATGACTGGGCCACGAGAGGTGGTTTGGTGAAGACAGATTGGTCCAAAGGGCCCTTCAAAGCCTATTTCAAGAATTTCAAAGCGGAAAATGAGTGTGGGTCTCCGGGGGCTTCTTGCAATTCGTTGACCAATTCGATATTTTCTTCCTTTAGCAACAACCGTAAGCTGTGGAATAAGCTTGATTATGGAGCTCTTGGACAGATGAAATGGGTGCAGAAAAATTATATGGTCTACAATTACTGCACAGATTATAAGCGATTCCCTCAAGGCCTCCCTAAGGAATGCCAATCTCAACTACTAGAGAAGGAAAACAAAAACATCTCGTGATGATCTTTTGGATTGGATTAAATATCAATCAGTCTTCATATTATCCAGTCATTCTTCATATTCAATTTCGTGTTTGTATTTACTTTCTTTGATAATTTTGTTCCGTTTGATGAACATGATCTGATCTTATTATATCTTGTAACCAATAAAAGAGAAAAGACTCCCTTATATGTTTTGAATTTTTTCAGTGCTTCTGTACCTTTTTAATTCATATGTTGATGCTACATTGTATGCGTGTTTCTTTGATCAATCATTAAAATTTTCAGTTTAAGAACCACTACTTCTGATATAAAAGAGATTCTCCATGAAGCACAATAGTACTGATTAATAAACGACAGTCAATTATTAATGAGATCCCACTCCAAAAGGGAATCACTGCAGTAAATTAACGATATATATATATATATATATATATATATATATATATATATATATATATATATCATAATCATTGGCAAGAAGTGCCCTTCACCGGTGGGCACTTCTTATGTAAATTAACGATGCACATATATCATAAACATATTCGAATATGTTTTCTGCTTCTTACAATTGTTTAGCTTTTCCAATTATTTATGGCATGAAAAATGCATTTATATATGGCACGTCATAGGCTACATAATATTTTATACCGTCTTTTTTAAGCTTCATTTTCTTAAAAAAAAAAAAAGAAAAAGAAAAAAAAGAGACTAATTGGATGTACGGCTGTCTATATCATATATTGTTAATATCTATATTATATTAGTGTCAATCTTTATATTTGGAAGACTGGTCTTGTTAGATGATTTAGTCAATATAAATCACATTTGTTCATCGTATTTGACAAATATTTTTGTATTTCCTAGATCATATAATAGGACTAGTACTAAAGTAGACTACATTCAAAATCATCAATACTCTTATACTTAAACATATAAATATATATACGGTACTAATCTGGTAGGTATTTTTTTTATAGCTACCTATATATAGGTGTTTTTTTTATAGCTATCTATAGGTATTTTTTTTAATACATATTTATAGGTATTGTTTTGTCCAATTAAAATATATCACACACGTCTTTTCATAATAAAAGTAGAGATAGAAAAATATTTAATAATGAGTATTTATTTTAATTTCTAATTTTTTCCAATTACTTAAATTATAGTAGCCGTTAAATTAATGATCCAACGATTTAAAAAAGTACTTATGGATAGGTTAAAAAAAAACACTTATTGGATTGAGAACTTTAATATATATACATATATATATGTGCCAGCCATGTATTTATCTAAATCCATTCACTGTGGTGAATAGCAATATTACCCTTTACCACACGTAGTACTTTTCCCAAAAAGGAAAAAAAAAAAAAAAGAAGAAGAAAGTATGTTCAAGGCATATATATTTAACCGCTAAAGTATATGAATACATTTTTCATGCTATGAAACGATAATGCTTATAGAGATTGTATTCCAACAAGCGTACTATAGAGAAAGCACTCGCGACTACGAATTTATCGTACAAACTCAATATAAACGCCTACATCGATAGGCTCACAGTTCCCCAAGATATAAATCAAGGAAAGCGGCCTAATTACAATAATTATTAGCAAGAAACTCACCCCCAACAAACAAAATTAAAGAGAATTATATTATATGAAAACCTCAAGCTTACCATAAAATAATCTAACATAATTAGAAGAAAGGCTTTCGGACGAGAACAACCGAGTTGACAACTTCATCGTTGGGATGGAAGACGGAAAGAATCTCAAAACCAACCAAGTCATGCTCCTCAACCACAGGGTACAGAAAAGCCCTAGCCCCATTGGCACTCCTAACAAGCAAATATCCTTCTTCCTTCATATACTTCCTCACGTGCCCTAAAATCTTCACCTTCTCTTCTCTACTCATTCCCACAAGAGCAGCCAGAAATATGCAGTCATATTCTCCAAGATTCTCCCCCATTTCCATTACATCTTTCGTCACAAACTTCATTCTCTTCTCTAGCTCTCCATCGGAGGCAACAATTTGGCGAGCCAGACAGTTAGCCTTATCGTCAAGATCGAAGTTGTCAAAGTGAGTGGTTTTCATGTGGTTGGCTGCCATGACGAGGGACGTCAATGGCAATGGCCCTGACCCCACAAACGCCACCTTCTTGGGGCTTTGCACGCCATTCTCAGCCAGGATGCTATACTCCAAGTTGGCTAGCTTGACGTAGTTCCCATAGTATGGAAAGAGGTTGAGGTTGTCGATTGGTTTGGGAGTTTTTGTTATGAAAGTAGAGAATTCAAGCTCCAACAGGCCCTCTGCTTGGCCGCAGAGGTTGATAAGACTCTCCCGCTTGAGTTGGAGCTCCTGCGGTAAAACCCTAACGTCGATGGACGAGGGGAGGGTGCATAAGTTGACCAGCTGAGTGAAGAGGGCATTGACTTGCTTGGAGGGTCGAAGGGACTCGAGATTAGATATGCTCGTGTGAAGTTGAATGATGTGAGATATGAGAAGATCGGCCGGGATTTGGATTTGCGAGTTAGAGAAGTGGAGAGAGGCCATTGATGAATTCTTTTGTGGTATAGGTGAAAATGAGGATTATATTTTGTTGATCTGATGAGCTTCTTTTCGCTTTGGTGAAAATTTGCTTTAATCTACCACCTATTTATATGTAGATCTCAAGTAATTTGAAGTTAAATATGAAGACTGTACGTACCTGAGGCAGTGCATGTGTCCTAGTAAATCTTATTGGTCAACTATGCGTGCTGCTTCATGCCACTATAAGTTCTTGAATTGCGTATTGGATATCGTTAAAACCCATGCTCAATTACATATAGACAAACATTTAAATCTATGTATAAATTGAAAATTAAACCTGTCATAATCTAATAAAGATTCTATGGCTTAAGATTATGGATTGTCCCCTTGTCGTATGCACTAGATAATTTGGAGTTTCTTGGCTCGGCTGTCTTTCCATCTGAAGATTAAAATTTGGAACAACGAAATACAATTTAAGCTTGCAAATCAAAATTTTACTTTATTCATTATTAATTAATTGTGACATATTTTACTGATCCACAACTGTAAGATTAGAGAATCAGCGGATATATGAAAAGAAGTTAGAATATAAATTACTTGGAATAGGATAAAACTCAAAATCAATTACATGTTGTTCTTTTGTTCTTAAATGATGTTAAATGAACTTTTTCTGACATGTTCGTGTTCATCCACATTGCCAAAAATAGGAATATTGTACATTCTAACCCTTGAATTATCTACTCCAGAAATGTGATAACATTCCAAATTAACTCTTCATAATCCTATATCATGCATTGGGAGAAACTGAGAGTAAACAAAGTAATCAGAAAGTGCAATAAAACTTAATATATCTCTGACTCTCAATATTAAGCTCGAACTTTTTGTTAATATGCGAGCCATCCACACATTCTGTATATTCGATGTTGTCACATCCAAGTTATTATTAGTTTAATCATTTTATGTGGGAGACCTTGAAGATATATTTAACTTTGTGCTTATATTCTATATTAAGCAGTACAACACAGACTGTATCTGGTACAATACAGAAGCATACATATGCAGTTTATATTCTTTCCACACAACGTGTCTTGCAATTCTATGAATATAAAAATAGTGACCAGAAGAGAAGATCCTTTACAAGGTTTATGTTCACACTAAGCTAGAACGTACGCGTGGACGGATTTTCTGGTCAAGGCTACTCTAATTGAGGAGGCATGAGAAATGCCACGGCCGACGGATTCTTTCTCATTTTCACCTGTCTCATATTAGAGTGACCTTTTTTATTTTTTTAGACAAGAGCTATCTCTTGAACAAAAAAAAAGTCATCATTGAGTGACAAATTTTTAATCATAAAAAAATTTCATAATAAAATTTTTGTTTAACTAAAAATAATATTTAGTCACAACTAAAAATAAAATATTTAATAAAAAATTATCACTAATATATTTTTAGTTACAACCTTTTATATGTACTAATAAAATTATGACTAAAATTATATTTAGTAGCAACGAGTTACATTTTTTATAATTACAATTTTTTTGCCATCAATCCATTTTACGATTTTTGGTTGGGATTCTCATTGATAGGCCTAGAATTCGTTGTTTCGTTTTTTTTTTTTTTTTTAATTTTCTAGCTCCTAATCTTTTTTCATTATATATTTTCTTAATTGATGCACCATTCAAAACAGAAGAAATCACCTCTAAAGATCTGCATATATATATATATATATAATATATATATGAAGACAATTGATCTTATGGGCCTTTTCTTTAAGCTTTTTTGTCTGGAGCAATGGTAGCTATTCCACTTTGAGGAGTTAAACAAGGATTTCATAGAGAAATATGTAGTGATAATTAGGAAATACACGGTAACTTATAAAAAGAATTGGAGATATATGGTCCCTCAAATTAATTGTTATTTTAGTACGGTGCTTTTTAGAAATATACCATTTTTATCTTTTTTATTCCTTATTTTCCTCTCTTGTTCAGATTTGAGATTCCTGAGAGACTACCTACTGCCACATTAAATCAATAGCTTCACAAAGAAGGTTAGTCTCTGTAGAGGACCCGCATACCCATTGTCGTCATCAACGTCTTCTTCTTCTTCTTGATTTTTCTCATTGTTCTTTGGCTTAACTGTACAGAAGACTCGCATACCCATTGTCATCATCATCGTCTTCTTCTTCTTCAAGTTTTACTTTGTTGTTCTTTGGCTCTACCGTGATCGATTATAAGGGAAAAATCTGAGGTAGATGTCTTCTCCAAAATTATATGAATTCGTAGTGTAGTTGCTGATTTCATGTATAGGAAGCATTTCATTAATAGATTGGGATTTTTCAATATCAATTTTTTCTTTCAATTTCTTTTTCGGATTTCTAGGTCTACAACTAGTTTGATAAAAATTCATATTTGATTCTTCTCTATTGGGTTAGTGTCTTAAACTAATATTAATTTTATGATTTTATCACACAGGTAGAAATTCATGAATGTGGAATCGACTTAGAAACTCAAGAAATGGATTGTGCATCAATGTTGGAGCTGGAGCTTTCTTTCTTCATCATAAATTTTAGTTTTAAATTTATGAATTATGAAATTTTGTTGCTATGTATCTCTTTCAGGAGTTGTCCTAATTGAACAAAAATAATATGCAAACTAAAAAGATTAATTTATTTTCATTAAAATAATACTTTTATTTTCCAATGTTCTAGTCATTAGTTTTGGAAATATTTGTCCCTCTTTTTAGATAGTGATAGTCCATTTAACAATTATTCTTCTAAATTTGTTCTGAACTTCATCTTTTTCTTTGTAAATGTTCTTCTTTTCGCTTGTTTTCGGATTACTCGTGAAATTGGAGAACTTTATTACATTAATATATGTCTACCCCATTGTTAAATGATAACTCATTTTGAACACAATTCTGGTTAAATATTTTCATGTTGAAAAAGTAACCAAATAAACTAGGAACAAAAGAAACTAATAACCAAGTTGGTAGTGGTAATAAAAAAAAAAAACAGATTCTAGTAATCACACTAGTAGTGATAACCAAAAATCATTTTCAAATTGGTAGTAGTAACGCTAAATCATAGACTAGTATCTAGGGTCGTAATCAGTAACCAAAGTGATAACCAGAAAGTAGTAACTAAATTGGTAATTATAACCAAAAATCAAAAACTATTAATGAAAATGAATATGGAAGCTAGAAACTGGAAACTAGAAACCAATAACCACGTGGTAGCTAAAAACCAGTAACCAAACTGGTAAGTAGTAATCCATAACTAGTAACCAGTAATTAAAATAGTTAATGAGAACTAGTCTTATTATTGGTAATCGATAACCAAATTAGTTAAATATAATTACCAATTACACTACCTGTAACAAGTATAAAGAAAAATCGATAATGAGTATCTAAAATATCTTGTAACCAAATTTAGTTACTAGTAAACCAGTAACTAGTACCTTATAAGGAACTGGTAACCAATAATCAGATTGGTTACTCGTTACTTTGGGTAACTAATTTAGTTAATGATCTGGTTACTAGTCATAAGAATGGAAACCTATAACCAGTAATAAAGTAACAAAATTCGTAACTAGTAACCATAATAATTCAATCTAGTTACTAATCAACTGGCCTTTCACAAGTATCTATGGAAACTGGTAATAAATTGGTCATTGTGTATGTGTGTGGGAGCCAAATGATATCTATGGAAACTGATAACTGATAACAAATTAGTCACAAGTATCTATGGAAGCCGGTAACCTATAACAAATAGGTAACTGGTAACTTGTGAGTTTTTTTTCTTTTCTCTTTTTTTTTGGAACCCAGTAACCAATCTTATGATTAATAACTATAAGCCAAACTAATAACTTATTATTAAGCAAAATAATGGTCATCAATCTTATAGCTGGCTACTAGTTTTAAAACTAGTAACTAGATTGATTACTTGTAACCATTAACCAATTTGATGATCTATGTATGGTTGGTAACTAGTAACTAGAATGGTTACTAGTAAATGGTAACTAGATTAATTACAGTTACAAGTCTTATCAATAATAACAAGTAACTAATGACCAGTCACAAGACTGGTAATTAGTAACTGGTAGCCAAATTTTCCTTTTGTATGTGTGTGTGTGGCCTTTTTATAAATTCTTTTTTTACATGTAACTAATCTTGTAATTTATAACTAGTAGTCAAAATAGTAACTAACTAGCAACTAGATTCATTATTAGCTACTAATTTTGTGGCTTATGTGAGACTAGAAACTAATAACCAATAACAAGTAATTAATCTGATATAACCAATAATTAGTATAGAAATTACTAACTAGATTGATAAATGGTTAATAGATTGATTCTAATTAATCTTATAACTCATAACGACTAGTCACCAATCTTGTAACTAGCTACCAATTTAGAAACCAGTTACTCGATTGGTTACTAAGTGGCTACTAGTTTGAAAACTAGTAACTAAATTAATTAATGCTCACTAATAATCAAAGTGAATCTTTATAATAAATAAATAAAAGTAAGTGATTATTATAAATTACCAAGTGCACAAAGAAAAAAATATATGATATATCTTATTCTAAAAAATATTTTAAAAATTAATTAAAAAGAAAAAAAAATGAAAGAAAGAAAAGCCAAAATATAGAGAACGGAAACAAAAAGAAGCAAATTGAGGTTTGAACCATGCACCTAACCCATCAAAAGGATTGGTAGCGGCCATTCTACCAGCATCAAACTTTTTAAGCATTTCACGTATTTTAATATATAAAATATCTTCCAAACTGATATGGCTTTATTTATGATATTGCCACCGCATCTTTAATTTTGTTACTTCTTTCAAAAATATCGATTCTATACAGTACGAAAACTTAATTCTTTCACTGTACCGTATATGTGTAATTGTTTTAATTTTTAAACGTAAAAGCCAAAGAAACCCAAATATGTAAGCACACTACAAGATTATACACTTTCTCCGACGGGCTGAAAAAGCCCATAGGGGAAATAACAAATTGCCAACAGATTAGGGTAAAACCCGTCTGTGAAAGAGGACCCAAAAAATTCGTATATAAGCCCTTTATACGATGTCGATATATTGAACATATGCTAATAGATACATGGATTTTCATTGGCAAAGGTTGGTGGAAAAAAACCCACGGATTTTTCCCGCAGTAATATTATATTTTTGTGTCTCTAAATTTTTTCCCTCGAAATTAATCAAATTTTTAAAAGACATTCATCGATGGTTATTGGTTAATTCGTCTGTAAATATCATTCAAAATAATATCATTTCGGTGTTCTGTCTTATAAGAAAAATATTGAACTTTTTAAAATACTTATGCCGACTGAGTTTTGATAACCCGTCGGTAAATTTCAATTTTCTTAATAATTTAAAAAATAAAAAGCCATCATTCTGTGTTGGGGTTATTACAAAACCCTTCTCCTTCTCATCTTCATTCGGTTCCCCTCTGCCATTATGAGCTCTCTCTCTCTCTCTCACTCTCTCAGTCCTCTTACTCAAATCTCTCTCTATCTTCTTGCTCGAATCTCTATCTTGCTATCTCTCTTCCTCTCTCTAAATCTGCATTCTTTTCCCCTCAGCTGTCTGCTCGTATTCAGTTCTTTCAAATCTGTCTATCTCTTTCTCTTGAAAGGTTTTAAGTTATTTCTCTCTCGGCTTGGTCTTGGATTGTTCCGATTCTAAAGAGGTAAAAACCATTCTCTGTTTTTATTTTTAATTTTTAGTAATTTTTGTGTAGTCAAAATATTTTATTGCTTTTAGGATTATTATTGTTCTTTAATTTTTGGGAAAAAATCATTCTCTCCCTCTTTTTGATTCAGTTTAGTTTGTCCCCCTCTGGTTTTGTTGTTTCTCAAGTTAATTTTACAGGTAAATTTCTATTCGGGCTGTTCCCTTACGGCTATTTTCTTTAATTCGACTATGTTTTTCGATTTTCTCTACCTTTTGGCATTTTGTTTCTGTCTGGCTATTTTCTTTTGTTGGACTTTTATGGATTTTTGTTATTTCTAGTTGGATATTTGTGATTGCATTTTTGGGGATTATAGGCTAATTCTGTGATGCCTAAGATTCTCACATGCATAATAAACTAATAATAAATATGTTCATATTGCATAACAGACATATCAAGTAACTATAATCAATTTTACGGTAAATTGTTCATTCTAATTGTTAAATACTTTCGATCTGTATTGTTTTACTAATATTTGTTGAAGTGCTCCCATGCAGTGTAAAGGCTCAGTACCCTCAAAGAAAGAGCTTGGTATGTGAAAGGAACAAAGAATATATTCATGAATGCGTGCACATGCATTAAAATCATATTTATTGATAACTTGGTCAAATAGTAGTTCTTCGGTAAAATGCACTTTTCACGCTTTTCAGAGCCGAATTCACTGTGTGTTTAACACGTCAAATAACTTTTATTTAATGTGTAGAAATCATTTCTAGAATTTTCCAAAATGTTGGTCCTATGTAAGCACAAGGTGGTAGTGACTGTACTGAATTGTGTTTAATTGCACTAAGCTAGCCTAGATTTAGTTTAATCGTGTAATGCCATATTTGTGCATTCTAATAATTAGGAATTGATGCCTTGTTTACATTATTAATTGGAGTCTAATTGACTTATTTGTATGTTTAATGATTGGTTATGGGGCTAGGTTCCACCAGATTATAATAATATTGGCCATATGGGATCATAAGTCAAAGTATGACTAGATTTCAGCTTTTAAGCTAGGTTTCACCATTTTGGTCTACACTTGAGTGTATAGGAATGGCCATGAACGTGGTGAATAAGTCAAGAGTGATCTAAAGCTTGACACATGGAAAGTTAGGGTGTGAAATACTGAAAATACCCCTTAGAATTTAAGTTATGTCTTTTCTTAGTCATTACGTATTGATTTTGGACCAAATCTGGTCATTTCTTTTCTCTTTCTCTCAAGCCACAACTTGAACCCCTCCAGCCACTATCTAAGCTTCTCTCAACTTCCCTTAGCCATATCCAAGAGTTTCCAAGTGGTAGAACTCAAGTTGGAGCTCTAGAAAGCAAGATAGGTCCAAACTAGTCAAGGTGAGTCTCCTAGTTCTTCTTCTTTAGTATTGTTTTCTAATTGAAATTCTCCACTTACTGCAACTTGAGTATGAGTTTCTCTAAGTTCTCTTGAGTCCTAAAATCAATTTCAAAGCCTTGAGAATCAATTTAGTGGAGGTAGAAGGCAAGAGCTTCGGTAAAAGATCAAACCAGTCAAGGTGAGCTCTATGTAGGATTTTGAACTTGTAGTTAATTTCTTTTATTTCAACTCTTAAACCAAAGCTATTTTTTGATGAATAATGGTCCTAAAAAATCTTATATATTATTGGAGACATAAAATTTAAGTGGAGGATTAAAGTTATACCTAAAATTCTAAAGTTTGCTATTTATGGAGTTAAGTATTTTCATGTGTAGAAAAATTAAGTTTCTATATTTGTAATCTAATTTCTTAAACTTGGAGTGCATATTCTATTGATCCTATTATTTATTACACTCATTTAGGGGCTGGTTATGATGTCATATAAGTATAAAAATGGGTTTAAACTTTGTCTAAACCGAAAGGAATTCAAGTGCACCTAAGTTATTCTAAATAATTCTCTTTGAGGTGTATATGTGAGAATTGGCTTGTGAAATATTATTGCAGGTTTAAAACTATGATTTTAATCATGTGGGGATATCTTAAAAAAAGGAGAGGTGCTGTCCAAATAGTTTTAAAATCAAATGGTACCATTTAGAAGTAAATGGACTAGTTTTTATGAAAGTAGGTGACATTTTGGTTCATTTTGTGATTAGGCTTTCTTAGTTTGTAAAAGTTGTGATTCAGTCTTGTGCTTATTTTCTTTATGTATTTTACATTGTAGTGATCATCTTAATAATAAAATTGACATCAGGTCTTCTACACACCTTGCCACAAAGGATACTGACCATTTCCACTATCTTTTCTACCGGACACAAGGTAAGTAAAGATTTATTTTAACTGCATCACAAGAACATTAGTAGATATAAGATATTTTCCTACATGCTTATGTGTATTATTTCAAGTATATATTATTTATATGGTTGTTGTTTTGTTCATGAAAGACATAAGCATGACATGATCATTTAAGTATGATTTTGAAAGAGGTGAAGTTTTCCACGCATTGGATTTAAAGTAGTACATTGTACTGATTTTACGAGATATGTTTTAAGTACCTTGTTTAGTCTGTCTGTGTTGGGTAAGTATAGTTTGCACAGGCATACTTCCCGCATAGGTGGGCACGGCTTATCGACTGTCGGGACTGAGCATTATACTATGAGATTTATTAGGTGCATTACCTAGTCGGTCTGTGTTGGGTAGGTATTATTCGCACCATATGTTTCCTTCCCGCATAGGTGAGCATGGCCTACCGAATGCCGTGATTTTGTAGTGTACACAAGGGCCCTATAAAGAAACATTTTCTAAGAAAAGTGCATCAAAATGAAAAGTTATGAAAGAAAGAGTACAATGAGAATTTCAATGAAGTTTATGTATGAAACACGTTCACGAGCATGCATGATCTTTACTTACTGAGCATTAGCTCATTTAGTTCCTGTGATGCAGGTGAGGAGATATATGATGCATAGAGTTGCTGGTTGGCTAGCACGCTTTCTTGTCGCCATGATCATACAGATGTAGACGAACTTGACTTGTGGGCGATGTTTTTTTTGTATTTTGATATTTTGATGTGTTGTAAATATTATTGTTGATGGCAAATAAACTGATAAGGACCTTTTGGTTGTACATTTTGTAAAAAAACTTTCAGAAAGTAATGCCACACAGCTTATTTTGTTTTAGAGTTTCAAAAGTTTAAATTGGCCCACTTTTTTGCAAAAATTAAAGTTATGGTTTATAAAAGAATAATACTTCCTAGTTTGACTTATATAGTCATATAGTTAAGCTAGGGGGTGTTATAGTTGTGGTATCAGAGCGGAGGTTTAGTCATTTCTGAAGACTGCCTACATATGTATGATCATGTGACAGAAAGCTCAGTCAACTAGTAAGTCTAATTATTTTCATATGTGTACTTTATTTTTATTATATATGTTTGATTCATGCATTATTATTGTCTATTATGTTTGTTTGTAAGTAAAGGGCTACTGTACAGGAAATTATGCCAAAGGTTAAAGGTTAGACTAGCCAACAGAGGGGTGATCAAGAGAATGACAAAGATACTACTACACATCGATTGGCTGAATTAGTAGAGAGACAAGCTCAACAAATAGAGAGGCTTATAGAACGAGACCAAAGGAGAGAGGAACAATTATCAGCACAAATTGTAGCTAGACAAGAAAATCATGAACCAGCTTCTGAAAGGTTCAGGACAAATAAACCTCCAACTTTCAAAAGTGCAACAGATCCATTATTAGCTGAGGAGTGGATTCGGAGTTTGGAGAGTATTTTTGATTATATAAGAATCCCTGAGGAGGAAAAAGTTTCATGTGCTACTTATATGTTTCAAATGGATGCCAGGCATTGGTGGGATTCCATGAAGTCAATTACTCATGTTGACAGATTGACTTGGGAGAGATTTAAGGAAATCTTCTATAGGAAGTACTTTAGTGAAGCTCATCGATTGGCAAAAACAGCCGAGTTTACTAACTTAAGGCAAGGTGGCATATCTGTGCGTGACTATATAAAGAAATTTGATGAGCTATCCTGCTTTGCTCCTCATATGGTGAGTACTAATGAGTTAAAAGTAAATCAGTTCCTACAGAGGCTCAAAGCAGAATTATATAGTGATATTAAGATGTCTACAAGGAAAAGTGTACCTTATACAGAAGTTACAGAGAAAATCCTTGAAGCTGAAGAAGCTGAACTGAAGGTGGTAAAAGCACTAGAAATTAGAAAAAATATAAACATGGCAAGGAGAAATGCAAATTTTAGAAAAAGTACCTAACCAGGATTTAATAGAAGCAAAAGAAAATACCCACAGGGTCAAGGACAAAGACAAGACCCTTCAAAGCACCCAACAACAGGTCAACAAATGCAACCTACTCTAAATCAAAAGGTTACATATCCCAAATATAGAAAGCCTCATAAAGGTGAATGTCTTTTGAGTAGTAGAGCATGTTATACATGTAGAAAGATAGGACATTTTTCCAAAGATTGTCCCTCTACCTCTGGTGAATAAAACAGGATTCCAGCTCGTGTGTTTACCATGACTGCGACAGATGCTGAGGCTGATCCATCGGTTGTAGCAGGTAAGATCTCTATCTTTGATATCCTCGCAAATACATTAATAGATTCAGGAGCTACACATTCATTTGCATCATCAGCATATGTGAGAAAATTGGGTAAATCACCTGAAACTTTGAATTTAAGTTAATATGTAACTATTCTATTTAGGGAAGTGCTTTATTCTGGTCAAGTTTTGAGAGTGTGTCCAATACAGATAGATGGTAGAGAGTTGTGGGTAGACTTAATAGTGTTGGATAGGCAAAATTTTGAGGTGATTTTGGATATGGATTGGCTATCTAAGTATTATGCTAGCATTGATTGTAATGGTAAGAGAGTAGTATTTCAGCCACTTGGTAAAGAGAAGTTTACTTTCCTTGGGTCTTCTAAGAAGAGAACGGTGCCAATTATTTCAATGATAAAAGCAAGGAAGTTACTTGAGAAAAGATGTACTGGTTATTTGGCAAATGTAATGGATACTAGAGAGGAACTTAAGATGAAGCCAGAGGAAGTACCAGTAGTTAATGAATTTCTAGAGGTATTCCCAAAAAAACTACCAAGAAAACCACTTGATAGAGAGATAGAGTTTGTTATTGACTTGCTACCTAGTACGGTTCATATTTCTAAAGCACCATATAGAATGGCTCCAGCAGAGCTAAAGGAATTAAAGGTACAATTATAGGAGCTTTTGGACAAGGGTTTCATACGCCCAAGCTTTTCACTATGGGGCACTCCAATTCTGTTTGTAAAGAAGAAAGATGGGACTATGAGGCTTTGTATGGATTATAGAGAGCTAAATAAGGTCACAATCAAGAATAAGTATCCTCTCCCTAGAATTGATAATTTGTTTGATCAGTTACAAGGTGCCTCAGTATTTTTCAAGATTGATTTAAGATTGGGATACCATCAGTTGAAGATTAAGGAAGAAGATATTCTTAAGACAGCTTTTAAAACGAGATACGAGCACTATGAGTTTTTAGTGATGCCCTTCGGCTTAACTAATGCCCCAGCTGCTTTTGCATGATGAACAGAGTATTCAAAGATTTCTTGGATAGTTTTATTATAGTGTTCATTGATGATATTATGATCTACTCACGCTTAAGGGAGGAGCACATGGAGTATTTGAGAACAGTTTTGAGGATCTTGAAAGAAAAGCAGTTGTATGCAAAATTTAAGAAGTGTGGATTCTGGTTAGAGAAATTTATCTTCCTTGGTCATGTAGTATCTGAAAATGGTATTTCTGTGGACCCAGCAAAGGTTGAAGCTATAAGTAATTGGTCAAGGCCTACAAATATTTCAGAAATTCGTAGTTTCTTAGGATTGGCTGGTTACAATAGAAGGTTCGTAGAAGGATTTTCTAAGTTGGCTTCTCTATTGACTCAGTTGACTAGAAAGAATGTAAAAATTTCATTGGAATAATGATTGTGAAAAGAGTTTTTAAGAGTTAAAGCATCATCTGGTCACGGCTCCTATACTTTCTATACCCACTGGATCTGGAGGATTTGTTGTTTACAGTGATGCTTCAAAGAATGGCTTAAGCTGTGTTCTGATGCAAAATGGTAAGGTTATCGCTTATGCTTCTAGGAAACTGAAGGAATATGAAAAGAAATATCCTACTCATGATTTGGAGTTAGCAGCAATAGTTTTTGCATTAAAGATTTAGAGATATTATCTTTATGGAGAAAGATGTCAAATCTACATAGACCATAAAAGTCTCAAGTATTTCTTTACCCAAAAAGAACTGAATATGAGACAGAAGAGATGGCTTGAACTGGTGAAAGATTATGACTATGAGATTAACTATCGTCTAGGAAAGGCTAATGTTGTTGCAGATGCTCTAAGTAGAAAGTCATTAGCTGCTATGTCACTTAAGTATGTTGATCGAAAACATCTTTTAATGGATTTGCATCGATTGGAATTAGAGATAGTACCTAGAGTTTTACTGGAGAAATTAGCTGCTCTTACCTTATAACCTACAATTTTGGAGAGAATTAAGCAAAGCCAGAATATAGATCCCTATCTGACAAGTTTGAAGACTAAGATAGAGTCTGGAAAGGAGATGGCCTTCCAGATTTCTAGTGATAGTATAATCAGATACAGAAATAGATTGTGTGTGCCTAATGGAACAATTAGAAAGGAGATATTGACAGAAGTTCACACTACTCCTTACTTTGTATATCCCGGTACTACGAAAATGTATAGGAATTTGAAAATACATTACTGGTGGCCAGGTATGAAGAAGGATGTGATTGAGTTTGTAGAATAATGTCTCACATGCCAGCAAGTTAAAGCTGAATGTCAAAGACCTGCTGGTACATTGAAGCCTATACATGTGCCATAATGGAAATGGGAAGAGATTGCTATGAATTTGGTGGTTGGACTTCCTAAGACAAATAAAGGCCATGATGCTATTTGAGTTATTGTGGATATATATACTAAGTCAACCCATTTTCTATCGATTAAAATGACTTATAGCTTAGATCAGTTGGCTCAGTTGTACGTTCAAGAAATCATTAGACTACATGGTATTCTAAAGGTTATCATTTCTGACCGAGATTCTAGATTTACTTCAAAATTCTGGAAGAGGGTTCAAGAGGCTATGGGTACAAAACTGGCATTTAGTACAGCTTTTTATCATCAAACAGATGGACAATCAGAGAGAACTATGTAGACTCTTGAGGATATACTTAGAGCTTGTGTGTTAGATTTTCACGGGTCTTGGAGCAAGTATTTGCCACTGATAGAATTTACCTACAACAATAGTTATCAAGCTTCAATTGAAATACCTCCATATGAAGCATTGTATGGGAGAAAATGTAGATCTCTAATTCACTGGGATGAGATAGGAGAAAAGAAATTTCTTGGTCCAGAATTGGTAAGAGAAACAACTGAAGAAGTCGAAAAGATTCGAAAAAAGTTATTAGCAGTTCAGAATAGACGGAAGCCTTACGCTGATCCTAGAAGGAGAGAGATCGTGTTTAATGTTGGGGACAAAGTATTTTTGAAGGTTGCTCCCATGAAATGAATCATGAGGTTTGGAAAGAAAGGAAAGCTTAGTTCCAGATATATAGGCCCATTTGAGATACTTGACAAAGTTGAAGATGTTGCCTATAGACTTGCTTTGCCACCGATACTGTTGAACGTACACAATATTTTTTACGTCTCTATGTTAAGAAGATATGTTCCAAACTGTTCACATATTTTGAGTTATGAGCCATTAGAGTTGAGCCAAGAAGTGAGTTATGAAGAACAACTAGTGGAGATTTTGGATAGAAAATAAAAGGAGCTTAGAAATAAGAAGATCCCTTTGGTCAAAGTATTATAGAGGAACCACGATGTAGAAGAGGCAACATAGGAAAGAGAAGAAGAGATGAAAATGAAGTATCCTCACTTATTTGGGTAAGCAAATTTCGAGGACGAAATTTAATAAGGAGGGAAGGATTGTGAGGCCCAAGATTCTCACATGCATAATAAGCTAATAATAAACATTTTCATATTACATAATAGACATATCAAGTAACTAGAATCAATTTTATAGTAAATTGCTCATTCTAATTATTAAATACTTTTGATCTGTATTGTTGTACTAATATTTTTTGAAGTGCTCCCATGTAGTGTAAAGGCTCAGTATCCTCAGAGAAAGAGCTTGGTGTGTGAAAGTAACAAAGAATATATTCATAAATGCGTGCACACGCATTAAAATCATATTTATTGATAACTTGGTCAAACGGTAATTTTTCGGTAAAATGCACTTTTCACGCTTTTCAAAGCCGAATTCACTGTGCATTTAACACGTCAAATAGCTTTTATTTAATGTGTAGAGATCATTTCTAGCATTTTCCAAAATATTGGTCCCAGGTAAGCATGAGGTGGCAGTGACTGTACTGAATTGTGTTTAATTGCACTAAGCTAGCTTAGATTCAGCTTAATCGCGTAATGCCATATTTGTGCAAATACCTTGTTTACATTATTAATTGGTGTCTAATTGACTTATTTGTATGTTTAATGATTAATTATAGGGCTAGGTTCCACCAGATTACAATAAGATTGGCCATATGGGATTATAAGTCAAAGTATGACTAGATTTCATCTTTTAAGCTAGGTTTCACCATTTTAGTCTACACTTGAGTGTATAGGAATGGCCATGAACATGGTGAGTAAGCCAAGAGTGATCTAAAGCTTGACACATGGAAAGTTAGGTTGTGAAATACCGAAAATACCCCTTAGAATTTAAGTTATGCCTTTTCTTAGTCATTAAGTATTGATTTTAGACCAAATCTGATTATTTCTTTTCTCTTTCTCTCCAGCCACGACTTGAACCCCTCCAGTCACTATCTAAGCTTCTCTCAACTTCTCTTAGCCATATCCAAGAGTTTTCAAGTGGTAGAACACAAGTTGGAGCTCTAGAAAGCAAGATAGATGGGGCATGGCCTACCTATTGCCGCGATTTTGTAGTGTACACGAGGGCCCTATAAAGAAACATTTTCTAAGAAAAGTGCATCAAAATGAAAAGTTATAAAAGAAAGAGTACAATGGGAATTTCAATGAAGTTTATGCATGAAACACGTTCACGAGCATGCATGATCTTTGCTTACTGAGCATTAGCTCACATAGTTCCTGTGATGCAGGTGAGGAGATATATGATGTATAGAGTTGTTGGTTGGCTAGCACGTTTTCTTGTCGCCGTGATCATACAGATGTAGACGAGCTTGACTTATGAACAATGTTTTCTTCGTATTTTGATGTGTTGTAAATATTGCTGTTGATGGCAAAATAAACTGATAAGGACCTTTTGGTTGTACATTTTATAAAGAAACTTTCAGAAAGTAATGCCACGCAGCTTCTTTTGTTTTAGAGTTTGAAAAGTTTAAATTAGCCAACATTTTTGCAAAAACTAAAGTTATGGTTTATAAAAGAATAATACTTCCTAGTTTGACTTATATAGTCATATAGCTAAGCTAGGGGGTGTTACAAATTCTAATTCGATTTGTTTTTATTTTAGTGGAATTTTTTTAATTAACCCTTTATCTCTCTGGCTTTAATCTGTTTTATTGGTTATAATTAGTTTATATTAGCTTTAGATACTTTAATCTATATTGTAGTTATGAGTCTTTGTTCTTACCTTCTTAGAACAAAATTTCTTCTGTGGTGTTTAATTTCATTGTATGGTGTTTTTCCTGATATTTATGAAAATATTAAATTTATTTAAAATAAAAATTGAGAGTTTTGAGAAATATTTACATATAAATAAATGGTGGCACATGAGATTGGTGGCATATAATTGTATTTCTTATCATTCTGCTCCTAGCTGATGTTTGGCTATTTTATTGTGATTTCTATTTGTTGGGAATGTTCTGACTATTTTCTTGTGATTTCTATTTGTTAGGAATGTTCTGATTATTAGGGATTTTGTTGGAATTTGGGATGAAGTTTTTAGGAAATTTTGTGTTAAGTAAAACAAATGATCAATTCTAGGTTTTTGAGATCAGATTCTTGCATTTGGAATTTTTGTTTATGTATTTGGAATTCTTGTTATCTTCTATTTATGATGCTTTTTTATGTGCTTAATTGGTATTCTACATACTTTTGTGTATAATTTAGTATGCATAATTTGATTTTGTTATATGTGATTATTTCCAGTAGTAACTGTCGAAAGTGAAGATGAAGATGATGAGATGCACGATCTCATGGTTGATATTACTAGAATAGGTGAAACAAGTCATGATGTTGATCCAGACATGGATGACATCCTGGTGGTTGGTGATCAATACTCAGACAAGTTTAGCAAGTTATTTGAGGAGATAGAGAAAGAGTTGAATCCTGGGTACTCAAAGTTCTCTTCACTTAACTTTTTGGTTAAGTTGATACATTTGAAGGTCCTAAACAAGTGGAGGAATAAATCATTTGATGTGTTACTCAAATTGTTACTTGAAGTGTTTCTAGATGAGACTAATTTATTTGGATTGCACTACGAGGTCAAGGTGAAATTGTGTGATATCGGTCTTAGGTATGAATCAATTCATGTTTGCAAGTACGATTGTACTCTGTTTTGGAAGGAGGACTCAGAGTTAGACAATTGTCCAGTATGTGGTGAAAGCTGTTGGAAAATTGCGAAAAACGTGCTGAAAAAAGTCATGAGGTACTTTCCCCATAAACCCTGATTGAAGAGTTGTACAGTTCTCGGTACACTGCGAAGGACATGAGAGTGTTCTGAGACACCTTGCAGATTATCTTGCCTGGAATAAGTTTGACAGAAAATATCCTTCGTTTGTGGCTGATCCATGAAATATTCGATTGGAGTTGGCGACAGATGGATTTAACCCATTTAGGAATATGAGCGCTACTTATAGTATGTGACCGGTCATACTTGTTCTGTATAACTGATAACTTTTGAAGTGCATGAAAGCATAGTCAATGATGTTATCTCTCATCATCCCTGGTCCTATTGGCCCTAGAAAGGATATGGACACCTTCTTAAAGACTCTGGTTGATGAGTGGAAGGAACTATAGGTGAATGGTGTTGAAACGAGGGATGCAGTAAGTGGTAACACATTCTATATATGTTTTGCAGTGATATAGCGTATCAATGATTATCTGGCATAGGCCCTAATGTCAGGTTGAAGTATAAAAGGTTATAAAGCTTTCCTAACTTATAACAAAAAAAATCCATATGTAGAGATCCGAAGTAAAGTAGCATATATTGGGCACAGATACTTTCTTTTGATGGATGTAAAAATAAGGAAGAGTAGACAATATGATAGTGAGAATGTGTGTGACAGTGTCTTGAGAACTCTCCTACGTATCAAATGTTGAAATATTTATCCTAAAAAGCAGATTTTCAATTTTACCCTCTTAGTGTAAGTAACTTTCTCTTATATGCAATTATGATATTTGCTAGATTAAACTGTCTCAGTTGAATAGTTTATTTATCTGAAAAATATTCCATGACTTTATTTGTGTATAAAGAAGCAAACATGATTAAGTGTTATTTATGGGGATACTTGCATCTTTATCTAAGTCTAAATTAATTAGTTCACAATCTATAAATAAAGATGGAATACTTTATTTACTAAAGATTGTAGTGTTTGTCTATCTCAATAGGAATGATGTATCTCAAATCATTGAAGTATCTGACTTCTAATAGAAACACTAGTACAACATAAATAAGTTATGTGTATTGAACTAGACTAGGTAATATAAAGAATTAGAGTGCCGTAAGTCAATTCTTAGTACTACCATAAACTAGCTCTTAGTATGTAGATATTAATCCTTGATATTTGATTAGACTATCTTTTATGGGTTATAGCTTTTTGATTTGTTAAAAGATCAGTCTCTGTGAAATTAGAGGCGAACTCTGGCATATTAGAGATTATAGCTTATGAATTGATGGGAACATCATATAGTTAAGGACAATATACATTAATGTCACTTTATGGTCTTTCAAAATTCATCGAACAATTAAATCTAAGATCTTAGTATTCACTTTGTGAATTGATTGATAATTTTGTCTAAATGGCCATTGAGAAAAAGATTATTAATAACATTATTCCTTGATAGAAAGATGGTAACTTAAAAGTAAATATATGTTGTAGGGGTATTACGGTAATTTCATCTATTCAACTACGGCATTGTATAGGGATTCTATATGTGGTATAGAATATGCTAGATGGATCGGTTAATCAAGACTAATTGATTAAATCTCTATAAAAAGCATGATATTTAATCTAAGAGTGAAGTATTGGGCCTTTAGTGGAGTGTCCCATTTACTAATAGTATTTATGTAAATACCATAATAAGGGTAATTATGTATTTATTATACTATTAGAGATTAGATTATTTGGATCCATTAGGTCCCTTGTCTAGCTCAACAAAGCTCATTAATTGATTAGTAGTATTTGTGAAATTAGTTTCATAAAACTGTATAGAATAATGATTCTAGACAGAAGTTGATATTCTTATAAATAAGTTACACGAGTTAGACATATTTATATAAATATATTCATAGCCCAAATTGGAGAACAAACCCAATCCTAGTTGAACTGGGATTAGCAGTTTTGGGCCCCATATATATTAGATATATGAGAGAAAAAACTGCTTAGTCCTAACATTAGTGCCACACGCATAAGGCAGGGAGAGAGAGAGAGAGAGAATTTGGCCAAGGCTGAGAAAGAGAGGAGAGAAAAAGTTTCCTATAATCTCACAGTCTCATCTAACGTCTCGATATTCCAAAAGATCAAGAAGGTGTTTTCGATCGTTCTCCAACGAAGGATTCAACTTGGTACCCACTCGCCTCATCAACCTAGAGCCAGAGCAAGAAGATCTAGAGTTAGAGATTTGATCACCTTCAATAAGGAGATTAAGAAAGAGCATGCTGCAAGAGGTAAACCCTAATCCCATCTCTAGGGTTTGTGTATCTAGATTTAATTTATGTTATACATGATCCTGTATATGATATATGCATTTTCTATGGTTATGAAAACTGTTTTCATATAAAATTTTAAAACCTAAATCCGTTAATTTTTCCGCTGCATTCGTGATGTGATTATATGTTTTTCATATTTGCATGCATGTATATTTTTTTCTTAAGTGTTAGGTCAATTTACCAGCATCAAGGAGAAATCGAAGAAATTGCATTTATACAAAGTGGAAAATAGGTGAAAGAAGCCACATACTTCTTACTCTTTAATCCCTTAGGAGCGAAAGAAGTTTTGTCAATTCATCAAGTCTGTCCAATTTCTTAATGGGTTTGCATTCAATCTAACAAAAAATATGAGTGAAATAGAAGATAAGATATCTAGTTTAAAATCACAGGACTGTCATGTCTTGTTTCAACATCTACTACCTGCTAGAATTAGACCACACTTGAAAAAGGAAATCTGAAAGACTATCACTGAACTGTGTTTTGTTTTCGAAAAGATTTGTGCATACACATTGAAAGTGGTTAATCTAGAAAAGCTGTGAGATGATGTTCTAACCATATTGGCTAAGTTGGAAAGAATATTCCCACTCGCCTTCTTTGATATAATGGTTCACTTGATTCTTTACTTGCCAGAAGAGGCAACACTTGGTGGTCTTGTTCATTTTAGATAGATGTATCCGATTGAGCGAGCTATGGGTATTTACAAGCAGTATGTTCGAAATTAGGTACGTCCAAAAGGGTCTATTGCTGAAGCGTATATCGTTAACGAGACCCTTATATTTTTCTCCATATATTTGCAGGGTGTCAAGGCTCATTTCAGTCGACCTGATCGCAATGAAGTTGCTATCCCCACTCATCCGAACTACATAGTTTTGGGTCTTTAAGTCGGTTGATCACCTTTTGGGAATAAAAGATATTATTATTCTTAAGCCATCTGAGCGGCTTAAAGCTAAATGGTACATTTTGAACACCAGTCCTGAAAATACAAAAATTTGAGAAAGTACTTTACATCCTTATGCGTTTTATGTTCAAATTTAATATCACTTCTCTAATATATGACAATACATATATGTAATGAGCATATGAGAGAGTTGGAGGCTAAAAGTGGTACAAATCTGGAACAACAATAAAAAGTTGTGTTTCCTACACAGTTTAAGTCTCGAGTAAGTTGTTATTATATAATTTCATAAATTTTGCTAATCTTATTCTTAAATTAAGCATTATCTAATGGTATTTTCCTTCTAGATAAATCAATTACGAGCATCAAGTTTAGACAAGCTCAACGATGAATTATATGTGTCAGCTAATAGATCTAACTTCTCAACTTCATCCTATCCAAGTTATGTGGTGAACGGGGTAAAATTTTTAGTTGAGAAGCGCGACATTAAATGCAACACTTAGAATTGTAGTTTTTGCATTCCTTGGTCTAATGGAAACTACTTCTACGATATACTGGAACAAGTTCTAAAGTTGTCGTACATAAAATGGTGCAATGTATTCTTGTTTAGATACAAGTGGTTCGACACTGATTCGAGAAAAAAATGGATTCAACTAGATGAACACTTCACAAGTATATACATAGGAGTATGCTAGTACATGGATGACCTATTTATACTTGCATCACAAGTGGGGCTGATTTATTACACTAATGATGATAAGAATAGACTATTATGGAAACTTGCTAACAAGTATACACATCGAAATATATGAGACTTTACAGATACAGAAGATATATCTAATAACGCATCAACAAGCATTGATGTCTCTATTTTACAAGAGGTGAATTCTTTATCATTATAATTGTGGGAAGAGCTTCTGGAAATGAAAAATGTTCGATTTCATCGAGAAGATGTTGAACCAGATGAAGTCGATATTATTGATGACTTTATCCATTAAGCTCGTGTTGTGACCCCTGATGACTTCTTAGTTGATGATGATGAGTTCGAAGACGAAACTCTAGAGGAATACGATGATGAAGAAGTTGAACTTCATGATGATTGTGATACAAGTTCTAAAGAAGAGAATAAAGTATCTGATGATATAATTTAATTTTATATTGTACTGTGTATAGTGTTGTGAAAATTTTGTGTTTCTATATTGCTATGCAACGTCTCTAAACTCTGATAATATTTTTTGTAGGATGCCTAGCCATGGAAGCATTCCCCCAATGACTAGTGCTGCCTCCAGTTCTAGCTCTGGAGATGATATACATGACCCCAAGGGGAAAAGGGTCAGAGAGGAGACGAGAGGTTTTTCGGTCGAGAAGGAACTTAGGAAGACTAAGACCGACTGCCTAAAGGTCGAGTTTTGTGATAGGATAAGGAAGTCTGTCTTGATCCATGACAAGATGTCCTTGAACATTCTTGCTAAGACAATTAAAGACACTATCCTAACCTCTACCCCGACATTGAGGTTATCTTGAGTCTGATGAAGGTGAGTGAGTTTTCTTAAACTTTTATTTTAATTCATTTCAATAAATTACTTATTTATTAATAATTTTTCATTTTAATTTCACAGGTGAAGTTCGAGTATCCTCGGACCAATATCCTCTTCATGGACTTTAGTGAGCAATCCATGATGGCATATCTATGTGATTGGCAGAACCAAATGCGGACGTATTTCAGGGAAATGGGCGGGAGAAGGATATGGCTTTTACTAAGGCTAATTCAAATAAGAATGTTCCATTAGATCAATGGAGCATTCTATACGATCGTTTCGCTTCTCAAGAGTTTGAGATAATTAGTGTTCTTTATATAAAAAATATTAATTATTAAGAAATTGTAGCTAATTGTGAAACTAACAAGTTATTGTGTATTATCGTAGAAAGTCTCTACACAGAACTCGAAAAATCGCTCTAAGCCCTCTTGCTGACGGGTCGTCTACTATTGTTAGTCAGATAAAAGCGACGGTAAAAAGATTCAACATTTTCTCTAAGTCATACTAAATGCTATAAATCAAACAATCTAACTATCTCTCTTGTTTTTTTTAGAGCAACCCAAAGACTGGAGAGCCAATGAGCCCTATAGACTACTTTGAGAATCGCCATCATAAAGCATCTGGTTAGTAGAACGAGTATATCCAAGAGAAATATGCAAGTATTCATTCTATTTGTTTAACATAATTTGTTTATGTATGGAAATTATAAATTAATTTAATTCTTATTTTTATTTTTTAGGGAGAGATGCTTGTCTTCAGAGCAGAGACACTCACTCAGACACAGGCACGTTCTCAAATGAATGTTACCTCATCTGTTGAGTCCGTGGTAGGATCAAAAAGGGTTGACAAGTTCCAGATCATGTCCCAAGCTCTATGGACTAGATCTAGGTGGCAGAAGGTGTTGGGAGCACTCCTTCGGTTGAAGAGTGTAAGAGGACCGAGGGCTGCTAGCACGGGACAAGTCTCTGAGACCATCATCAGCTTGAAGTAGTAATTGGCCGAAAAGGACGCGGAGCACGCACATCAGAAAATGTCCATAAAAGATTTTTAAAATTTTTTGAAAATACCCCCCCCCCCGACGTCTTTTTTTCGTCAGAAAACGTATTTTTATTTTTCTAATAAATTGTTGAAAATACTTTTACCGACGAGTTTTTTCGTGAGTACATGTATTTTTATTTTATTTAATTTTACTTTTTAAACACTTTCACCGATACCTTTTTGCATCGACAAAAGTGGGACTTTTACGGCATGCTTTCGCTGACAAAATTCTTTCGTTGACGAAAATAGAGTCTCTAAAAGAGTCCCTCACGTGTCGGTGAATGAGACTTTTACTGATGACTTTCAATTTGCATCAGAAAATTGCTTTCAACTACGGTCTTTTGCTGACCACGGTCACTGATGAAAAAATTCATCGGCAAAAGTCAAAACTCTTTTGCCTATGTATTTCCTAGATTTTCGCTGATGCATTATTTTGTCAACGGAAGTCTTCTTTCTTGTAGTGGCAACTAGTCAAATCAATACCAGACGAGAGCAATACTGTGATTTATTAGATATATACTGTAGACTGTGGCTAGAGGTTGTTTTACTGAAAGAAGATCAAAAAAGAGAATGAGACTTTCTCTTTCTTCTACATTTTTTATATTTCTGTTATTTTTCCTTTTTTTTTTCATTTGAGTTTTATTTTTATTTAATACAATGCATTAACTAGTTATACACTCAATTCTTTGTTCTTTTTTAATTTTCATCGAACGATTAGAAAAAAAACTTATTATAGATAGCGAAAGGCATTAAGTTTATACTCGTACCTAAGTCGCATACCGCCTTATCGAATACAGAGTTACCAATTACACAATGGATTGTAAAGCTCTATGGACTTTTAACATTGTTGCCAACTTCTTTTGTAGAATAATACTGCATTCCTCACTAAGTGTAACCGTCTCATAGTCCTCCAGACTCCTCTTGTTCGAGACGATGTCTCTCATATATTTGATATAACTCTAGGAACTTAGAGAAGAGCTTGTCAAGCTTTTTTTTTTTTCCTGGAGACATTAATGGTATAGAACTCTCTCTGTAGGTTCACTTAGGGGACAGAGTTCCTTGGTTACAGTTTCATCTTTCTTCTCTACTAAAGGTGTCGTTAAAGGTATCTTTATGCTCCGTAGGATTAACTTTAGTGATCGTGCTCGGTAAATTTCCTTGTTATCTCCTATTTAGCATATTGGCCAATTGGCGAACTTAGGCTTCCAAATTTCGAATTGACGTGACTTGGTTTTGAAAGTTGGTTTTTTTTTTAATTATGAAATGATTTGTATTACTAGCCAACTAGAGCGTTGTCTCTTTGAGTGGGGGTTTCTTCTCCTAGTATTGGTATCCAGGTGGAGGCTTCATTATATTCTGATTATTCTGATTGTTCCAGGAGATGTTAAGATGATTCCGCCATCCTTGATTGTACGTGGCACTATATGTATTGTTATTCTGGTCGTTAAAGTTTGAGACACATTATGTTTCCTCCATCCTTGATTGTATGTAACATTGTACTGATATTCTGGCGGTTAAAGTTTGAGACATCTTGTATTTGTTCCACTTGTGATTGTTCTCGAACTTATTAACTTGAATAGTTGGCCTAGTAATAACTGACTGAATTCTAGTTACTTTGGGAAGTGCATAGTCCCTTAGTGCTTGATTATTTTCATCTCTGTCTCCCATTTCAGCTTTGGTGTCTTGCACTTTTCTCGAAATTTCTCTTTTTTCCTTCTGATTCTTTTTGAAAGTACGTTCGATTTCGAAATCGAAGGAAAGAATTTCAACACTCTTTGATCATTAAATACACCTATAGATAATGCTTGGAAATAGAGTAAAGAAAATAATAAATTAAAACTCTAGCTATTTAGTATCGATATTAAGAAAAACAAAAATTAATCCTTAGCAACGGCACCAAAAGTTGGTTGTGAATTGTAAGTATACAATATTACTAATAACTAATATCATAGTAAATAAGAGTATCACTCCCATAGGGTACTGTATTTACTAATTACCGAAATTAATTTAACTCTTACCTATTTGAATAAACAAAAGGAAATTTGCATTAAAATAAAATAAATAACTAAATAAATCAACACAAAATAAAAGTAATAATAAATCTATAAGCTAAAGACCTAGAATTTCTAACTTCAACAAGATTAATCCTATTTAAACCTCCTAGTTTAATAAATTAAGTTTAATTTCATATGTAGACAGTGAATTTCTCTAAATTAATTATTAATATTTTGCAAGCATTAATAATTCTAATTTGACAAGCAAATTTCCTATATCTCTATAAAAATTCTAAACTAGCAAAATTTCATTAAGAATAGAAAATTCATAAATATTGCACAACTATCCTATGTTAATTTCATGGTATTTCAATCACGGCAAATTTAATTTATACTTTTCAGTCATAAATCAAATTTCAGATCATATAATTGTTGATCAGGCATTCACAAGCATTAAGAATAAATTGAAATATTTAACATATAGTGGAACAATACATCGATTTAGATTAACTAAGAAAGTTTAAACATAAATAATCCGGCTATATCGTAATCGTAGAAAAGAAATCTAGTATATATCAAAAATGAAGGAAAATATAATTTAGACATAAAGAGTAAAAAAACGGAATTATTGAGCGAGTTTGAACAATGCACGACTTTCTTGGGATCGTGTCATTCTTCTCCGTCCCTTAGTCCCTCTCTATTTTTCTTGCCGTCTAAAGCTCACAAAAGTTGTCCAGAATAAACCCTAAGAAGTCCTATTTATAGATTTTTTGGCTTAGGAGCATAATAAAACAACATTTCAAAATTTCTGAATTTGTAAACTAGTGTTGCGACACTGGTTCACTAGAGTTCCTACATTTTTTCTCTGATGGATGCTATTTAATTTTATGGCACTGTTGGTGTTGCAATTATTGATATCAATCGTTTAATGCTATCAAATTACAATTTATATTCCTCTTATTCACTAATATAGCAATTCTTAATAAAAAATAGAACTACTTTATATAGCGATACGAAGGGTCGATCCCACGATGCTTGGGTGTTAAATTGTCATTTAAGAATCAGAATTATCGTAACCTAATTATCTAGTTATCCAAATTATATGAATTCATAATTAAAAAGTAAATAAAAACAAATATAAAAATTTAAATAGTAAATAAAATATGGACAATACTATGCACGAATATGCTAGGAACTTAATTTCGCCTAATTACTCCTAAGTTCATCAAATTAAGTGATTAGTAGCCTAATTCTACCCAACTCACTAATCAAGGGACCTAACCAAGCTCATTACCTCTCATAAGTGTCAAATGAGATAATATTCTTAACTACCCACATCGATATCCCTATCTATCCTATTAAATTAAGCGTTTATTAAGTTTAGCCCTTATGTTGGGAGTCAAGATATCGCTCACCTTCCAATCTCATAATAACCTAAACTCTTAAATTAATTATCTAGGTGTTGATCTCCTCCCAGTCTCATAACAACCTAAACTATATTTCTCAAATCTAGTTTAGGAAGTTAATCTCTCTAGAGCATCAAAATTATAACCTAAGTTCAACTAATTCATTGGCCAAATAAATTAGAAGCAATAAGTGAAGTGCAATATAAATAAATTATAAATAGAAAATAGACTAACAATAAACAAAATAATCTAAACAAAGTGTAAAAAGGATAAATAAAATCATAGCATATAAAGTCTAACCAAATATAGTAAAATCAAAAACTAATCTCATCTCGAAATATTCATACAGAATACTCAATACAATTTCTAAAGAGATTAGGGTGAGAGAAAAGAAAAGAAAAACTCTTGTAGAAAGGAGTTTCAAGTCTTCAAATCTTCAAGAACCTCTCTAAGTGTTCTTCTAGAAATCTCTAACTCTAGGCTTTCTTTATCTAGGAATTTTGTATCTCTGCCTTATGTTTTTCTCTCCAATTCTCTACAGCTAGAGTTTTTGGCTTAAATAGGTATATATAGAGCTCTGAAAATAAGTGAAATCCAGCAGTCCATTCATATTTGATCAAGGGCCCATTTTGGACCCTTGAAATAGCTTCTGAGCACAAGGGAGGCACGGGCGCACCTGGGCCTCAACCAAGAATGGTGTGGCCCACATGGGCTAGTGTGGACGTGCCTATGCATGCATCAGGATGGCGTAGGCATGCCACAGGCTAGCACAGGCACACTTGAGCTTCTGTCAGGCATGGCGCAGGCGTGCATGTGCTTCTGCTGGGCATGCTGCAGGCGCGCCCGTGCTTTTGCCGGACATGGCTGATTCGTTCAGACACACGGCCACATGAGCAAGCAGTGCAACCGCATGATTCTCTCAGCTAAGGAGCGCATAACTACTTCCAAAACTCTCTTTTCTTGTGCCAATGCACTAAACCTTATTTATTTCTTCTCCTACTACAAAACACAAAAATAACTTTAAAGTAACAAAAATGCTTGAAAACTCATAAATATTTGAATTCACAAGTACCTGATTTGTTGGTAAATATTTGGATTCAAATATTTGAACCAAAGTGTCTGTTCATAAACAGATATGATATATTCTTCTTTCTCCAAACTTACTTGTATAATTTTATGAGTGTTCAAAGAAGTCTATAAGATTGCTACTCATTGATTTTGTGGGTTTATTGTATTTCCGATGTAGTTTGCTATTAGAAACCTATCAGCAAACTTCAACTTCATTTTGGAGAGAGGGCATATAACCCTTTGGAATCCAGCAAAGATGAATTCTTTGTCATCGCTATAAATTCTTTTCAAATTTCGAATCCACAAATTTCAAATTTTAAAAAAAAAACATTGATCTAAAATCAAGTTTTAATAATTTTATTTTACCTATATATAAATATTATTTTGGTCAATTAAAATTTATTATATACGTCTTTTTATAGTAAAAAATAAGAAAGAAAAATAATATTAATAATGCATGTCCTTTCATGCACATCATTATAGCAGTTAGATCACCATTAGATGATAGTCCAATAGCTTAAAAAAAAAAAACTATACGTAGATAAAAAAAAAATTTATTGAATTAGGAATCTATATATATATATCACCCAAATAAAAATATTATATAACCAAGAACAAAAGGATAAAGAGGAGATTCTACCAGCTGAGAGAATAGTAACCCGGGGACGGAGAAGAAACTTTAAGAATTCATTGTGGTAACTAATAATCTAATTTGTTAATTTCTGCTCTGAAAAAAAGTCTCTTTCCAATTTTCCCACGATTTAAAGATGATAAACCAAGCCAAATTGGAAGTCAATATGGTACGGCCTATTGTTTAACCCATTAGATACTACCCTTTTTAGCAAAACCCTGGATCTATATAATTGTTCTGGTATTGGTATTTCGCTGGAGAACTCATAAAGTTGTTTTTTTGTTGAACTTAAGGATGACACACGGATTTGTTAATTAATGATTTACAAGCTGATTTGATAAACAATTCCTTTTTTTTTTTTTTTGAAATGGACAAACAATTCTATATGCATCGCGAAATATCCTTTGTCCTCTTCTTGGCAAGTTGCCTTTAGTTTAATATAATGATACAATGCAATTTAATTCTCAGGGCTCCACCTTTCACTTTGCATCGTATTATCTGTATGTTATTAATAAACCGACAATATTAAATTTGATATTTTCCTAAACGAGCAATTTCATAATTAATTTGGTGGAAAGCGACAACTAATAGTCTATCAATATTAGTCATGATCACCTCTGAAAATCTACGTAGACAAAATAAATGAGCCACCAGCTATTGAGTATAACTAACTAAACTTTATCTATATACGTATCTTTGATCGCGTATAGATATCCGATTCTCCGGCCCACATATACGAGTCTATTTTAAAATGAGTCAATTGGTATGAGTGGAGTTTGATTTTACTTTTTAGAATTCTGGACAGTTATTGCATGGCCACTTTTAGTTTTCTTTTCTATTATCTCGTTGTTTTTTTTTTTTTCGCCTAACCCTAGGTATGCCGTATGTCTTTCACTTTCACCAATTTTTATTTTAATTCTGGACAAACAAGGAAACTTGATTGTGTTTATTTGTTTGATATATGTATATAGGGAGCATAAAAAGTTTCGTTCTTACATGTGTCTCATCTATCATATGCAATTCTCAGCAGATTCGTTGGACCCTTACCCCTCTTAAATAGAGGAATATGGTAAGTCCCATTTAAATTGAGAATTGTGATGTAACTTACAACTAGGCGCTATTATATTAGTGTTATTAGTACAAATTTTGAGTCTAATTACCAATTCAGCCATTTAAAATTACCGAATTAATTTGGCCATCGACCAAACATTATCACTGTTGAGAATCACCGGTTCTCTTTATTTATACGTTTATTGATTTTACCAGAGATATATGCTTGTTGACACCAAACTACATTAATTGGAGGCAGTTGTATGGAGCGAGCGAACGATCGACCGAAGCTTTCAGCCATTGAACGATCAAGTGCTTTGGAATTAATTGGTGTGGTTGTGTTATCGATATGGTTGAATATTAAATTCCGCTTTGGACAAAAAGATGAATAGGTTATTGTTAGGTCCAAGGCATTGACAAGTGTTGGTGAACAATTGGCAAAAACAATAAACTCAAGTTGTTGTGAGAAAACTAACAAGTTGTTACAACAGGTCTGCTGATGTTGTAAAACACCTGTTGCAACAGATTTACAGGATTGCTCGCAACAGATTTATACAGGCCGAAAATCTAATTTTGGAAATTTTTTGTTCTTGCATTATTTGGCCTAATTTTCCTTATTAAACGTTTTTAGAAGGTTGATAGGGATTATTTCTGATGGAATTTCGTGACTAAGCTAGGCCTAATTGATTGAGATATTTTATCTCATTTTTTCCTTGATTAAGTTTCCATTGTTAGATTGATTCTTGCTCTTTATTACCTCAAATCTTTGATAATGATTTTTTACAGGTGTATAAGCAGAATCAAGATAATATTTCGTCCATTATGGTGCAGAATATGTCCTCATTAAATTAATGTAATTAACTTTATGAGCTGTCAGGATTTTCAGGCAAAATCTGTTGCAACAGATTATGTTGTTTATGGAAAGTTTTCTTATTTAATTTTGATTGATTCTAATTAACTGTGAAATCAATCTTTGTCTTTAAGGAAAGATTTTACAGGTAGTGATTTCAGAGCCAAAATCGTGGAGAACTTCTCTCAATGCACCTGGACACTTTTTATGGACAATTCATGAAAGCTGTTACAACAGATTTCAGACTGTCCAAATAAGGAATGACAACAGATTTTGTGGCAAATCATTCCTTTCTTATTTTCAGCCTATTCACACCAAGGGAGCACGAAATTGGGGCTGGAAATTCTTCTATAAAAGCTCACCAAGTCCAAGAGATTTGTATGTACTTTACTTGAGAGAAAATACTCTTTGAGAGAGTTTTTATGTAAGGCATAGAGTTTGTTCTATTACCATTATAAGACTTAGAGAGCTTTAGGGTTTTCTAGGTACTTTGTTTGAGTGCTTTTGTTCTTCGGGAGGAAGAACATTTTGTCTTCGGGAGGAGACAGATCCAGACTAGTGAAGGGAGTTCATATGCGAAGGATCAACAAGACGAGGGGACTCGCTAAACAAGATTGGTAGAGTTGTTACAACATATTACGGCAATTGAAAAGAGGGAGTCTTTTATTGCGTTAATCAATTGGTGTTTGTAATCTTGATACTTTACTAATTTGTTTAATCTCTAGGCATGGCCCCGTGGAGTAGGAGAGGTCCGAACTACGTTAAAAACGTCTTGCGTTCATCTCTTTACTTTTTATGTTCTGTTGCAACATATGCACTCGTTGTTGCAACATATTTTATCTGCATGTTACAACATAATTAATTAATTATTAATTTAATCAATTAATTATTTATTTAGTAATATTTAACAAAGCAGATCTTTCAGTTATACTTAATCGAAAATAGAAAGGGCAAAATGAAAAGGACGTATCTTACCTAGTTGATGAAAGAGTACATCAAACAATTAGCCAACAATATCCTAGTCAGTCTTAACAACTTAGAGGAAAATAATCCTAACTACCATACAGTAAAACCTCTATAAATTCATACTGTTGAACTAAGAAAAATTATTATTTGATAGAGGTTATATATTTATCGATAAATGAATAATTTATTAATTTGTCGATAAAAAATAATTTATTAATTTACTGATAAATAAATAAATATTTATTAATTTAAATGAGTAGTATGAGTTTAATACCTGTACTTTTTTTTTCCCTCTAATACATGTATGACTTCTGATAATAAAAATTAGATACAATCAAAGCTAATATGTGTATGCAAAAGAAGCCTAAAAGTTAACAAGTATATTAAAAAAAATTAATTTATATTATTTTATGTAAATAAAATTGTAAAAGTTAATTTTCAGTGTACACTAAAAAGTTAAGAAGTGGATATACTTACAATAAATCTGACTTTAAAATTTAATACCTTATAATATATAATATTTCAAGATGTTTCATGTATATGAAACGTAGTTTCTATACATAGTCATTAGTCTTATTTCTATAATCTAAATTATTATAAAGAGATTTTTTAAATCATATACTGAATGTGTTGTATGCATTGTGAAAATCAGAGATCTGACTGAGTTTAATTTAAGTACAAATAATAAGCAAATAATTTTAGATATATTTCAAAAAGAATAGAATTAAGAAAATAGGAGTTATTTAGGGAAGACTCATTAATATTAGGAATGTTTATCTGTTACTTCTTTTATGTATATTATCAATTAATAATTTATATATTCGATAGGCTTTAAATAGACTACAAAAAAATTTATTATCTTATACATTTAGCAAGAATATTAATTTAGTACATTGGTCGAATTGAGATAAGAAGATTTTATTATTTAACCAAAATTATTAATTTACCGAACATTCTTTAATCGAGATTTTGCTGTATATAGTAGTACTTTTTGAAGAAATCATATTATTCATATCTGTATTGTTGCATGATCGATGATCAAATAGTTACGTACGCTTCTATAAATATATACCACACATCTATATTTTATGTATGTATAATCTGTACGCGAGGAAACAATTAGTACTTGTCAGAGAGATCAGCGGTAAATAGTTTCACATGGACTTCAATTCACCTTATAAAGAATGGCGCGTGGAAATTAATATGATAGTTGACCTCTAAATTTCAATATTAAAGGAGGAAAAGAAAATTACTTTTGTATCTCGTTATATTGCATGTTTTGGATATAATTATAATTTTTATTTTTCATTTTTCTTTCGTCTTTTTGTTTTTTTAAATTTCTTCTGAAGAAAACAAAATAGTTTCACACAATATTTACTTTTCGTTACATCTCTCAAATATTTTTTTTTTTTTTTGGGGGAAGGAAAGTTACATCCCTTAATTAACAAATACATGCTAACTAGCTAGTATGTGATGAAATTCACACTCAGACCCCTCGAGTTTTGTTTAAAATACATCTGATATTTAATATTAACAAAAAATATGCACTAGTAAATCTGTTCATCACCTATATTTCTTAAGATTTTTATATTAGTCTGAACTTTCAGTTCTGAATTAGTCATCCAATTTTGTCAGTTAAAATTAAATGCAGTGAAATGTAAATATACATGTATATATATTTTCAAGCGAATGCAATGCAATCTAAGCAAAATATATTATCTTATTACGGTAATATTCTTAGTGTGTATATATATAGTTTAACACAATCACTTATAATAAGCAAACTTAAAATCAAAATTACTTACAAAAACAAAATGAAAAACTGAAAAGAAACACTGACCTGTCTGATCTATAGTTATATATTTTAAGGAGACCCAATGATCTATAGTTAATAATATTTGGGTAAAAAAATATTGCATAACAAAAATATTGTATATCAACTGGCAAAAATTTTTCAGCATTTTCGCATTTTCTTAATTATATGGTAAAATGCTTCGAGTCCAGTTGTTCACAGTCCCTGGAGAGATAGTTCAGTAATAGACCCAGGGTAAAATTAAAAAAAAAGTAATTAATTTCAGGGCACAAGTTTAAGCTTAATTACAATCTTCAAGACAAGACGTGTACGGAGCTTGGGTCCGCGGCGACTATATTTCAGTGGAGCCGTTGACAATGAAGTTTGTCAAGAATTGTCAAGAATGGCCTAGTCAAATTCTAGATTAGACTACGTGATCTCAAATAACGAATTAAATAAATGCACTAAAAAAATCGAAATAATAGTTTTACATGTTTCGATCGGTTAAGACTGACTCCTCTTAAAATTATTCAAGTAGAGTTATTTGTAACTAAAATTAGTTATTATGTCATGTATAGTTACTGAACAGATTAAGCTCGCGATCACGGTGCTAGAATTATTTTATGTATATACATTGAACATCTAGAATACTAATTTTGAAGGAAGATTACTAAATAAGTTCCATTTGAATTCGAATGAGAGATCCTACGACCGTGAATCTTTTTTTTTTTTTTTCGGGCTAAGGTACGAACATGAATCCCTTAATCATTAGGGTGTATTGTCTTGAGTTTCCTTATCTATAAATTATTGCGCTTCCAAGCAGTGAAGGAGCCAAAAAACTTTTTCAAAGAGGGCAAAATCTAATGCTAAATTTAGTATTTTTTTTCCTCCTTTTTGCTCTTTGTATTTTCTTTCTTTAATTCCTTCGAATAGATTTGTAATTGAGAAATATAATTTAGGAGAATTCTAAAAATGGTAATTTTTAGACATATATAGTCAATACGGACCAAAATATGATTAAAATGATTTTTTTTTTTAAAATGAAGTCCAAATAAAAATTATTCATAAAAATATGAAAAAAAAATCAAATAGTTAAGAATAATATAAGAAAGATTAAAAATTGTAAAATTCAACGGGGGCAGATGAAAAATATTATTGAATTTTTTTATGAGATATGTAGCTGAATTTTTAAATTATCAAAATTTAGGAGGGACAAACGAGGAATAAAATTGAATATTTTATAAACAGAGGGGTAAAAGTTAAAATTTTGAAAAGTTGGGGGCCTAACGTGGCTCTGGCCTTGCTTCTAAGGCTCCAATATCAGGATTATGGTCCAGTACTAACCTTCTTTCCTTCCTTCCATCTTTTTTTTATCCCCCTCTTTCGGTCTTGACTCAAGTACTGGTCACGCGTGGAGTTCAAGATCGCAACCATCTTGACCAAACGGGTGGTTGTGCTTCAGGACTATACAATAGAAACATGCATAATCCTAAAATTCATTATATATGATAAAATTACTTATAGTTTTTGTAATATGTAAACACGATTCAGAAGTATATATAGGTCATTTAGCGAAGAATAATCTATTTTACCATTAAGAAAAAAAAATGTCATTTTCTTTGGGGGAAAAAAAAGAAGAATAAAGAAAGCAGCATTTAATTCATTGGTGCATTGACATAAAACACAACGTACGTGGACAATTCCTATCCTTTAATCAGTTTGAATTGCAAGTCTTGCACATGATCATTCTCAACCAGAAAGCCATGCATATTATATATAGCAAACATAAAGTGACATTATGAGTAACAATTAGTATAGTACTATTACTTCCCTTAATTTCGGCCATCCGCTGGAAATTGCAAATACTTTTGTATATATCACTGTAATGATCAGATCGATTTCAGATTGATCATAGTTATGGCCAAAGCTCAGCTTATCCTTAGGGTTTTTGCAGTTTCTCTTCTAGTTTTCACAGCTTCCTTGGTGGGCTTCAATACTCAAACCAAGGAAGTGCTTCTCGTTCGGAAGAAAGCTACTTTCCGGGACTTGAATTCTCTCTAGTAAGTCTTTTCCCCCTATTTTTCGGGATTTCGATTTCTAGAACTTATCCTAAAATTGTATACAATTATTTACACTAGTAGTTTCTTGTCGTCAAATCCAAAGATCCGGATTAAGTGAACTTTTTGGAATCCATATATTATAGCTGAAATTGTCAAAAATCACATATGTATATTTTGTCCTAGCTAGATAGCCACTATGTTTATGTTCAAAACATTGTTGTAAAACTAATTTGACGGGCTTCAAAATTCTGTCTTCATCAGGATTAGAGAGGGTTAAAGGGAAATATAGAGAGTAAAATTTTTAAATCCAAAATGATTTTATACAAGAAAAATAATATATGCTACATCATCACTCATTTTGTTTGCTTATTTATTTTATTCAGTTTTTTTAATTGAAATTTTGTTTGTTTATTTGCTGTTGATGTAGTGTTTCGGTGTACGTTTATTCAGTAGCCGCTGGTTACAATCTGCTACGCCTTTGTAATCTCTCAGCTTGGTTCGAACGAAACTCGAAATGGACCAACGTGGGCCTAGCTTGGGCTGGTCTCTTATTGGATCAGGTACTTTCTTATAATTACCACTTTACCCACATCTATATATATTAGTGTCGGTTGTTGTTACATTGTGTATATATACATATATATGTATAAGGAGCAAGTACAATAGAGTTTTTTGTTTAATTTTAATTTCACTAAATTTTAACCATTAGATTTCAATCTAACAGTTGCAAAACTAAATACTTATTGTTTAATTCACATTAGAATTCGGTTCAACACATTTAATTGTATTCATTGTATTAAAATCTAAAGATTAAAATTGTATTCTCTGTCGATATAGAGAATCAAAATTAAAATCTCTCATGCACTCGTTCCCATATGTATAATTCAATGATATATATTGGATACACAAAATGATAACCAGAGAAAACTCTTAATATCAAACATAATTAATCACTAATCAGCTAAGGGACCGTTTGGTGAGCATGACAATTAAAGCAAGGAAGTACTAGGAGCTCGACAATTTAATCCAACTCAATGTTTAGTGCTCAAAATTGAAAGGACAAATTTGTGAAGTGAATATAATAATAATCTGAGAAGATGACTATTATAAGGCATGTATGCCATTTAAATTATATCTCATCGATTAAGATATATACTATAGGTTAAACTAGTCTCATCCCCTCCATTTCTCATTCTCTATAAATGTTAGCTTTGTATTTTTTCTCTCTAATGAATTCGAGTGTCTTATGCATCGTTTTCAAAAACATATTCCCCCAAATATTATATATGTATATATATACATATGTACATAAATGAACACCAATTCACTAGATATTATTTTTACTTATTCATAGGTATTATTTTATCTTTAAAAAAAACCTACCGAGTCCTATTATATATATATATAGGATATATATACTATTCATCTTGTCCACTCAGTCCAAATCAATGCAATAGGATGAATCCTAAGCAATAGACAATCCAACGGGCGACATGCTTAGTTTGCCTATGACATTATCTCTAGTTCACGTTGTTATTAATTACATATTTTTCAGACATAAAACATATATTACCCTAGAAAATCGTGTGTTTTGGTGTGATAAAAAAATTCAAATTAAAAATCTAAAACTAAAATAAAAACAAGACCAAAAAAGTAATTAGATTATATAAAATTTCAAAATTAATGAATTTCAAGCTAAAACGACATAGTTTTCATAATTTGATTTACGTTTGGATTTACATATGTTTGTTTACATCTATGATTTGGTAAATTTAGTTTTTGAATCTTTATTAAAGGGAAATTTTTCTTTTTACATAAACGTTTACCAATTTCACAATTGCGTGATTTTTTGATTGTTATAACAGAAAATGAAGTTCCATGTTTCGTCTCATACTAAATTATTTCCGTGAATAATTTCTACGAGAAAAACAGTACTAAAAACGAAGCATGGAAAAAGACAGGAGAGGACACCTCAACAGGTTGTCCAACCTTAGCTTTTACTAGGGTTGGAAAGAGTTTTGAATAAATGTACGAGAGAATTAAATATAGACCATAAATTTCTAGTTGTCGAGTTAGCTTTGCTATTAATTTGAACTACTGGGGACTAATAGAATTGGGTTGGTCCCTACGTCATTTATGTTTAATGTAAAGGCCACATCACTATTTACTAATTTGTTTAGCTCGAGTCTATTTCTAGGGTCATATATATATGTATCTTGTTTAAACTTCCTCCCACTTTCGTTATGTCTTTTTCGTTTCTTCTTCTTTTTTTTTCTTTTTTTTTTCCCTTTTTTATTTTGCGTTGTCATGTGTGTAATCACCAAATAGAAAACTCAACGCGATGATGGACATGAAAAACGGATCCATTAATTCACTAAGATTGTTTTATTTTGCTTGAAATTCACTAAAAATTTTCGGTTAACCTTTTTGTTTTTCTTTCCCCTTCTCTCTCCCCCCCCCCCCCCCCTTATCTATTGCTTGTAAATAAATTGCTTCAATCATCGATTTTTGTCCAGCATAAAAATGGTGGTTTGATTTTGAGGGGTTTTTCGAATAATTTCTTTTGTTCGACAAAATTGAAAGACCTACAAACTGAAAATATTGATTGAAAAATATCAAACCAAACTAGTAAAGCTCATACTAGCAAGCACGGTATAAGTTGGGTGGTATTCCTAAAACATTTTATTGGCGTATTTTGTTTCCTATTATTTAGTACTTTTTTTTTCTCAAGATGTCAAATGTGTTTCAAATTTTAATAACTGGAAATTTTAAATTCAATACTTGTTAACTCCACTAATACTTGTTTTTATTTAATTTTTGGGCTTTAACAGTTAGCGGTTTATGTCACATTTGGAGCAAACACAGCTGCTCTTCAGGCATCGGTTCTGGGCCTAACAGGGCAAAACGAGTTCCAATGGATGAAACTATGTAACAGATTTACGAGATTCTGCATCCAAATTGGTGGGGCTATGATATGTGGCTACATCACATGCATTGTCATGATTTTAGTCACCTCTTTCTCTGCTTTCAATTTATTTAGGCTTTATTCACCAAAACGGTTCCTCCTCTTAAAGGCCATATGATTATGATGTCTTTATAATTAGATATTCCTCTATTTTACTTTGTAACTCATGCATTGAAACCCAAAGGCCCAGCTAAAAATGTGCATATGCCTGAAATCATAAATGATTTAGTTTGCTTCTGTTGTTATTATATAATTTGTTCAAAAAAAAAAATGTCATGCTTTAAAATTGAAACATTTTTGTCCATGCTTCCAACATTTTTTCTAGTGATATTTCCTTGTCTTGTGACCTAGAAACTCAATAATATATTTTGTTATATTGTAACTTATTTGATTTGCTTTTGGTTTAAAAGATGAGTATATGATTCAACTTAGTAAGATTTTACAAAAATCCGAAATTATTAAAGCTATAATTCCAAACTGACTAAACTGTCTAAATGTGGTTTAGTTTTGTTTCGTTTCCTTCAAAAAAGTTTTACTGAACAAATGGACAAATAAAATCTTGAATTTCAAATATACTGCGAGAAGGGCACAACCTGATGATCATAGTATTTTTATATAATTTCACCCATTAATTCTATTTTTGTTAGTAACTTTTATTTATCATTTTGAGCTATTTTATTGTGTTTCTTGAATACGAAATTATTGAAATTTCGGGGACAATTCACAAATTTAAAGCAAGGAAGACATAAAAATTTGAAAAAAAAAAAAGAAAAAACGTAGAAGTGGGCCTGAGTTGACGAGAATAGGGAAAAGTTCATAAATACTCGTTTTTAAAATTATATTTCTATAAATACTGGTTTTTTTATTTTTATTTCATGAATACCTGTTTTTATATCTGTTTTGTTAGAAATGTAGACCACCAACGTTTTATATACGAAATATATACCATATATTTCATATATAAAGTATATACCGTGGTACACATTTCATGGATAAAAATTATACTAAAACTTTGCACACATTTCATATATCAAGTATATATAAATATATACCATAGGTCAAATTTATAATGTCCGTGATGGTAAACATTTACATTGTAAATATATACCGTTCATATTTTACACATGAAATATATATCGCATAGGTAAAAATTTATATTGAAAATATATACTACTCATATTTTGTACATGAAATGTGTTATATAAAAAATGGGTATTTTTGAAAGAAAAAATTGAAAACGAGTATTTTTGAAAATAAGTTATAAAAGCGAGTATTGGGTGTAAATTTCTCACGAGAATAAGGAGGTCCAAGTCTAATCTCCAAGTGAAATGAATAAGCAAGCTAGCTGGTCCAATTCATTTACGGGAAAATTAGGCAGATGTCCAATTTTTTAAAATCACTTTAGTAGACATCATTTTTTTAAATTTTATAGGTAGATGTCCAATTCATTTAACTGTTAAGCTGAGGTGTACTTAATTTTACATTTTTGCCCTTTTTTTATTAGGTTAGTTTTTTTTATTTTAGGAATTTTTTTTCTTTTTCATTTTTGCTCTCTCTCTCTTCCCTGTTCTATTTCTCTCTCTTTTTCGTTGGGTTCATCTCTTTGCATCTGCAACTATTGGTAATTCTCTCTCTCTCTCTCTCTCTCTCTCTCTCTCTCTCTCTCTCGTTGTTTCTCTTTCTTTCTTTCTTGGTCATTGTTTGTCTCGTTCTCTCTCTCTCTCTCCCCCTCTCACTTTCTCTCTCTCTCCCTCATATTTTTTTCGGTGGTGGTTTCTTTTTTCCGACTGTTACTTCTTTTCCGGTGGTACAAAATACATTGATCGAGTTATTGAGGTATTTATGTTCTTTGAAATTTATTTTGGTTATTTTTAGGTCATTTTCTTGATTGAATTGGGGATTTTTTTATTTTATTTCTAATGTATGTTGCTATTTAGTTAATTTTCTATCTAATAGTGTTTTAGCTCGTGATCAGTGGTGATTTTGTGTATTTTTATATTTTTTTGAGTTGTTTTTCTTAGTTTGAAACTTTTTCCAGAATGGTTCATATATTTTTATACGCGGTATATATGTTTTGTATGCTGGTATATATAAATATTATTTTCTGCTTTGTGTATGTCATATATACCTAGTTTATAATCTTATATACAGTGGATTAAGAAGTTATATACATGCTTTCATTTTCATATCTCATGAGTTTGTTTCCTTAGAGTTCAACATTATATGAACAGACTTGAAAATCCTATTTACCATGTACTAAATTTTATATACCATTTGCATTCTACAAGATTATTATCTTTGTTATTGGTACATGATTGTTAGTTGTTTGTGTATATTGATTTATGGTTCATATGCATATATATATATTGTGTCTCCATATTTATGAACGTGGTATATTTTTTTATGTACCTTGTGTACTACTTGTCTTTTTCTCATATGTTCATAATATTTTCCTAGGGATGGTGAAGATACCCATTATTATTCGCTATCATGGTCACTGGGATGAGAGTAGAATATACGTAGATTATAGGTTTACTGGTATATTGGTTGATGAAAACTGTGGGTATGTGGAATTTTTGGATTTTCTTTTTGGAGAGGCATATTTAGGATTGGATCGATTGAGGCATATTATTCATTTGTTTGTTGATATGAAGTTTGAGGGTTCTAGTAATAATCTTTTAGACATTAAAAGTGACAGCGGATTAGGTTGGTATTTTTACATGGCCAAAGATGATAGTGATATGAAGTACCCACTTATAATTACCTATGATGAGGTTTCATTGGTAGATGTTACTGTGAATACGCCTAGGATTGCTCAGGTTAGTTCATGTTCTGTTGGGATGGGTTCAGGTGTTCTTGATGTTGGTTCAATCTCAAAATCTAGTGGTGCATTGTGTATGTTTGAGATTGGTTCTTCTTCATCCAACAACATTGGAAGTTCGGTTGCTTCTCATGTTTTGACTCCTAGTTTTAGCAACTCTCCTAGTTGTGATGATATTGAAGGCTACTTAGTAGACCCCAATAAATTAGATGATATTAAGGAAAAGTATATGTTTGCTAATAAAATATTATTACAGAGGGCTTTGGGTATGTTTGCAATTAAGAAGAACTTTGAGTTTGAAACCATCAAGTCTAGCCCAGATAGGCTTGTGGTTCGATGCATTGGTTCTGGTTATTCATAGTATGTTCGTGCTTCTAGGAGTCGGAAAGGTGGATTGTGGATGATTAGAAAGTATGTTGGTGAGCATACTTGCTCATTAGATGTTGTTGTCCACGACCATAGACAAGCAACAAGTGAAGTGGTTTGTGGGTGCATTTTAGATATGATCAAGGCAGATAAGAAGAGACGAAGGACTCCCGAGGACATCATTAAGTACATGCGCAATGAGTATAGTGCGAACATTAGCTATTTTAAGGCTTGGACTGCTCGGGAGCTCGCCTACGATGCTATTCAAGGTTCTCCTGAGGAGTCTTATGCTTTAATTCCTTCATATTTAGCAGCAATGCAAACTCGTAACCCTGGTACATTGTCTTTTTTTATTCTCGATTTTTGGTATATCGTTTCTTGTCTTTGTTATATAAAGTTTTTCACTTGGTATATCTGTATATCTACGTACTAGTACAACAGATTTTCCACTTTATTTTTTAATATTTTATTCTTGATTTTTTCTTATTGGTTCATATACAGATTACTTAGTTCATGAGAATAGGAGCTTTATGTTCTTGTTTATTCTAGTTTTTTGGTATATCATTTTTTGTCTTTGGTATATAAATTTTTTCACTTAGTATATCTGTATATCTACGTACTGGTACAGTAGATTTTTCACTTTGTTTTTTAATATTTTGTTGTTGATTTTTCGTTATAGGTTCATATACAGATTATTTAGTTGATGAGAATAGGAACTTTATATTCTTGTTTATTCTAGTTTTTTGGTATATCATTTTTTGTCTTTAGTATATAAACTTTTTCATTTGGTATATCTATATATCTACGTACTGGTGCGGCAGATTTTTCACTTTGTTTTTTATTATTTTGTTCTTGATTTTTCCTTATAGGTTCATATACAGATTACTTAGTTGATAAGAATAGGAACTTTATGTTCTTGTTTATGGCGTTTGGTGCTTCGATTAAAGGTTGGTTACATTGTAGGCCGGTGATATCAGTCGATGCGACATTCTTGAGATCGAAGTTCCATAGGACACTCTTCATTGCATCCGCAATGGACGCTGATAACCACATCTTTCCACTTGGTTTTGGTATAGGTGATTCAGAAAATGATTCATCTTGGCCATGGTTCTTTGAGCGATTGAAGAGGGCCATAGGGACTCGTCCAGACTTGGTGATTATTTCTGATAGGAATCCAAGTATTCGGAAGGCAATATCAATTGTCTATCCGAAGGCTGAGCATGTTTATTACATGTATCATTTGCTCAACAACTTGAAGACAAAAATTAAGTTTGTTGGTAATGATAAATTGTTCGAGAGGTGTGCA